>OW679200.1:130564006-130772151 GCA_940337035.1 Agriotes lineatus | reverse complement strand
CGATATAATATTTCCCGCATTCACAGGGAATACTATATATACAATTCCTTGAATGCTGTTCTTCGTTGAACGTTTAGTTTTTTGTAAGAACTGACCGTAAAGTATTCATCGTTTTGAATACCGTCCTAACATTGAATCTATTTCCAATTCGTCTAATTTTGTCAGATATGCCTGGAATATATGGTATAGTAAGAGTATTATATTTTTGAGTGTCAAAAATATAATACTCTTACTATACCATATATTCCAGGCATATCTGACAAAATTAGACGAATTGGAAATAGATTCAATGTTAGGACGGTATTCAAAACGATGAATACTTTACGGTCAGTTCTTACAAAAAACTAAACCGTTCAACGAAGAACAGCATTCAAGGAATTGTATATATAGTATTCCCTGTGAATGCGGAAATATTATATCGGTGAAACATCCAGGCCTTTAGCAGTAAGAGTTAAAGAACATAAAAATATGTTGAAAACGTATCAATTCAATAAGTCTAAGCTGGCAGAACATGCTTGGGATGAAAACCATAAAATACAATGGGACAACACAAAGATCTTGTCTAAAGAATCGATGTCAACTAGGCGAAAAATTAAGGAAACGGCATACATTTTACTTAACGAAGAAAAATGCGTGTCATCTTTCTCAATATTTTTAGACAATAGTTGGCTATCGATTCTTAAAGATGAGATCAAGTAGGTACAGATATCAACAAACGTCAATGTCAGAAAATTCATTGGAGGTTGGTCGTTTTTTCTTCCAGTGAAAAAAAGATAAGTTCTTGTTAGTTTTAATTGTTATTCGTTGATAACGAGGGCAGATTGTCCCTCGAAACGTTCGTTGTTAATATTTTCGTTATTTAATATTTTAATTTGCAGAGTGGCGAAATACCCATATAAGAAAATGAATTATAGTTTCCTTCGTTAGTCGTTTTTAGTGACTTGGACCTTGGCAAATTTATTTGCAGTCTAAAGATCCTCTGATCTGGCATCTTTATTCGTTGACGAATTTTCAATATGCTTTTACTTTAACAAGATGCTCATCACGTGCACTAGACGTGATTGATCGCGGGCATCGAAAAGTAATATTGTTCCATCAGTAGGAATTTATATGTATTTTTCAGTGAGAGAAGGATGCGCCGGACATTTATTTCTAAGCATTGCATGCATTCATGCATTTTATACGTTTAATTCATCAGGTAAATGTGTCCTGGTTGTTTTATTCAAACTGTACAATTTTTGTCCTTAAACTTAGATATACGTCCTTCATCTAATTGTACGTTTCTCTCTAAAGCATTTTTGGATGATTACTACGATTACCACGTGTCCATTTGGTTTCGGTTAACGTTTCAAGGTTATGTCATACATTTCAGTAAAGGCGCATTGGGAAATATTCCGTGCTTGTACAGTATTTCCATCCCCTACCACTCGTACTTCGCAGATAAATAACTGCTCTTTTAAAATGGCCTCGACTTCTAAGCATCGCCTTATGTTCTGCATATAAATTAATCCATATAAAAATAATTTTGGAAGTTTCTCTGTCTAAGTCAATTGAAGCCTGTTATTACTGCACTTTTTCATATGAATCGCCTCAAAACAGCTTTTTCTATAACTGTTAAGAATCTTAGATCGGTTGTATGTTAAACAGAACTCAAATGTAATGAGATGCCATTTTTAACCCACTTTTGGTAAAAATTACTCAGATCGTTCTTCCTCTGTGGTTTAGACATTCTTTTAGAAGGCGTAAACCACGCATTTAGTTCGCATTCAGTTAGAAACAATCCTTGTGCAAAAGCTCAAACCCGGAAGATGAGGCAGAGGATAAATAAAATTCCAGGTTATTTTGCACGGCGCGGGTATCTCGACGCTAACCGGCAAGTTAACCACATTGTATTCTAGTTCCAGCAAGTATCAGATATTGTATCTGGCGGAATGCGTATATATCTAAGGTTGTTTCCGGCGCAATAACCGACGGGAGGGTTGTTAGAGCCGCACCGTTTCATGGCGTCCGGCGCCAAGTACCCTCGACCGACGCCGTCTCCTCGCCCGCTGCTCTTGCTCGCGATAATGAACAATAATTGCGGCGAAATTGTCCAGAAACTATAAATTTAGAGGCCATAAAGGGGAATAAATGTGTATGATGGAACGGAAGACGAAAAAGAAACTCTTGTCTGTTCGATTTTTGTGATCGTTAGCACGCAAAAAGTTGCTTGGAGAGCGCTTTTGAATAGATTCGCTTCGTAGTAAAATAATAGAGATTAATGAGGGTCGTTTAAACTTGCCTTGGGAGAAATATGAATTCCTGAAACGATTCAACTCGATATATTCGCAGCGGTCCTAACTTTCTACTTCATGAAGATACTGAAAGGATTTGTTATTGCTGCTGTAGTCACTTGGGCGTTCGTTTCTTCAAGAATATTAGAAACTTAACAATTCCATAGAAAATACTATAAATATATAAAACCTCAGATCCTTATGTTACAGGTATCTACTATCAAATCAATGATAGCACTTAAAATGAAGACGTGCAAAGATCCTGTCAATTATTATAACAGGTTTATAACTATATAATAAAAGCGACTCGTAGAGAGAAAACCTTGTGGAAGCAACTGCAAAATTTGAATATATCTCCCAAGAAATAAATTAATGACCGTCCAGACCACATATCTGACGCGAATAAAATTCATAAAATCTCATTTTATTGAATACGAACAATGAGCCTATACATTTCGCATTTATTACTTGTTCTGTACTTTGAGTATTTATTATCAGTTTGAATCTTTGGATATAATCATAAAATCCTTTGTTCTACGTTTTGCAGATTGCTTTCATAACATTAACCTTTGGAGTTCGTAGCATACTATATTCACGTTTTATTTTGCACTCCTTTATTTTACGTTTTACTTGTTCGAGCTCTCGCCGTAGTTGCATGGGTCGTCATCAGTCCTCCCAATCCGCACCAGCTAGAAGCGGAAGTTGCCCTCAAACGCACATGTTATATTGCTTGCGCGTAGTGGGCTTTTGTAATAAATTATTGGACAATATCTATTGACTAAGATCCATAAAAAGTGCTATCTATACCAACACGTTTATTATAAAACCATTGCAGTACTTTCGCGTACCTGATATTGTCTTCAACCTATCATATATGTACTTCTACCACATTTCTTCATGTCTGGGTCAGTGAAGTTAAAGACTTACAATTCCATCACTCCTTATTGTTCTCATAATGCATATGTCACCTCCATAAATGGTGAAAACCAATTATCAGAATATAGTAAGTGGCTCTGATGGTTTAGCGTTCATATGCACATGCTGGGCGCAAATGCGCCAATGTTCTACTTTATTGAAGCTGACTTACTAGTGTAACAAAAGCTCGATGTCATAGTAGTAAGAGTGCTGAATTCCTCTTTGCGAGAATTCGGATTCAAACCTCGACGGTGGATTTATTAGATTCATCCACTATTTTATAATACTATTTGTACTATACTACACATTCCAATTCCCATATTACGATCGCCTTAACAGCGAATGTCTAATACTTATATCATAAGTTTTGGAAAAATATCCATATTTGATGTTTTATGCTTACATGGGGAGAATATGAGGAGAGAATATGAAAATTCCAAAGTCACTTGCCTTATTTACAAAAGTATATAACAACATTGAAGCAGAGCAAGCAATTGTTTTAAAATATTATTTTAGCTGGTCGTTTCCATATTAAATTTGGTGTTTTTTTAATGGATAGAAGTATAGTCAATTAACACATTAATACAGTTGACAGGGTCACATCACCAATAGTAGAAATTATATAGTACTTAATCATTGGAGTTTGTCCTATTTACAGTTGTCTGTTAAGAATTTCATCAGCTCTGCGAGCAAATGAGGCGACGAAACCGACAATGTAGTTCACGCACATGCAGACAAGACATACGCATTCAGTAAAATTTGATTAGATATTGCAAGAATGCAATCTACGAATTATTAGCATCCATTCCACTATTTGGGAAAACTAAACAGAGAAGACTACAAGATTACATATTTTGTTAGATTTTCAACTTTCAGTAGGATACCACATATGGAGAGATTTGTGTTAAACCAACTCTGCATTTGTAAAACTTGGAAACGTTTAAAATTTTGATATTAGATAATACATCTATGACACATTTTTGGGAAAAAAATTGATCGCTCGTCAGGGATACTTCATGAAGAAAAACAGGATTTGTGCTAACGACCTCATGTTCAAATATGTATAATTAAGTTCTTAAGCTGCTTGTCGAAGATGTGATAATCGTTATTTATTGAATTCCTAAAGCAAATGCAGCAATTTCGTATTAGCGCGAAGTTGTATAGCCATGTACAAACATATTCCAATGTGGAAGTAAGGGTGGTTTAAAAATCTCTCTTGAATTTGTGAGAACACTAAAATGAAGACAATTTGAATGTTTCATTGTGTAAAAATTGTATTTGAAATACATACTGGTGAAATACATATAGGGCGAGACATATTTATCTTCAAATCTTCAGTTGAATGGATCCAACCTGACGGAATCACCTAATTACGTGCATTCAGCAAGCTAGTATCATCAGTCCGAGGTAAGCAAGTGTGGTAGATACTTTACTTTTGGTGTCATCCAACGTCGTGATCATTTGTGATTTGATAGCTGTCGTCCTGGCAAGATTATTATCTGCTACTCTGTCCTGAGAGCATCAAGACCGTTCGTTGAAACTGTCCACGGAATTGTATTGGGGGTGGAGCTATGTGAGTTGCTTGCTACGTTGGCTACCGATGATCGAGTTACTGCTTGCCGTTGTTTATGGTTTCGCTGATTATCGACGTCATACCAGGTTAGATCGTTATATTCTGCTGGTGAATTATTGTAAGCGCTTTTCATTTATTTAAGCGGTTATGTCGGTGGGACGAGAAAACTATGGCGACTATATAAAAGTTGTACCTGTCGGGAAAGAAGTATACAAGATAAGGAAATATGACAAAAATAATAGATGAAATGCAAAGGTCAATGGCGTCGCGTATATGCACATGATACACACCGATTCTCCTGAATTAGGGAGAATACTGGCAAGGATGGTGTCGATAGATTCGTAGAAAAAACGGAGGCGATAAAATACGATACGGGAATAGCTGGAGATGGACACAATCTCAAAAATGTCATTAAACATGAGCTAATGCTTGATACAATTGGATGGGCAACGAGAACACATCGTGAGGTGAGAGATACCGCCTGATCCAAGCATTAACAAGACACGGGTGATTCCAAAATTATTGATGCAATAGGAAAAGCGGAAACAATCGTAGATGTTCGAGTACACAAAATGGCAAGAGGAACGGTAGTGAGCGGAGACAGAGGTACGAAAGAACAACCAAATGAGAAACACCGGAATGAAGTAGTACAAATGGTTAGCAACATGGCGGAAAAAAAAAGAGAATACGAGAGAAGACGAAAGTGAAAGTTTAAAATAGATAGGACAAGATAAAACATTTTGTCATCCTGAAGGAATATGTAAAAAGGGTTCCAGGATTAAGGGTGCAGTAAAAGGGAGAGGTTTTTAGTTTGTCAAAATCAAGATCTATCTAACATCACGAGTGGCTACCTTTTGAAGATGTTTTTCTTCCTAAGGTGAAAAGGTTAGATTAGGTTTCAACTTCATCGTAATTTTCTAAAATATTTAATAATTTTGTGGGAACTAAATTATAGTTGTTTCATAAAAGAACTTCTATGAAGAAAATTATCTTATACTTGAATAATAATTCTCAGATGATACTCCATCTGCACGAATTTAAAGGTCGTGGTGATTTTACGGTGTACTTTTGTAGAAGCGAGTTGTACTTGTGACAATCACATTAGATAGTATCGTGACCAAATGACCAAAATGTCTAAATTGATATCTATGGATGCTGCACGAAAAATAAAAAGATAGAAATGTGGCTTCAACCAGGCGGTAAACTTCTGAATGCACTTTGCATTACTAAAGTTTGCTAGTGCTACGTTCGTTCATTACTGTATGTCCTAAGGGGGTTAGGGCTGATAAAATATTAAAAGAAGTGATGTCGTCTCGGTGTAGACCAGAACTATTAGAAATTTTACTATTGGCGATAGGCTAAATATGTTCACTGTAACTATAAATAATAAATGGAAATTTGAATTGCCAAAACTGAATTCAGCAAACTTCATTACAGAAAGCAATTACACAGCAAGCAGTCTCGAGTGGTTCATCAAATCCAATTGCTTTCTGTTGTATTAAATTTTGCTTTTGCGAGTATAAATCAGCAACGCATCAATTACTAAAGTTGATTGTTTGCATCGTCGAAAGTATAGCTGTAATTGTACTTTAATGACCATTGAAAACTAATTAACAAACACCGACCAAAATAAACCATTAGTCTCGAATAGAAACAATTGGCAATAGAATTAAGCGTACATAATTAATCAATACTGGTGACAACCCAATTGAAATTGCAACATTAATACCTATTGGATTTGATTGTCCTCTCATAATTACGCTTTTGCTCTAGCACTGCGATTTGTTTAATTATATGTACATACAACAACACTACAATAAATGTAAATAGCTTGAAATGTTTTTGGAATTTTTGAAATATCTTAGAGTTTTTAAAATATATACAAATGTGTTCGAAATTTTTTGGAATACATTAGCTACCACATTAAATTAAATTATATTAATATAACTCTAACTGGAGTCTGCTTTAGATGGAAATGTGAGAATAAATTAATCGTAGTTCCAGTCTTCAGCAGTTACATTTTAAGAAATACTGACTGGAAGTCTATATATCAAAGTTGCTTCGAAAGCAGTAAGTGCATTTCGGGAACCAACATTAAACAATAACTGATAAAATTTAATTAATGCCTGTGAAACTTTTCAATATAATTACAAGGACATTTATAAATCTTGATGCCAATCGAATGCCAAAAATCACACCATCGTGACTACATGGGCAGATTTGAGGGCCGGGCGGCTAACAGTGAAGACGACATCGGTTCGTTACAAAAGGGGGGCCAATGATTCTTTATATAACAAATGTGCTTAGAAACCACAACTCATAAACCAAAATCACAATAATCTGACATGCAATAAATATCGTAACTTGTTATAAATCAGTTTTCAGTAACTAAAACTCATATACTCATAGTAAAATGTATAATAGTCAGTAAAAGATACAAATGTTCAGCATGCCGGGTGCACCCAATATGATCATGACATATGATCTAAAATCTAACAGTACCAGTCTAGGTGTCACAAAACCTCCAGCATCAGCTGGCCAAAGGTATCGAAACACAATAAATAAATACAATTGTAATTACGTTCAATGAACAAACTAGGTTGTTACAAACTACTGAGGCAATGCCATTAGCTGGGCAACTAAAGCTTCGATTAGGGCTTAAGGGTGCTCAACGTACGAGATCAATGATATAAGCAAAGGTTATGTTCCAGGAAGCTGAAGGATTCAATCGAATACGTTGGCACGCGGAACAGCAATATAATCTAATCAAAAGAAGCACACATTAAACGGAGAATTTGAATAACTGGGTTCGAGACGTGAACACAAAATTCATAAATACATAAATAGCTACGTGCACGACCAAGCTATCGTTCCTTTAACGTCGGTTAATTGCAGCAGCACACTTTGCGATAGGTCAACATCGCATCACAAACGGGGGTTCGTCGGGGAGTGTGGTATAAAACCACGCATTCAAGAGGGAGTCGACGAGAAATTCAATTAGATTTGCAATTTTCTGGATTGAAATAGGTACGGTAGCAGTAGCGGCTGAAATATAATGCAAATCAAATTACGCAGCTCAAACCAACCAAGCAAGCAAACGGCTCCATGAAAACTTACCCCAAATTGGGCCACTTGAACTTTAACTTCAGCAAACTATACCGCCTAATCCGTCATTTTGACGAAGGAAAAATACCCCTAATCACTGCCCAATCCAAAATCCAACCTAAAGGTGAGGGCCAGGGAAATTCATCCTCAATTTATAGCACGATGTGACTAAAAATCCAAACTAGATCATGGAAAGCAAAGACACGTAGCGAGTCTTGTTTGGTTCACAGCGAAAGCGAAAAAGAAGTCCAAAACGCCGCTAAATAACCTTTGACCCCTAGTAATACCTGGAGTTAAACAACAAGAAGGCTAAAACCAATCCATTACGTATAATAAGAACATAATGTAAAATTGGCCACTTTCTTGTGGTGACCAGAATAACATTTTACTTAGAAAAATAAAATAAAGGTCAAAACGTAAAAGAAATGGTTGAGAAATAGGTATTTGCACAACAAGTTAAAAAGTGATTTTTTCTTTACGAAGCGCATAATACGTAGAAAGACACATTTCGTAAGTGTTCCAAACAAAATTATTTTCCAAGCTGTATCGAAAAGGAAAATCGATAGTGTTTTGTTGTTACGAAATGGACATAAACACAATTAACATTTTATAAATCGAGTAACTTTTAGTCGTTATGGAAATAAATGTAAACACTAATTGTTACATCAAGCAAAATGTGAGTTCGCCGGATTGTGCTAGTTTTCGATTTGTTTCATTTTCCGCAAATTGCTACTTTTTCTAATCCAAATGAATGTGAAAAAAGAATTAGTATTGATCAATTGAAAGTAAATATTTCGGAGACAAATGTACAAGAAACAAAAACCTAAAAATCTATAACAAATACAAAATAAGATATTAAAAAATAGACATGACATTTATTGATATATGAAAGTGATATGGTCGTATATGGCAATGAGAGTAGAATACAGATGCTCAGAAGGTAATAAAATGGGATAGAAAGGGATTGAAAATAACGCGAAGTATAAAGTAAACCAGAACTCCTGTTTAAAATTAAAATAAATCATAAAGTGGGTAGCTGTTATGTGAATTTTAAATACATACGCCGCCACTGATTTTATATCAGCGGGAGGGGTGAGCTTCAATCGTTTGAAATGCGAAGGTCCGCAGACGGGGTGAGTTTCAAAGACCAGACATTTACTCGCAATTTAACAGGGTAAAGTTCTCGGCTGTCTCGTTTTTAGTGCGTAGTGGGAGCATTTAACTGCTTTGTGGCACCTTCCGAATTCTTCATCGGATGTATACATACTTCCAGGCATAAAATTCCCTTGAATTTCTGTTTACGTTTCGTTGGTGTATTCCAGAGTTGCATTTTGATTTTGGTTTTCATCTCGTTCGCCCATTGTAACATTTCGACTTTATCTTCATATCGATGCTGTCTTCGTAGAGGCCTCATCTTTGTAGCGATGTCTAGGCTGCCGCAGTCTCCTAAAGCCGTGTCATAAAGGACGCCGCCCCCGTTTAAGCTGCAATTTCCGTGCCATTTTTTTGGAGCTTAAAGCTGAATTCAAATCTCTATTACGACTTTGTTGCCGCGAAGCATTTCGCTTGAGCACTGAGTCAGCTGATTGCGCCTCTTTCGTTTCTTGCAGTTAATTTTGGATTTATTGCATTCAGCTAAGTTAGTCTACATTATAGTTTTATGCATTTCTATATTACAGCCCATTTTTTATAATTGAGCTACACCGAGCTCGTTTAGGTAGCTTTAAAGGTAATTTCATACGGGTTTCATCCTTCGTAACTGACCTGGCGATAATTGGATTTATATTTTGTGTATAATATAGCTGTATTTCAACCTGTTTAATTTCTTATTAAGCAAAATGCAGTACGCATTTTTAGTGAGAAAATAGACCAG
Organism: Agriotes lineatus; assembly: GCA_940337035.1. Taxonomy (NCBI): domain Eukaryota; kingdom Metazoa; phylum Arthropoda; class Insecta; order Coleoptera; family Elateridae; genus Agriotes; species Agriotes lineatus. The sequence continues at coordinate 130,762,412 of OW679200.1, read as the reverse complement.
GTAAGTTGAATTTGCACGCGTTAAGCATGCACATTTCCCGATGCCCTGAAGAAGCCTTTCCCATGGTGGAATTTTCTAATTACATCTCTGCCCAATGACCACCATGGTGGTGCCCTACACAATAATATGGAGTTTGTTCCATTACCTACTGAATTGACTATCGCGAGCGAGCTCCTGGGCCGGTAACCCCGAGGCTTGTTGTAGATCGTAACTGGGGATTTACCTGTAACCAAGGAGAAATGTCAGGTGAGTAATGGTAAAACAATAAAGACAGACATGTAAGCAAGAGAACTTGAATGTCGGAATATAGAAGAACGCATTGAGAGTTCAAACTGCGCAAATAATGGAAATAAAAGCGTATATATTACATAACAATACACGCTGCTGCTTTATCTTTACAAAGGTTAACTTAATACTCCCTATTAAATAGTTAGAGGGGGATGTCCAAGGGCCTGTTAGGATAGTATTATTTCTTATCTAATTGTTTTCTGCACAACTCATTTGCGGATTGTGTGGGAAGTTAGGATATGTCCTTTCCATTTTACACTTAATTTAATGGGACGAATGGGACGATCCCGCCCTAATTACTCTACAAACGACCGTAGGCCATATAATCGTAAAATCAATTGCAAGTACTTGATCATGTGGCGTAAGAGATTTATAGTAGAGCAATATGTTAGCTACTGTTAGCTTAAATACAGCAACACGTCAAAACGACTGTATTAAGATAGCCAAAGAAGTAAAATTACCTATTCCTGGTGGTTTTAAAAATGTAGTAGGTTAAAAATTCCGAGTATCTGAAGATAATGACTAGATTCATATATTTGTAAACTGAAATACATCGTCTCCAACAGTTTCAGATAGTATTGTGATTTGTTCGTAATCCACATGTACGAAAATTAAGATTCTATTTCTATCAGTGTATTCCTGTTCAGTGGATCGGGTTTATATTTAGTGATGTAGACACTGACTATTTAATTACGTCAATTACAACTATTTTGTTAGTCAAGTATCGACAATAGATCTACAGTGTCAAACGTTGTTACTAATTGTGATGAACGGGAAAGTTTCTCCCCAACACCACAAATCAAGCAATACCGATCAGAAAACCTTTAATTAATTTGCAGGGTAATTCTGAACAACGATACCGATAGGCCTGTTTGCAAGTCATTAATCGCTGGCGAGCACCGAGGATTAGCCGAAGCCACCGAGACGATGGACTTAGCATACGCAGTTGTTACTGTTGATATATTGCTGATTGCGATCAGTTCTAAGCACGTCATCCAGCGACGTTGAGCCTCTTACACGGCCAACTAACTTAACTAATCGGCTGCTAGACTTGATAGTCCGCTGATCCCCATCGCTCGACCTTCCAGGATTATGTCTGCAGTTTATTTCACAGGATTAGCCACTAACCTAATATGTATGTGCGCTGCAGAAGTTCTCCCCCGGTCTAATTTATAGCCACCTTAAGACGCAATTAGTCGAGCTGGATGCACTTTTTAGAGAGAGAGACGCCGATTTTTAATTTTTTTGGGCTTTCGCTCAATGCGTGCCAAGTTAAAGAGATTAGTTGATTCATTGTTACCATATAAGGAAACAGCAGCGAAAACAGAGGATGAAATGGTGATTTAGCATGTCACTACAATAATAGTACGAAATAGTTATTTTAGATAAAAAGGATTCTAAACATTCTACGAATTGTTACGGATTGTCCTGCACAATGAACCTTCAGTTAACACATTTCAAATTTTTAGTGACATTCGTTCTATAAAAACATAAATGTATTTTTACAGAAATGACTCAGTGAAATGTACTTAGTGATATTTGCTCATATGACTTCTTGAGCAGAAGATTTACAAAACTATCAGCACTTCTGTAACTATGAAGTAGTTAAAACGAATTTGATTTTTGGCTTAAGTATATTTTGAACGTGTTTGCTCTAGGTTATCTATTATGAATATTTGTGTGTTCTAATCAGGGCTTTTTTAATTTATAAGTGTGTAATTCATGACCAATTCGATGCTTAATATTAAAAAGGAGTAAACGGTTTCAATATATTAGATGCATATTTAGTCATCGTTCAATCACTAATCACCAATTCGCTGCATTTGGTAGGCAATCTATGTGATGATAATTCGTATCGGTGGTTATTTTGAATCGGAGGTACATACAGCCGGTAGTAACCCACTTTCTGACGAATATTAAAATAACAAAGTCGAAAATAAAATGACTCTTGTAGTTGTGTTCGACACATTTGTAAGAAAGTCGGTAGGAGTCCACATCGGTGGTATTATATACAATCCGTACCAACTTTCTATTGCTTTGATATTTTAATATTAATAGACAATTTGGTTTTCTTTCTTTATTCGTTAAACAAGGTATCGGACCTGGAACTGCTTCTCCGCGTTAATATTTTTGCTTCTTTAAATTTTCTTTCTCTAATCTTCACAATATTATTATTCTTCTCTTTTCTTATAGCACACTGACCTGTTCATTGTTGGATATTTGAGGCAGATCCGTAGAAGCTGACATCCAGTTTTCAGCTCATATTTTATTTATAAGTAGCCCAATTCCGGGTGTTGCTGTATCATTACCTGAATAAATCAACCTACATATTTCAGGCTTCCCTCTCTTTTCTTCCTCGTTTCGCTTATAGCATATACACCTACTTTGTAATTCTTAGGGTCTATTTAATTTGAAGACCTCAAACAGGCTGCTAACCTGGCCTGTTGCGTGATTTGGGTTCCAGATATCGCTATAGTGAAGTAACATTTCCCCTATGTCAGTATTAGGTGTATTTCGTCCAGGTCAGATCGTGGAACTAAGTCTACAACTATACAAAGCAAATAGTGTGGTATAGACATGTAGTGTGCATGGTTGAAAGGAGAATATTCAGGAAGTGAGTTCTTCTTTTTCTCACTTCCATAATATAACATGCCGGGTCTTCTATCGATTTCTGGAACTGCTTCCTGCTTCCTACTAAGCGTTTACTTCTTCGATATTTCTTTCTCTCTTTTCCATCATATTATTGATCCTATCGATTCGTCTGAAGCTTTCTCGACCTTCTTTCATATTCTTTTTCTATTTTGCAAGGACAATGGGAATTGAGATTGTAACTAGAAACGATACAAAAAAAGCAGCTGGAGTAGTATGCACATATGGTGGACAGTCTCTGCTGAGGCAAGAGCAAGTAGTATAAAAAGAGTATTATTCCTAGCTGCTCCTTTGTCCTACAATTCCAGGTATGCTTAGAATAGGGGTATTATTTTGAGCAACCTATATCTTTTCCTCTATTGTGCTTGCTATTGAATGTATAGATATTTTCTCTTCTTCTTCTTAAGTTACAAGATATATTCTTGTTCACTATAATTAAATCTGTTCATGACGTTTTCTGATTCTTTACCTTCTTTTCGTTTATCTCGTTTTACTTTACTAAATGTAGGTATGTTTTGCACTTACTATTTTTAATTTCTAGGGCTCCATATAGAGCATAGATAGATTATTTTTATCTTATTACATAACAACCAAGTCCCTAGAGTACAACAGACACTTTGTTATGGACTAAAAGATATTTTTCATTTGTACCGCGCCCTGATTTCCGTCTCGACCGTTTTTTTACTGCAGGCGCCTGTTACAGCTTGTTAATGTTCGTGCGCTTTTACTTTATTGGATGGTTTCTGTCTAACTCGTAAAAATGTCAGGCTGGAGCTTCTTTGCACTCACTATTATGTGGATTTGCTTTGAAGGCGACGCTATTGGAAGACCATTGCCCACGTCTTTATGGAAGCCGGAATTGTTTTTTACTTCATCCGAGGGGCAAGTCGATGAACCCGTTCTTTCGCATTGACAACGCATCTAGTATTAGGGGAATTTGCAGCTTTTTTTCTCCTGCAACGATTTGTTCTGCTGGATTTGGTAATATAATCTCACTTCTCATAGGAATACGTAGGCCTTAAGTTCGTCTTGGAGTGCTATAGCAACTCTCTTCGTATGGCCTAGAGTCATCTTCACCCGTGATTACGAGTTGGAGGTTTGGTTCGTTTTACTGCTGTAGAGGATATCGTTTCGTAAGTGATCTGGGCATCGAGTCGCTGTGGATATTTTGCTACCTGAGGTAAATTTTAACGCTTTGTTGTCCGCCAAGCAATTTTAATCGGTAAAAGTTATAAACACCCAATCTTTGCCTAGCCCGCATAGTAAGGGAGACTCTCTGGATGCTGGTGACTTACGTAATGCTTCCAAATCAGATGATCAAGCAGTAACGTTCTCAATAGATGGTTTTATCGTCAGTTACCATTATTTGACACTTTTGTCGACTTTTAGTCAGTATGTAGTTGGTAATTTTACTGTATCAAGCAATGTTGAAGTATTAGTGCCCCGCTTTATCGTCGTAAGAGCCGTTTTAGGTTATTGTTTGTATTATTTTTGTTGTTTCATTATAACCCCGACCATTTATTATTGGTGATTATTGTATGCATTTTACTATAAAATGTATATGTTTTAGATACTACAAACCCGTTTATGATTTTTTCGTAAGTGTGTACATTTTATATCATTTCGATAGCGACTATACCTTTGAGTTTATGAGTTGTCTTTATTTTGGGTATATTTGTTGTATTAAAAACTCATTGTAATTACGTTGGATTTAAACTTTTATAAAAGAACCCACACCGTCTCCATTGTAGCTAGTCGGTCATCGAATTTGCCCATGTAGTTACAATAGTTTCAAATTAATTGAAGAACTCTAGTATCAACTCCTTTAATCGACTTAATTGAACGAATATGATACACCAATTTATCCGTTGAATATGAAATCGCCCCGTGGATCTCGAAAAACCTATTGTTTTCCAATCCCCGAAAAAGGTGAGGGATGACAAATCGCGGGGTGTTTCCGACCGATAGCAGCCGACGACACGGCCATAAAACAACAGGCTTATCACTAAAAACAGTGGACACTTGCATTCGCTCCGATGCACACCCCCTTTATCTGTTATTTTATTAAACTGCGCAATGCTGCTGTTTAAACCGCGTGGGGGCGCTTCTGCACGGCCGAGTGCGTCCCGAATATCTCCAAGAAAGCGGGCCACATGAAATGGAAAAAATATGTACAGATAAGGGACGCGTGCTTGTTTATCGCCAGAATTTTGCGTAACTGAGTTCCAACGGCCGATATTGGGTTGCGGCGGAAATAACGGACACCGAGTTTTGGGCGCGAGAGCCGCAGGGGTTGTTTTTCTCGGACTCGCAGTTGGGGTTTATGATGTGCTATAGCTTTAATAAATGTGACTGAATTGCCAGTTTTCTATAAACAACGCGGACTAGATTGGTCTCCAGCTTGGACGAAGCAAACATTGAGTGAAACTCGTTCGTTAAAACTGTATTTTCTTGACAGCAAGGGTTTTCTTGCACGTTTTAATATTTTCTACGATTATTTATGACAGCTCCGAGGTTAAATGTTATACTCCCTGTCGCCAGATTTTCAATTTAACGTCTGCTAAAGCATTGCGACTAGTCGTAGTGTTGAAAAGCATCACACTGTATTGTGACGAACTGTAACTGAACAATATAAGGGTAGATTGAGATATCTCAGTAGAAGTGCGATAAATAAAATAAAAATAAACCGATTAAAACAGCAATAGCTACTTGTGTATAACGAACTGCTTTTATTCCATTAATTGTAACTATAACAAGCGAAAAGTTGCTGGGAACCAAATCACTACCAAATCCAATTTTGTTTAAACATTACGAGTACAAGAAGTTTCTCGGTCAGCCGACGTTTTAATGCATAAAGCCCCTCAAATTAAGAGAGGTCGATGCCCTTGTGATAAAGATATAAGAACCTTTTTAATCCATTTTAAAGCTTATAAACTGAATTCCAGGAGAAAATCACAAAGTACAAATTAATTTTATAAGTGCAAATATCACATAATACATCTTGATTTAGTTATAGTTTCAAGAAGATGTTGTAGTAAAGCAAATACTTATCATAAAATTTAATAGATGAAATGAAATCGTAATACTGCCTGTATTATTTCCAAAATAACAATTTATCTTCTTTTTCTCCTTGCTGTTTTGTTCTTCATGGCTTATCCTCTCTGGATTTTTTATGTCCTTTGAATGATATAACATTGAAATTAATGTTATTTTTAATTTACCTCTTCCTCTGTATTACCTTAGTATCGTTATTAAATATTGATCATAATATTTTCACAGTTTTTACACATACCTAAGTAATTACTTTTCCATGTTTTCTAGGTTTATACCGTTAGGCGCGCATACATATAAAATACAATTGAGAATTTTATTTTTTATTAGCTGACGAAACGTCAAATATATTATATAAGAAGATAATTAGCTGACTAATTTTCCTAAACTATATTGAATATACCTAAAAGACAGCTGTTATAAACAATTTTTTTTCGAGGTCTGTTATAAGAACTTCATGATTGAGTATCGTATATTTTTCGCACGAGCAAAGAACAAAAATATTCTCTACATTTTGAATTGTTTATGTAGTAATCAGACTAATTGCCTTATAGAATTTACTTACCGCACGCAAATTTTTCTAATTTCTATAGAAACAACGCTAGTAAGTCTACGAAAAAGAACATGTTCCACGTATATACTTTGTAGTATACAGCGTGAGTCAATAGTGAAATATTTTTCTATGATGGCTTTCTTTATAGCGAATAGTTTATTTATTTTACTCACTCTGTTGTGTACGCAATGATTAAGTATATGAGATTTCTTGGGTAAAACATAATCATTTAACCCAGAAGCAATCTATTTTCTGTGACTATTTTATTTTTGACTTTTCTGTTTTCCGATTTTTTACAAGGAGGAAATAAACAGATACGGAGAGATGAAGAGATCGAAGACCACGTCAGCAAGTAATATAAGCAACACATTTAACAGCGTTGGCAAGGCGTTTACAAAGCTAAATCTGACAAGTAGCAGTGGCATGGACATATTCAAGGAAGCTACTTATTCGAAACAATAAAATAATAATTAATTTAGTTCGAAATAAGCTGTTGTTGCTGCAAAGGCAATAAAGCAATGTTCGAAAATTAAGACAATGTGAGTGTTTCACCTATTTAAAACGTGAGTTAAATTTTCGTTTTAAAGTTATAAAGTAAAATTAATCAAAAATATCGGTTAAAACTCGCCTTAGGAGACATTACCTCAAGAATGTGCTGAAATCGCAAGTCAGCATTCTAGTCGGCACGCTCTAGGCCACTGCTCCCGTTTCATAATACTTTCAGCAGACTTCATTTACAAAACGCATGAACTAACTACAACTTTTTTTGCTAAATATTCATTTATGTATTTTCAAATTTTATGTTATTATAATATATTACTAGGTTAACAAGTACATTATTCATTGGTTTGTACTAACTAATGTGGAAATTTGTGTACATATGGAATAGATTTTAAGCATTAAAGTATTAATCGTGACGATTTTACTCACTTAATAATATGAAAGGGTATGCGTTCTAAATCATAAACTTAGTATTTGACACTGTAGACCGGCATAACCCTCAGCCCTTCACCATGAAACCACTTTCTAAGCCAAAATTACTTAGTCTCTTACGATAGAGATTGGCGATATCCTGTTCTAAACATTTACTACGAAAAATCACTGATACTTGGAATCCATATCAGTACAGAAAATGCAAAACTACACCACAAACCCAAATGCTTAAAAATGTCAAATCGGTGGTTGTGTGTAACACTAGCACATTAAATTAACTATATCGCTAAATGCCGCGGCCACGCGATCTTCAATTTTTTTCGATGTCTCTGTATATAAAAACTTAAATATAGTACAGCAGTACTTAGTGTGCAAAAAAGAATACTTAGATCATATATTGTATGTCATACAATACAATTTGAATTTGTGGTTTAGTTACCTGTAATTGCTGTTTATGTACATCGTAACATTTATAATTGCTACTGCTCGTAAGTATAATAACTCTCCATTATCAGCAACTTCTGTACTATTTGAAGCAAATATTGAATTCAATGTGAGGTTATGTGTTTAAACATACCATGCCATGTACGACATGACTTCAACAATTTCAAAACTAAGTAGACCACAAATTCAAATGAACACTGTTGAGAAATGTTTGTGTCACCCTGTGCATTGTTTATGCCCCCTCTTTTCGATTTATTGGAGTCAGACTGTCTGGCTGTGGACCGCGCATCACGTCTGCAGTAGAAGGTCCAAATTTCATGTAATAAAACTCTAAATAAACGACATTCTTGCGTCAATTAGTGTTTTAATAACCATATAGTCCACTAAAGATACAACCACCCTTTAATACTATCAACTGCTACGTCGCATTGTTTTGATTTTCATAACCAATATACCGACTAGCCTAGAATAGTAACATTATTTTTTTATTTGGATTTGATGATACATCCTGTATATAATTTAACTGTTTTGCACAAGTTCTTCAAGAACATTATCTTAATTTTTGAAGTTTTTATAACAATTGAAGGGCAATCTTGTAAGAAGTAATAAAGAAAGCAGCTATACTTAACAATACAATGTCTAAATTAACTGAAGTAAGAGATTTTGAATAATTAACGTTATCTCTAGAAATATTTAAAATATCTGTTTCTGCAATAGCAGCATTACATAGCAAAAAGCACATATGCATATATACATTATTGTATTTTAAAAAATACGACATTGCCACATCTGAAAATATAAATCAGATCTGTACATTTGGAAAGGATTGAAGTTATTGAAAGTCGCAATTTTTGCAAAATTATTTTGAAGTTCGATATCATATAATTCTAAAATCTTAAAATTGCAAATTGATAACTTTGTTACAGTGGTGCATCAAAATGTTTTCTTTCTTATTCGTTTTTAGTGCTGTTGATAAAATTTTTGGACAGACGCCACTTCAAGATCTGTTCTCATGTTTGTTGATTCTGTACTACTTGTGTCTAGTTCAGACCTAGTGTTGTTTCTATATCATCAACCCATCTTATTGGTGGACTTCCTCTAAGTCGTTTATGTGTATATAGCCGCCAGTGTATTATTATTTGTCTGTTCCGATGAGTTAGTTCTAGCTACGTGTCTGACATATTTCCATTTCAAGGTTGCTGCTTTGTGAACAATATCTGTTACTTTTGTCTGGTGTCATTATCAATCACTCGGTTTTCTGATCTCTTGGTGATATACTTAAGTATGTTTATGTTATACTTGGCCATCGTCCAGTTTTCGGTTTTGTAACTTATCACTGGTAAGATGCACGTTTTAATATCTTGCAACTAAAATTTTCTTATACTTTACGATGTATTTGAGTTCCAAACGCCGCTCAGGACTCTCTTATTCTGCATTGCATTTTTTTCTAAGAAGGAATGTTTCATACAGATGTATGTATTCATTTCCTTTCTGTATTTCTATATTTTATAGGGCAATTAAATGATTTTATGGGCGAATTAGCTTTGTTTGGTTCAAATTTATCTTCAAACCGACTTTTACTGACTCTATATTGAGTTCATCTAATATATTTTTAGTTCTTTTAAACTGTGGGCTATCACGATAATATCATCAACATATCATAGGTTATTGGGATATCCTCCGTTGATGTAAATTCTGAGACCAGTTTAATGCGTTTATAACGAGAATTTCGCCTGATAGGTTTGCAACTATTGATGCGTCGTGTCTACTTGAAATGAATGCTGGCATCTTTTCGTTCTCGAGTAACTTTCAGTTGAGACAACGTTGCTACAAGTTGTGTGAAGAGCTTGAGCCGCTTTTTTGAGTTTTCCATGAGATTAAAGAGTTCGCACAGCCGTGCAATATCAATGAGTGCGCTCGTGCCGTCTGTGTTTATCGATAGGAGAAATTTGAAGGCATTTATTGCCACCTAGCCTAGCGCCACGTGCTGCTTGGCGGAGTAATTTCCATTTTGATGCTTATTAAGAGGCAGAGCTCTGGTAAGCATTAATTCCTCTTATGGATTTATCCCCTAATTTCGATTTTAATTAGCGTTTTTATTGGTGGACGCTTAAGTGGCAAGTTTTGGATCCAAACCTGGTTAGTGCTGCTGGTGTTACTAAAAATAATGTAACGATTCCTTTACATGCCCAATTTATCTGGAAAAACGTTTTCGAATGCAGGGGTGTTGGTGAAAGACTATCTTCTTGTCGTACACCTGCTTGTAGTTGTATTGATCTAGTTTTTGCATGCAGGTAAGTATAGTATGTTGCCGTTACGTCCATTGCTATCTTTCATAGTAGAACGGTATATTGAGAGTCTATTTGACAGCTTCTAAGTGCTTTTAATACATCCCAGCTTTCAACTGGCTGAAATGTCTTTTGAAGATCTACTAATCCTAATTATTAAAGAATAGTATACGAGTATTATATTACAAGTCATGAAAGCGCCTTTTGTAAGACAATGAGGCTTGTTAAAGAAATCGAGGGCGCCTTAGCATCCGAGCACTTTTACTAAGCCTCCGAGTTGAGCATAACCATGTTAATTGTTCCGAAACTGTTTTTTCAACATCTAAAAAATAAATGCACAAACAACTTGTGTTTACAATAATAAAAATTGAGATCATATTTGTGTCGTATAATCAAAACTTCACGTTGTTCCACAATAATAATGCTCACATTGAAGGACAGGTTTAAATTATTTTTAAACAACGCTACTTTGTCTCCTTTATGTTTGAAACGTAGAACAACCCGTATAGTTTCCCGGCGATCCAAAACTCCAAAAACGACGTCTGAAAGCCGCCGCCAGAATGGGGTTGCTTATCGGACTCGTAGTACGAAGTTTAATTCCTACGTCGGGTGCAGCGTCGCGAGGGTCAGCGCAATGCGATCCTGATGCTAATCCCACGGGATTAATTCCTTTTGTGTCCCGTACCTTTGCTAGTTAAGTGCATGTTCCATATAAAGGATTCGGGTGCAGAATTGATATTCAAAGACGGTATAAATCAAGCCCGATAACAGTTAATTTAATTAGGCTGATTCTGGCGCTGTAGGACGGAGTACCACAGGAGATATGTTCGCATGTCGTGTCTGTTAATTGAAGAATGGAGTCGGCGTCATTACTTGATATTGGTTGTTAAAACGTTGGCTGGCAAATAACAAATATTTGAACAGAACTAATTAAGCACTGCGAGGCTATTGCAAACGAAATCCGAATTATGTCTCTAATAAGGAAGTCAAATGAATTTTCTATTGTAAGCAATGAAAATTGTTACTTTTGCAAATTGCGCGAAAAAATGACCGGGAAAAATACTTAATTTTCTCAGATGACACATTAAAATTGCACGAGGAAATACATTTTTAGCTACAGAAGGAGTGAAAGGTTTAGAAATTCATGCCAGCACCTTAAATTGTCTTCTTACGAAAAACAGAGGCTGGCTTTTCAGATCGTGTAGTGACTGGTGATGAATGTTGAATCCACACCTATAAACGGAATACGTAAAAATGGCGCTACTCACCTTTAAAACTAAAAAAAGTGAATATTCTCCACTGGCTCAAAATGTAACGTTGACTGAGCTTTGGAGCAAGAAAAGAATAATTGTAGAAGATTACAAAATGCACTATTTACGTGGTTATCTGATTGGCAAAAGTTTGAGTTGTTTTACACTGTATTACAATATGGGTTGTATACAGTACCACCGATGTGGATTACCGCCTTTTTGGATTTCCTTTCGAATTTCTGACAATTGGGTTAAACACCACCCAGCGGTTTTACTTCCAATTTTGTGTTATTTTAATATTTACCACCGATTGAGTTTACATCCGATTTAATGGAGAATATTCCAGTAATAGCAATTCAAAGCTTAAGAAAATCTTCTACATTCAAACGTGGCTGAAATACAAATGGTTGAATTGAAAAATTATTCAGTATAATAGCCACCACAGCATTAAATGTGTGTTAGACATGAAAACGTTTCTTCAAATAGGGATTTGTTTTATTTTTTGTTAGATTAGGTGTATAGTTAGTTATAAGTTAATCTTTATATTGAAGGTTTAGTAGATAAGAGTACGGGGCGATTGTGGAGGTATTTAAGTTTTTAGGTAATGGTATAGTAATTTTGAAAATAGAGGCATTTATTAATACCTATTAGTGGGAATTATGATAATCAGTAAAAACATATATTGGTGGCTTATAGGTTTTTACCTACATAGATCTTAAACAATTAATGAAATCATTGTCTATAGCTTGAACTTTTAGCAATCCTAAGGAGAGGATTAATTTAATACAAAGGACACTGGACAAAAGTCGCAAAACGATCTAATTTAATTGCAACCTCTTCTTCATATCCAATCCACTTTTGCATTCCTTGAAACCAACCGTCGAACCAGATTATCCAAGCTTCTTCTGAGAGCTGGGCGTAGTTTCTATCATAAGCACCTTGTATTGGTACCTTTATTTAGCCCTATCGTTGGGAATCATAACCTGTAATACGCCGTTTTTTCGTGCCCTATACTCTACCTTACTATGAACTTAGATTGCCCTTTATTTGCTAGTTAACCCAGTTGTAGAAGCACAATACCCGCTCTTCCCTCAGTGCGGCTAAGGGGATGTCAATATAGACAGGCCTGCCCGTTATCAGCTATAATTATGTAATCATACATGCAAATCCTGCCAAAAATAAAAACCAAACAGTTTACATGAAAATACATATACTCTGGAAAAGAACAACATGCATACAAATACATAAAAGGAATACACAATGGAAATATAGAAATGTTATATACGCTATCAGCAATAGTTAAGAAACATCCACGAGGTCAATGCTGAATCTACATCCTTAAGTAGAAGTGTGATCGTCAATGTGCAACGCTAAGTCAAAAAACCAATTGTGCGAACAATGCGTAATCTCGCTCACAAATTCACTTGGTACGGCTCTGCCTTCAGCCGCTTGAAATCAACTGACGCAATGTGTCAACACGATGACGCAAGTGCTTTGTACTAACGCGCTGATTCAGCAGGTAGGCGTCCGTTAGTTTCGGGCCCGTAATTGCTCGTCGACGCTATTGCGCACTTTGATTCAATCCCTACACAATTCGCAGTTATGATTCTGCTCCAATTTCCTGGATCATGCATGGGCTGAATTATTTATGAAAACTAACTTTGCGTTATAGTTGCTCCAAATGGTCTCGTACATTGACAAGATTGACGGCTCATTTGAAGCTAAAGCAGCGGCTTCCGGTGATGAACAATTGCATACCTCGGTGTTAATTCCAAGGTAGTTCTAAGCTCTCGAGGCTGTATTTCGGCTCTATCCCACTTTAATAATGCTTCACGTGGCGTCCCTTTTGTTTGAACGAACGCACAGTTCGCACTATTTGTTTTGATTCTATTTATAGCCGCAACGACTGCAATCAGCGGTTTGCATTGCACGATCTGGCGTTCGAAATACTCGATGCATGTTTTGAATACATAATTCGTCTTAACCTAATTATTACAACGTAAGGAATACAGTTTGGCTTGAATCTAGCAAGGTGATTATTATATACCAAGGGGACATGAACTAGATCGTTACATTCTTCAGTCAATTCTTTACGTATGCAAAGAATGCCAAATTACAGAGTGCATTATCAGCGATATAGGAAGGGCGTACAAGCACACTCAGCCTCGTCTTAGACAAGTATACGACAGATGGCCTCGTTTCAATGTGCAGGGGCGTCGTCGACACCATGTTTGTGTTGAATCGCGACTTTTGAGCTCCTGTAGGAAGCAAAGTATGTCCGCTCTCTGTATCACTTAGTATTGATCGTTCTCTGTATCCCCAACACCACCCACTTCAAAATTTCCTTTGCCGTGAAGAGTAAGTCTACCATCAGGGTTTTAAATGACTATGACCTTCTAATTGTGACTGGGACTGTTTAATATTCTTCTGTGATTTATTTCGGCCGTCGTAGTAATTTAAATCACGTCATATCGTCTGTGAGAATGCTTTTGGCGTTATGTGACCTTGTTATCTTAAACTTCCTCAGATTTTAGAAACACCAAACTTCGCTACGACTCATTGGCTTTTCAATAAATGAATGGGGGATCCAGAGTGAACAAAATCTTTCTAAAATTCGGGTAGACATGAAAAATGCATGCACTTACCCAAGGTCTCCTCTATCTGTCGATATAGGACCATCTTGATTGCGGTGAATACCCTTCTTTTCGCCGACCATGAGCGTCTGATTGTGAAAAGGGTTGCTCCATATTCGAAGCCCTTGTTCTGTTATTTAGTTGGGACGAAGTAGGATTAAATTCACCCTTTATCGAATGAAATTTTCATTTTTACACTTCCTCAGTATTTCCTGTCACTAGACGACGTAGTGCCTCATTTGCTCCTCAATCAAGGAATGGGCGACTCAGAGCGAACAAACTCTTTTTATTAATATTCAGGTGGTGCATATGACAACATTCTCTATTGTGGTGATTTTCTCCATTTTCGCTGACCATGATCTTCCAATTGTGACTCGGGTGCTTCATATTCGAACACCCCATCAGCATCGTTTTAACTGACCGTAATCTTTTGATTGTGATTGGGATTGTTTACTTTTTCAACAACTGACACCTTGTCCTGTTATTTAGTAAGGACATCATAGTAATCAAGTCATCTTTTATCATCGGTCATGATGATATTGGCATCATGACTTAGTTGGGATGTCGTTGTGAAAAAGTTAGGTTTCATCGTCTGTCATAATGTTATTGACCTTATGAGAAGTTCATTCTTAAACTTCAATAGAAAATTTCGACATCATGCAACGCAGTGTCTCATTGGCTTTTAAACGAGTTGAAATTCCGTCGATATACGAATCTTTCTTGCGGGAATCATACTCGTTTTCAGTGACCATAATCTTCTGGGTGTGAAAAAAGGTTAAAAAATGTTGAGGGTCATTTCAATTCCCCCAACTGGGGGCGGGCTGTAGTGACCCCTTCAGCCAATAAAAGGAATTTCAGGATGGGTGACAGGAATAAGGGGTGAAAATGGAAGAGAGGTCAGGAAAGGTGGACTGCTGACTCAGAAAACCATTAAAAAAACTTAATCAGAGCCAACGGCCACAGGAATAGAACCCACGACCTCCCGAATGCTAAGCAGACGTGGTCCACAAAGATCGGTATGAGTGACTGGGGTTGCTTAATATTTAGATACCCCACACCTTGTCTATGATTTCCTTGGAACGTTGTTGTAATAAAGTCACGTTTCATCGTTCGTTGATACTATTAACATTATGAAAACCTACTAATAGATTATGTAACAGCAACATCATTCCTGGCAACTAGTTAGTATTTACTTTTATATCTTTGCCGGAGGACGCGAATGTAAAATCCTGCAAAAGTAAGCTGGCATGACATGTATCGTAAACAAAGCTTTAGATATTGCAGTGGTTAATGTAAAATGTGGTAGAGCCGATTCACTAATGGATCTCTTTATCAATCAAACTAAGAGCTATTTCCCATGATTAATCATGTCCATGTCCTTGCATTACTGTAGTTTGTATATCATCAGGAGACATATTTTAATAATAGGTGTAAATAACATGGCACTCCTTACATTTATTGTTATGTCATAGCCATTATTAATTTGTGTCGCCGTAGTACGGACTTATGCATTCACACTTAACAATTCTTTTATATTTAATAAAATAGATGGTCTCTATTTATCAGCCACTCTCCCCCGGTCACGACAACCTAACATTAGTATAACCTTTATGACAAATAAATTAAAATTCCAAGCTAAAGAGCTTTTACAGACATCCAATGGCTTGATCATAACTTTTTGTAACATACAATTTTTGTAACTTCGAACAAATATCAGCTTCGTTAGCAATATGCTTCCGCCTATGATACTCGTATGGTCCTACATGATTCATAGTTTCATAACTTCATTTTTGGAAATAACGTCATAGTCAAGTATCACACAACCTAACGTAGCTTAAAACCAAATGCACAGAAATATAGGTAATAAAACCTAAACAAAACGCACTTTATATTTGCCATTGTAATAATAAAGCCGCCAATTTATATTTCCAGCTGTGTGGACTGCATGCTACTCCAAACTAACACTCCAGTAATTAAACTCTCGCGCGCGAACTATGCTCCAGCTGGAAGTTTAAAAACCCTGCCACTTGATTTGCCTCGCTACTTGTCAATTTTCGAGCGAAATTAGGGCCTGGAACAATACAAACACCAATAAAATAAAACAATAAAACAGTCGGAGTGAGCGAAATCCGTGAAACAGACAAATAAATTAAATTCGGTAGGAATTAATTTATATCTGTGCAACCAACCGAGATTCTAATTGATGCAAAAGGCGAGCCGGGGAAGCTGAAATCAGGGAAATGCAAGGAAAGGGTTGGCCATACTGAGCTACTAATCCCTATGCGTCCCTTCATTAGTTGTCTGAAAGGTTTCCCACCGACTTTTAAAAATGGCGATGGCCAACTCTGGGCTAATCCAGGTCAGGTGAGATCTGGCGTAAAGCGAATTTAATCTGAGATTAGAATTTTTATTACTTATTCTACGGTATCAGCGTGAGTGTTGTTAAACATTTATATAACGTATCTGAAATATATCTAAGGTTTTCCATCTGTATCCATCTACATCAGCAGTAAAATCTATTTTATTGAGTTAGAAGATTCCTTGTAAGATAAATATTTATATAAGCGTCTGACATTTTTCGAGTATTTATATAAAACAGCTGTTTTTATGATTTTCTGAATAACTAGATATAACAATTTAGACATTATGATTGTTAATTTATGAAACGAAATTATTAGTACAGCATAGTTGGAAAAAGCTTTTAAGTTTGATAGCATTTTGAAGCACTAGGCATCTCGATACACAAACTTCAGAGCAGAGAACAAGAAGACTTTGTGATAGCATATGTCAAAGACTTGTGATTTGTAGAAGTGACGAATTGTTTGACTTCAAAGAACAAGTGTGGAGAAGAAGAAAGAAAAAGCAATAGTCAATTTTATTAAACATCACAGAGTCAGACAGTTGGGATGCTTGACTGAAGAGAGTGAACATGTTTATGGGCACAACAATGGTATGAATCCGGCAGTTGAAAGAAAGAAAGGAAGTACTATGAATCACACTAGTAGAAATGCATAGAGGAATTGTAGATAATAGAATGGAAAATCTTAGCAAAATGCATGCATAAAGGGAAAACTATCATTAATCCAGTCTTGATTCCATAGATCTAGATTTTGAAGAATGAAGCAACTTGATGAAACCGACACTGAATACTTTAAAACTGGTAACAATATGTAGATTAGCCAAAAAATAACAAGCGAGAAAAATAAAGAAGAACCAGCTATAGTATATTTTATTAAACAGAATCGATTCAGATAGTTGGGACTCTTGAAAAGAATGAACATAATTAAGAACACAGCAATGGCATGAAAGCAGCTGTTGAACGAATGAAAGGAAGAGCTACGAATTTACAAAGGAAATGCATAGAAGAAGACATAGAACAGCTGTAAATAACAGAATGGAGAAGCTGAGCAGAAGACCTCCATGGAGGAAAACCGAGTTAATCCTTTTTAATAGTGGAAATCTGTACTCATGCAATATATATAACAAAATGCATATGATAGCTCTTTGAAGCATGAACCGACTGGATAAACTAATATTTGATACTCAATAAATGTGGAGAAGAAAGAAACGCCAGCAATAGTAAATTTTATTAAACAGAACTGATCCACACAGTTGGGATACTTAAAGAAAATGTTCAGAGATAGGGTTACAGCAATGGAAAGAATGCAACAGTTGATAGAAGAAAAAAGAGCTACCTATTACAAGTAGAAATACCTAAAATAAGACCTAGAAGAGCTGTAGATAACAGAATAAAGAAGCTGAACAAAAGTCATGCATCAAGGGAAACAATTAATCATTCACTCATGATCATATTGACCTGTAGTGTTGCAATTTCTATAAAAAAAAATATAATTGATAGCATTTTGAAGCATGAAGCAAATGGATAAATCAACATTTAATACTTTAGAACTGAGAATAAAGCAACAGCAAATTTTAATACACAGAACCGATTTAGACAGTTGGGGAAGTTGAACAGATTGAACGTATGTAGGAGCACAATAGTGGCATGAAAGCAGCAGCTGAAAGAATCAATAGTAAAAATGCATGAACGAATGCAGAAAGGAACAGTAGATGAAATAATGAAGAACTTAACCAAAGGTACAAATAAATAAAAAACGACCAAAGTATTACGATTTAGACAGTTGGGACACTTGATAAAATGAATATGGGGAGGACCACAAAAGTTACGATGCACTACTTGAAAAGAAGAACGGAAGAGCTATGACTTGTAGGTAAAAGAATGACAAGAAATATGCAAAAGGTATGAATAAAGAAAAAATTACCCTTAATCCCGGCTGGAGACTAAAAACCTGTAGCACTCTTACATTTGATAATAGTTAGCAGTATCAAACAACTATATACGCTAACATTTAACACGGAAATGGAAACAATATACAAACAAACTAAAGAGGCATAAGGGCGAAGGAGAAGGAAGAGCCAGCAGTAGTAATTTTCTTTTAAAAGAACCGATTCAGACAGTTGAGCACTTGAACTATGTAATAGCATAACAATGGCTACGATTAAAGACGAAACTATGAGCTATGAAGCAACAGTAGAAATGCGTAGAAGAAGAAATACAAGAGCTGTAAATATAAGAATGGAAAAAATCTGATGATATTTTGAAGCATAGAGCAACTCTGTAAGCTAACGGTTAAAACTTCATCAATGGGAAAAATTACATATAAGTCAAAGAGGTGCAAGGGTGGAAAAGAAGAAAGGCCAGCAATAGTAAATTTTGTTAAACAGAACCGATTCAAACACTTCGGAAATTTGAAAGAATGAACATAGGTAGGAGCATAACAATGACTATGGGGAATAACTAAAAAGGAATAAACGAAGAGCTACTGATCAATGGCAGAAATGCATAAAAGAAGATAAAAAGAGCCTAGATAAGACAATGTAGAAACTTAGCAAAAGGTACACATAAAGGGAAAACACTCAAAAGACTATCGATTTACGCAGTTGGACACTTGATTG
Organism: Agriotes lineatus; assembly: GCA_940337035.1. Taxonomy (NCBI): domain Eukaryota; kingdom Metazoa; phylum Arthropoda; class Insecta; order Coleoptera; family Elateridae; genus Agriotes; species Agriotes lineatus. Next base: position 130,743,346 of record OW679200.1, on the reverse strand, counting down.
AACGTAGGTAGGAACGCAACAATGGCTACGATGCAAGACTTGAAAGGCAGAATGCATGTCAAATGATACACTTGAATTAGATAGTCTAGCAAAATAAACGAAAAAATGTCAAACTGACATAAGTAATGTTTGATTTGAAACAAATACGGTAGACTAGATTTATAGATAGGGGATTTTAATAAAACGAATAATCGCAAAACCCTGGCAACGCAAAATTGCTGTCATCCTACCTTGATGGTGCTAAGCCCTGATTGGTTAACTTTAACATATCATTTCTCGGTTGAGATAGGACTTTTGTTCTTCAAAATACTGATTGATACATTTGCCCCAATACCCCCATTTCTTTCTGTGGAGGCAGTTTTGGGACACCCTGCATTGATATACATAGATAAACCAAAGGGGGCAAAAGTTATGACGAAGGAAGAGCAAGCATGAAGAAACGAAGAGCTATGAAGCAATTGTAGAAATGCGTAGAAGGATATACAGTAAAGCTGTATATAAAAGAATGGAGAAAAATAGCAGAAGGTATGAATAAAGAGGTTTCATTAATCCAGTAGTTTTGAGTCTCAAGGCTTATGACGTTAAATTCTCAATAAAGGTGCTTTTACCCCCCGTATATTAGAGTTTTTCTCTATTTTTATGTGTATAACCAGTAAAACACATACATAAACGTTGGTCTAAGTTTTTGGAAATTATTTGCATGAGAATGAATAAAATTTAATTTTAAATAATTTTGCCTTGTATCGATATCTAGATATCCACTGTTGGTGGTAAGTATTGGCATCTGTATCTAGCTATGTGCACAATATTAGTGAGGGAAAGTAAATAAAAAAAAAGTATAAACGAATTTAATGAGCCTGATTTGGATTTTCAATGACCTCGTTGCTTTTATTTTGTTCTTTATATGCAACCACAACCCTTCCACCCGCCATCTCTTTCTCCTTTGAAAAGAAACCGGATAATTAGATAACTTGCCTTTTTCTTGCGTCTAAATAATCCACTTTAATATCAGCCTTTCCCGTTTATTTGAAACCTACCTCGTTTCCGAAGCCTTTTCACTGGCATTTTAAAATGTCGTTTGCGACGTTATTTAATTAAGCGCTGGGAAGGCGACCGCTCAAGACGTCCTTAGTTGGCCGCCATATATTTTAAAGTCTCTCAAAGCACGAGCATTTGTTTATTTTCCGGGTTTCCGCGATGCTGCCGTTTTTAAAGGCGCCGATAGTGAAAACTACTCGCAGAGCTCGAAAAAGACGTAAAGTGGAACTTCGCGAGGTGCCGAGTTGGGCATATTGCCAACCGTAAAATAACAAAGCTCTTTAAAATTAAATAGCTGAATTACTAAGTCGTTAAGTTGGCTGCAGGGCCGCCAACCAGAACTCGTAGTCGGTGGTTATCACCGCCTGTTTGTTTTTGAAATTATATAAGGGCCTCCAGGAAACAAGAGTGTACAAGTTGTTAATTGAGAATCGTGTTGTTTTAACCATTGTTGTTGCTACCTTAATGGGGGCTGCTTTAAAATATTTACATGAACTACAGCGCTGCTGCGGTTTTGGACTTGTTTACAGTTTACCTGTGCGCATAATACTCACCGCTCAATTTTCCACTCAAAATATTTTAATGATCAACCTGAAAATGTTACAGACAGGATTGAAAAGTACTTCATGAAGATCGGGAAATTCTCTCGCCGAAACTAGAAAGAACAAGAGAATGCATCAAAATAAGCAACTCACCAGGGCAAAGACGAAACATCTTTAGAAGTCTTACAAACTTGGGGCGATAAAGGCATTGAGAACTTACTTAATTCTGAAATACCAGAAGAGTATGTAAACAAATGAAGTGAATGTAAGATGATCAGTTTGATGAGCCATTCACTGAAAAGAATTCTATGCAAAATATAAGAGGGAATAGAGCGATGAGTCCAAATATTGTAAACACAAACATTTAAATGTACGTGATTGTGATTGTGAACAGGCTTTGCACGGGCATTTTTCAACAGTGTAAGTAAATTTTGATAACAAAAAACTAAAAGCAAAATAGAATTTGACAATTCATCTTTTGATAAGATGAATTAACATTACTGCATATAACTGATCACTCTGGTATAGTGATATCACGAAGGGGTTTACATGTTAGCAAGAAATATGCATCTTAATGTGTTTTGATCAATTTTGAGGTAGAGTCGACAATAAGAAAAAACCGAATGGAAATAAATAGTTTTAACTGGTTATTCAGACCATGTATAATATTTATGGAAAATTTACAAAATAAAATGTTGGAAACTATTGATATGGTCTAAAAATGGCAAAGCATTTTAAATAAATTATATTTAACATTCAGCTCAATCAGAAAGCAAATAAAAAGGATATTGAGTAGAATAGCACGGTTTTACCATTAACATTTCTATTTCCTGCAATAGTAACGGCAGCTATTCAGCAAATTTGACTGGCAATTAGCTAAAACATATGTAAGTTAGAAAGAATCACAGTTATTAATTTCAATATAATATAGGTGAAGTTATGACCGATGTAAGTTATTCTATTAGTCAGGTTTTATCTGTAAAACAATTATTATTAGAAAAGATAAAAATTAATTTATTTCTTACATATCTGTTGTATGAAAGGATTAATGATGCAGAATAGACAACCTAAAAATATGACATAGGTACTGGTTAAAACGTCATAATGATTGATAAGTAAGAATCTGTAATATTTATATTTTAATTGCATTCATATTTGAGGTTTTGGCGGGTATTAAAAAAAATAACAAGAACGCGTGTGTGTAAAATTTTTCATTAGAATGACACCAGCTTAAAATTAGAGCTAATTATATAAAAATTCAATTTAAACAATAATAAATACTGGTATGTGCCAAGAAGAACTGTTTTAACAATAAACGTGGCCATAAGAAGAATTTGGTGCAAGAAAATTGAAATGTTGATGGTGTGTGCGTGAACGTGAAGCATAACCAACAGGGGTTGCTGACGACGGTACGAGCTAGCAGATGCGGTAGCAAAGTCCATTTTGCCAAATCACAGAAAAAGAAATTGAGTTTGAAGAAAGAAAATTTAAAATTATATAAATACATACCAGATCTGAGTAAAAAGCAGAAAGTTAAAAAAACTAAACTGCTAATTTGAAAAATGATAAAATCGATTAAAAACAAATATCAATAAATTTAAAGACAAGCAAATTGAATAAATTAAATAGTGTTCAAGAGAAAGGTTTATTAAACGATATAAAATTAAACATTAATTATAGGATTATTAAAATTGGTTTCATGTTAACATACAGTTTTAATTACGTGAAATTGAATTTAATACAACATTTTTAACTATTGATATTTTGATATAACTTATATTAAAACTACAGATTTATAATAAATAAATATTAATTGCTTCATATTAAAGTGTTATGAGCTTTTTTTATTGTGTATGTTCTAACTAAATGCTGCTGTAACCCAACGAGATTAAGAGTTTAACGATTAATTTCGTTATAAGTGCATGCTCTAGCTGTGGACAAAGAAAGATAAGATTAGAATATAACGTGATAAAACCCTGAGATTAAATAATTCATAGTAATTCATTTAAAGTAAGTTAAAATAAAGGACCACAGCACTATATTGAAAAAAATAGAAGTGTTTCTTCAGACGATCTTCTAATCTAAACTACTATATCTGCATTAAATACATTTCACTATTGATCTATAATTTGCACTAATTGTATGAATTCTTGCCGTTCTATGACAATAATTTCCGTGTTTTATCTACACTACGTTTACCTACAAGATTCAGTAGAAGAACTTCCCACGAATGAGCGCTAAATTTGAATAGATTATTGCTCTAGGTAAGCCGGTTGCACATAGCTCAATTTTATTTAACATTGAACAGTTTTTGAATTCTCTCTAGTTTTTAATTTTTCATGTGTGAAACTGTTTCTGCGTAATCAATACCATTCCAGTATGTTTATTGCTGAATCTGTTTCTTGAACCGAATATAGTCATTTATTTTATTTTCGCGTATAAAATAGTATCAATAGAATAAATATATTATCGTGTATTTAAAAAAAAACTCATTCGCAGCATGCCATGATCAAATTGAAGTTTGCCATAACTTGATACATCCATTAAAGCAAATGAACTACTCAGAGAGAACTAAATCACATCCTGATCTTAACTATTTTCCTAAAAATATACAAAACACTTACCTAATAAAAACAACTTTTATTGACTGTTATGATTAATACACTCGCTGTTGTTGTATAAATGCCATCTTATTTTCCTTGTTGCCTGATAGAAGTACACTTAATGCAGTGTAAACTTTAAATGGAGTGAATGGAGTATATATACAGGGTATAGTAAAAGTGGTGGACAGCAGCCGATTTTACATCAATAACTAAGCCAAAAATTTTAATTAAAATTTGGTCATAGGCGAATAAGTTTTGAAATATTATTGATTAGACGCTTTCTAATTTGGCAACGCTGTGTAACTTGAATCTAATTCAACCATGTATGCATTTACGTTTTGTACAAATGTCACTCTAGTAACTAAGACATTTTAAAACTCAACATACATTTTACTGAAATAAGCGTCAATACATTTTTTGTTAAAAAATATGTTGAAAGTAACATTTCACGCATAATGTTTGCTATGAAATATGGCAGCATGTTACTATTTCTTATTTCTCCAATGCCATTAATTATACGATCGATGAGTGTCCACTTGAGTTTCGGTTTTGAAATGTCTTAAAAATTTCAATTGTACGTTGTTACGCAATTCATATGTTGGTGATTCTTCGTCGTTTGAAATTTATGGTATGGCTGATTGAAGTAAAAAAAAAAGTTTCTTGTTACCTACTATTATAGATTCCACATCTGCACCTTGAAAGTCATACCGAATTTTTTTCGTAACGTAGGTAATAAAGTCCGCTTTTCCGAAAAATTAAAAACATTATGACAAAATGCACTACACTTCGCAATACACGATAAAATTGTACAGTGATAACAGCACAACTATGGTGTAAAATGGGCTAGCATAGTAATAAAGCAATAAGGCGCAACCCTTTTTATTCCCACCTACGGAATCTGTTCAACAGGTCTTATGAACTGACAGGCAAACTAGTTGAAACTACTAATAAATGTTAAAACGCCAGTGAAATCAGTTTCACTACTAAATGTAGTTACAATATCGAAAGTCGTTTAAATGTCAACAGCAGTTAGTACTTAAATTAGTAAATTAAATGTTGAATACCAGAATAAAGTGTTAAATACCGAATACTTTACAGTAAAACTATTCAATAGAGTACATATACTGATATTGGAATTCTAAAACAAATAGAAAGGATATTGAGTTAATTAAATCCGTTTTATCAATAGAAAATTATATTTCCTACAATGATATATGTAATTCATAAGAAATTTGATTTAGTTATTAATTTAACTTACACGTAAAATTATAAGCGACAACAGTTATCTGATATTGTGGTTGGAATTGTAGTCAAAAATTGGTTGAAGATGCTAATTTTTAAATTGAGTCGTGTTGTTACTCAGATTTTATCTGTAAAAGTAAATAGTATTGTAATAGACAAAACATAAGTTTATTTCTTACATATTTGTTATAAAAAAAGTTTAATGATGTAGAACTGGAGACAGGTGCATTTCAGAACTCGTAACCTAAAAATATGACTTCTAAAACTAAAAACTTCATAAAGGTCGAATAGTAGGAATATGTAGTTTTGCTAAGTATTTCAAAATGGAGTGATATCTAAGACAGGTGGAATAGTAAAACTCAAACCTTCCCCATGTATAATAATATATCGGGGGAGGCGGGGGGGGGGGGTGATATCTAAGGTTTTGGCTAGAATTAGAAAATAACAAAATGGAGTTTGTAAAAATATAAATTTGAATGACAGTTTAAAATTTGAGTTAAATATATAAGAATAAAATTTTACAATAATAAATACTCGAATGTACAATTAATAATTGTGTGGTCTAAACGAAAAGAATGAGCATAAAACTAATAAAGATGTTAAATGTGCGTGTATAAAGCCTAGTCTAAAGGAGTTGCCGACTACAATACAAGAATGAAACACGATATCGCTGGTGCAAAGTCCAATTTGCAAATTAACAAAAGAGGATATTTGAGATCGAAGAAAGAAAACATTATCATGTAAGTATATACCAATTTCAATTAAATAATACATGATTTGTAAACAAAAGCAGTAAGTAAAAACACTAAACTACTATTAAAAAATATAGAATTGATTATAATCAAGAAACAGAAAAATAACACACATACATTTCATTAAAAAACAGTGTTCATTAAATGAAAGTTTAATAAAAAAAAATAAAACTAAACAATATCTAGCACATAATTATAAATACTATATGTTAACATGTAGTATAACTAATATAAAATTGAGTTTAATACTAAATTTTAATTTCCAATAATATGTAAAGAATATAATTAATAAAGAGAACAATTGCCTCTTATTAAGTGTTATGGTTTTATATTGTTCTAATTTAATCTTGCACTAATCCAGGAGTCGCACAATTAACCTTGTTACAATTGCATACTCGAGCTATGGACAGAAAAGGTAAGATGTAGAATAAAACGTGATAAAACCCTGAGAATAATATTTAATTTCAATAAAAATAAAACAAAGTCATAAGAATCATAGCAATATATCACTAAAGAAAAGATCGTTTCGTCCCTTGTGTGTTTAAATTCACATGCGGGAGGAGATAAATACCTTCGCTCCCTAGATATATAAATAGCTATTACATCATCAGAGGGAATTCATAATCATTGCAGCGAAAAAACGAAAAATTGCCTACGTTGCAAACAATATGTAGCAAAAGAAAAATGATTTAACATGTAGTGGACGGAAAGGCAGAGGAAGACAATGAACACAGAAAAAAGCGGAATATTGTTCATCATTATGATCAAGGTATTAACTGAAGCAAAAGCTTTAATTGGCACTACATAGAGTACCTTGATGTCAATTTGACGACAGATATATCAAATTGACATCAATGCACCCTAATTGACACTAACCATAGGACAAAAGGTTGTACTATACTAAAAAAAAAAAGAACGCCGTTCGAAAGGTCCGAAAATCTTTCTACTTCCATAGGGTAACTTAGTAAAATGTTTTAAGATCATCTTCAAGATGTTCTTCATATCTAAATAACACTGAAAACATTGAGAAATTACCACCAGCAAATTCCTTTTGAGAATGTCTTCATTTCGCCATATTAATTGTAGTTGTTCCTAATGTTAATTTTAAAATTATTATTTTTTAGTTCTACACAACTGTCTTTATCGAGGCGTAGGTAACTTGCTTACCATAAAAATTCTTTGCTGTGACAGAAAGGGAGATAAATATTTACTACTAAAATGTTGGAGCTTTAAGAACGAAAACACATTTATTTCTACATAATGTAGCAGCTGTCGAGCATGATATTATTGCTTTGACAGAATCTGATTTAGATGACGGTATTTACGATAGCGAAATATTTAATTCACGATTTTTTACATACAGGTGTGATAGAAATAAAGATTATGCAAATAAAACTCGAGATGGTGGAGTGCTAATTGCAATAAATAAGAAATATAAATCGAAACTATTCCTGACGTATCAGTTGGCGAATTATGTAATTAATTTATATAAATGGTTAACTGCGGTTTAATAACTATGTGTATGGTGTAGTAGACAACAGCACTGTGTACGACAAAATAGCATGCTATGCCTGTAAGTATAATAAAAATCTATTGTATTGTTTTTTAAATTCGCAAAGTCACATTATCTCAGTTCCAGTTTTAGTTATTAACTGCAATTGCATCATATGGATATAAATTAATCGTATCCAGCAAACGTTGTCGACTCTAAACAAATGAATTACAAGTATTGTATCGCTTGGAAATATTAACAATACGCCTCTCTGCAATTCTAATCGCATGGTGGTTTGGATAAAGCGTGCATGATTAGCGACTCTTATCGATGGAGTACAGCAACGCCATGAGGGTAGCAATAAAAATGACCTTGTGTTAAGCAAGAGCTTAAGCCGAACAGCGGCGCCATGGCTTAAAATACTTATTGAAGCAGGCGGCCTCCTCACAGCTATGGAACACCTAGGAGGTTACTCTAACTAACGGTTTGATTGCCGAAGAAGTCACAAAGCCGGGTGAACCAAAGGTGCCTGTAAAGGCATTATTTTTTGGTCAAGGCACGTGAAACAAAAAATTGCAACTCATACCTGCAGGTGAAAAACGGCTGTAGAAAAATGCGACCTCGGGAAATCTGCTAGCCGTCAAGAAAGAAGGAGGATTCACTCTTAGATTAATGTAAATTCACCATAACAGTTGCTTCCAAAGAAAAACGGTTTCGAAGATGATAGGAAGACAATGCCAGTATTCTCGTAAAATCCGGAAAAGGTCTCCATCATCATATCCAATAAGCTTGGCCCTCAATCTACGGGTTATCTAATGAAAATTTTGAAAATTTAACATACATTACCCTATATAAAAAGAGGCAACATGCTCCACACACAGGCACCATGCACCCGTTTAAAATGTATGATAAACCCAACGAAAAAACCAAACGTTTGCGGTTTTGGTTGTAGACAAAATTATATTCTTTATTTTCTGTATAAAAAATGGCAAACCTCAGTGATCCTACACACTATGGAAAGCTATTACTTTATTACTTTTTTTAAAATAAATGAGCATGAAGCCATAGATAGATATAAAGTATGTTGTCGAATCTATTTATTTGAACGACATACATGTTCAACGTTTAATACTATGTCTAGTCGAGCATAATCCCTTTTTAACCATCCGTCTATTTCTTTCTGTAACTTTTATTTATTATAACTGCATTTTCTACTTTACAAAATTAATTTCCAGCTACGGGATTAAACTGCTCCAGTAAAATTATCTAAAGCTCTCGAAATGCAAACCCTTGTGAAAACATGTAATTAATAGCAAAACTTCCCTTTACGCACTGGTAATAACTTAGAGGTTTACAACTAATTGGAAAAAGAAGTGCGGGAAATAATAGCATTGAACCTTGACAAAATTGTGTTGTTATAAATTAAACCGCAGCGGTTGCTACGCTATAACATTTTTTACCTTATTTATATCAGCAACACACACGAAACAAATTTATCTCGGAAGGAAAGTCTAAATATTAAATCCCTAGGCGAAAATACAGGCACGTTTCATATTTGCCATACTTTTTTGTTGTTTCAATTTTGCTGAAAAAGGAAAAGCCGTAAATATTCCTTTGATTCCTTTCTTCCCCGCCTTTGTTTAATTTCGTTCGAGAGCATCGTTTCGAATTAAATTTATGCGCGGGGTTCCATTATTCCATTCGTCGTAAACAATTCGACTTCACCGATTGTAAAACCAAAATAATAGCAAGTGGTTAAAAAACATCAAAGCATAAATAAAAAGTTAATTACGACTGCAAGCACTACTCATGAACAAACGTCTGTCGCGAAACTCGCGGGAAATTATTTATCCTGGGGCTGGAGGCAGCAATGGTAAAACTTTTATTGATCAACGACGTCGTGAATGAGCGTCGTCGACGTCTTCACATATTCAACGCACGTCCGCCCCCTTCTAATGTCCAGGATCAACTTACAATCATATTAAACCCATTACCCGAAGAAGCACTGCTATAAGTCTGGATTTGCACCGGCGCTGTTTTGCATTCAGCTGCGGTGCCAACTTTCCCCAGTCGCTTTTCTCATATCGATGGATTTTCTTAGATATCCCTCTGAGCCGAAACATCAGCGCTTATGCGTCCACGTAAAATCTTTCCTAAGTGCGGGGGCCTGTTTAACGGGCACTGCGGAGGAACATCTTGTAGGAGATCTATGGATAACTAAGTCATTTTTATACAGAGCTGATGAATATTTCAATAAAAACCATAAAATCTTATTCTTTCTGAATATTTAAGAGGACGGGCATCGCCTCCTTGGATGTGTCTTTGTTCGCTCCCGAATGGCAGGCTCGATAGCAATCTGCGAACAGCTTTTCTGTGTAAATGTATATGATAATTTTCGTTATGGTATTAGCACTTGTAATGCAAGCTTCTGGAATGGAGTTTCGCATGCAAATCTATGTTTGATAGGATAGATATCGTTTGTGAATTCTTTCGTGGGTACTAAAATATTGCTAGTTTTCAGAAGACTCAGCTTTAGAATTTGAAGATGTTTCTTCCATATCTCCCCGTTATTCAGAATTATGTAATCTATTTACATGCTTCCAAATATTAATATCAATATATCATGGTGAAACGCATTTAGCTAAGGTACAAATAGAGCTAGAAATTTTAATGGCGTTAACTCCCGTTATAATCTTCATTCACATCATCATAGCGTTCGGATATTCGATAAGACTATTTTAACCATTATGCGCGGAGGTAGCGTAAACCGGTACACCACGCAGTTTTTTCTCCAATCCCCTCTAGAAATGTACCGATATTGAGGTGCCAGAAAAGTATAAAAGGAGAATCCGAAGCTAGGTAACTGCACTTGAGACATTAAAACTTGACTTCCCGTGAGAAATAATTGAGGAAGAATGCTATGAGCTATTGCACCTTTAAAAACTCAGTTAATTAAATACTACCATGATGCAATCTGTGAGGGATTTTTGAGGAATTGATAAAAAAGTCTGTTATTTTTCTTTCGCTGTCCTTCACTTGACGTACTTCTACGAGAATTTTATATAGAATTCCTGAGAAAGAATACTACAGGCACATCAGGCATCCAGGCATTTACTATAGTGTTTCAATGCATGAGGGTTGTTGAGTTATTGATGAAAAACCTGTTTTTACACTTGCTTCTTCCTTTTGTTGTGGGTTCTCAGCCAACATACTTTACTGAGTTGTTTCAGGAATAATACTATGAGCTATTGTATATTCAAGAACTTAGTGTTTCACCCTTGAAGAATTGTTGAAGAGCTGACATTTTTTCTTCCTCTCAATATACGACACGAGACCGTCCTAACCAACATTACTTCTGTGAGCCTCCTATAAACAATTAAACAACTGTTGAACGCTTGTTAAGGTATAATACTATCAGCTCGTGTATATTGAAGGTTATTTAGTATCGTCGTTCGTTCTTGAGCAATTAACAAAACTACGAATTTTTCTCCTTTCATGTCCCTCTCAATATAGGCCATTGCCTGGTTCGTAACAAATATTATTACTGTGAGTCTTTCATACAAAACTTTAGAGGGGATATTGAGGAATAATACTGTGAGGGATTGTACATTCAAAAGCTCAGTTATACAGGGTGTTATGGAAATGAATGCCAATATTTTAACCAGTGATAGTACTCCCCAAAATGAACAACTTTTCTATCTATCGTTTTTCATTTAATCGCATATATTTTTAATCATTTATCTCCCCTAAATTTGACGAGCCGCTTGGTAAGCAAATCTAAATCAAAGGCATATTAAAACTGCAAAGTTCTTGCACAAAAAACATGCGGTCAATACCTTACCTACCTCAACTAATAAAGTACGTTGGTGACCAGATGTGAACTAAAGGTTTTATCAGTGCCTATGCAGTTTTTGTTGGTTTGCATATCAAATAAATGTTTTTTGTGTTTTGTGCCATTAAATTAAAATATTATTCCATAGGCGGGTATGCATTTTTAGAGTAAAATGTATTTTGAATGTTAACTAAATTTTGAGAGCGTTTTCAAAAAAATACTAAATGGAGAAGTTGTTCAGCATAGCTAGTTCTATTATGGGTTAAAATATTTGCACTCATTACCATAACACCCTGTAGTATGTAATTAAGCTGTTGAATGTTTACTGTAATGTTTCAATCTATAAGGGATTGCTGAAGAATTAACAAAAGAAACTTTCCTCATTTGCTTACCTCTTTCTTGCAGTATAGCCAATCGGCTTGTTCTTAACTAACATATTTCCATATGACCAAGTTATTTAGTATCGTGTTTAATTCTTGAGGGATTGAGGAACAATACTCGGTTTTACCCTTTCTTCTTCCTCTCACTACAGACCATTGGTCTGTTCTTAATAAACCTTACTACTGAGGGCCTTTTATACAAAACTCTCGAGGGATTGTTGAAGAAAATACTATAATGCAGCGTACATTAAAAAACTCAGCTATTTACTATGATGCTTCAATCTGCGAGGATGGAATTGATAAAAAACCTTTCTTTTTAACTCTTCTTCCTCTTACTATAGGCCATCGGCCTATTCTTGACCAACATGCTGCTGTGCCATCGGGCACTTGTTGAGGAATAATACTATACGCTGTTGTATATTCAAAATTTCAGTTATTTAGTATCGTGTTATACTCTTCAGGAATTGTTGTGGAAATTACCAAAACACACAGTTTTATTCTTTCTTCTTTCTCCCAATATAGGCCATTGACCTGTTCTTAACAACATTACTAGTGCGGGCCTTTTATACAAAACTATTTAGGACTTGTTGAGGAATAATATCGTGTTTCACTCTGGATGAATTATTGAGAAATTAACAAAAATATTCCGTTTTCTTCATTCTTCTTCCGCTCAATACATGCTATTGACTTGTTCTTAACAAATATTTCTGCTGTGAGCCGTTTATGCAAAACTGTCAAGGGATTGCTTAGGAATAATACTATGAGCTATTGCATATTCAAAAACTCAGATATTATTTTCACTCTAGAGGGATTATTGAGCAATTGATAAAAATTTTCTTCATTTTTCTTCCACCCAGTTGAGGCCATTGATCTGCTCTAACAAATATTTCTACTGTGAGTCGTTTATACAAAACTGTTGAGAGATTGTTGAAGGATAATGCTGGAATGTATTGTACTGCATTTAAATACTCAATTATTTAATATTGTGTCACTCTTTTTTCTTTAGTTGTATCTCAATACAGGCCACTAACCTATTCTTAACACATATTACAGTTGTGAGCCGTTTATATAAAACCGCTGAGGAGTTTTTGAGGAATAATACTATGACGTATTGCACATTGAAAAAGTCAGTTATTTGCAATCACTTTTCAATCTATTAGGAATTTTTGATAAATTGATAACCGTCCTCCTACTATACACCATCGGCCTTCTTAAGCGTCATTACTCGTGAGCCTTTTATACAGCACTGTTAAGTGCTCGTTCAGGAATAATACTATGAACTATTAATATTCAAAAACTCACCTACTTAGTGTCGTGTTTGAATCCATGAAGGACTGTTGAGAAATTGACAAAAAGACTTCTTCCTCTTCCTCCTTACTTTTAACATAGGCCACTGGTCTCTTTGTAACCAATATATCTCTGTGATACATTTATAGAGAATTGTTACGGGCTTGTACGATATTCAAAAACTAAGTTATTTAGTATCGTGTTCCATTCTTGAGGGATTGTTCATGAATCGATATAAATAATTCTTTTTCTTCTTTCTTTCAATATTGCTCATTGACCGGGTTGTTGAGGAATAATACTATGAGGCATTGTACATTGAAAAATCCAATTAATTATTTACTATCATGTTTCAATCTATGGAGAATGGTTGAGGTATTGACGCAAAACTCTTGCTGTGGGCTATCGGCCTGTTCTTAATCAATATACTTATGTGAGTTTTGTATGCAGAAGCATTCTTCACCAATATTGAGCCAAATTCCTTCTGTTCTGCAGATGCAATCCCCTATAAAAAAGTGCCATTTAACTTTGTTCGAAATAGTTAGTTGGATAAGTATCAACTTCGTGAGACCAACAGATTAAGATGACCGAACCACAACAAAAAGCAATGTTTTGATAAATCGAACAATGCTTAGAAAAGAAAACCTATATGAAATGATAAGTGCTTTCAATACGTACAGGACATTTTAAATCAGTCAGAGAAAGTAATCGGCAATAATATGTCAGATTCATCAAACCCCAGCATAATCGAATTGCACTGAGCGAAATTGCTTTTGTCAACATGAAATTTTAAAATACTGCAAAATATAAATCACTTTCCACTAAAAGTACCCAGAAAAGCACTAAAGTTTCCACACTGGGGAAAGGCAGTCGAAATGAAGTTCTGCTCAAGATGAAGTTCACACTGGTGAAAAACTCAAACAAACAACGTCCCCATACGAATGTAACGTGGTAATACACTAACTGATTTCGAGTGATCAGACTGGAAGTAAATTTTCACTACATATAATCAGTTACTCCTATATACTTTAGCTGAGTTTGTTGAAAATGAAAAATATGTGCTCTTAACTCGCAAGGTTTATCCCAAGTGGTGGTGTAAATAGATCATGATCTATTGCATTATCTAAGGAGCCAATTCTATTAAACCTGTCCTAAATAGCTTTTCTTGATAGCTAATTAATCGTCGGAGTGGCAGAACACAGCTATGCTCTCTAGAATGGACATGGCCGATTTGGCGTGGGAAGGTCGCTTATACCATCTCTTTGCTAATGCAGAATATTTAATCCTGCTCGAAATATTTAATTTGGAGTATTCCAAAATCGTTTAATAAATAACTAGCTTTCAAGTGTGGTCTGGGCGTCGCGTCGTTGCAGTGAAAAGAGCGGCCATTGTCGCGGCTTTCAGAACATCTCCTGGTCTATGTAATTAATATTGCAAAGCAAAGCTCCGTGTTCAGGTACATCAGGTGGGTGGCTGGGAGAGTCGTCTGCCGGGTCGGGGCGCGGACGAAGGGCGAAAGCTCTAATTAAGCAGACGCTCTTCTATTATGCGCCGTCGTTTAATGAACTACGAGGATTGCATTTCAAAATAACCATTGATCTATTGCTGTTTTGCAAAAACTGGTTGTTTTCGTCGGCCGGCTGAAACGGAATTTCTCATTGACTTTTTAATTAAAAAATTAAAAGCTGCGGCCCGCATATTAATTTTGACAAATTGCATGTTCCGCGTTCGACTATGATGCGAGACACCAGAATGTTGGGCTTAATTGATGGCGAAATGGCGCTTAATTACATGCACACAGCTTCAGCAGGTTTGGCCCACGCGATAGAAAAGGGAAGAAATATGTTTTACGCTATCAAAACAGCATTTATAAGTTACTAATTCAAACTTCAAATACGTACAAATTTGGATGCCTTTGCGGCAGACGATGTTCACATCTTGAAAGAACAATTCAATAAGTATCGCTCAGACATGAACAGGAATTTTTCGATAATACTCTTTGTTGGCACCAACATGATTCGTCGACTAATTCTCTCAATAAACGAAACTTTATAACTACTAATACAGTTGCCGGCCGGATAGTCAGGAAGACGGCGTGTAGCTTTCTAAATGCTCACAAATGATTAACATCCAAAAGGACGCCAACGAATATTTACGAATTAACTAGAAGTGTACCCAAGCATTCAACGAGAATTCGTAAACTCAAGTAGCACATAATTTCATAAAAGAAAATCTCAAATCACACTCAGGTAGCAGTAACAACATCAAACCCACAAGGCTGGTTTCACAGTAAAATTAATCAAAAATTCAATACTAAATGGTACAAAATACAGGTGTTTAAAATATAGGCCAAAAAGCTAAGAGACATCTCATAAAACGCCTAAAACTTAAGACTGATAAGCTTAAATACAAAGTTACAAGGCAATATTGCAAGTGGTGACTGCTCCGTGGATGGGGAGGATACGTTAGATGCCTTCGGGTACATAGTTCGCGGGACGAACTGTATATCCCGAGCTCACGTCGGAATTTCAAACACCAAATGCATGAGTGGAGCTCGCAGCATCCGATCACTGGTCGCCAGTAAATGTTGCATAAAAGGAAAATTTTACTTGTATGTGTGGTCCTTTCGGATCCCTTTCTGTGTACGATGAAATTCGCGTAGTTGAAGTTGAAGCGGGCCGTGGCTAACAGGTGTTCTCAGTGCGGGTCGCTAGGGTTAAGGTCATACCCTGGATGCTTCCACGAATAATTGCAAGGGGCCGGGATGGGGCTTCACACTTGCGGTTATAAGACAAAAAGCCCATAATAGAAGACGAAAAATTTAGATAAAGCCCGATGAAAGCTTTAGTCGACCCACCCCAAGATGATTTTGGGAACGTGCCAAAAATGGGTCGCCCAGCGTGGGCTCCGCTGATATGGCGTTTGACAGAATTTCCTCATTAAGTAGGCCAGGAATACAACGATCCGCCGACAGTGGCGAGGGCAAATACTAGACAATAATCAACTGCACGCCCATACATCCGCTGGACACTTTACAAATCGCTTAAACTGTTTTCATCACGGCATGCAGACGGTATCAAAAGGAAATAACAATTGCCGACTGACACTTTACGGACTCAAAGTAAAAAAGTAGGCGTGGTTCACACACACGAAATACGAAATCTGAACCACAGATATCTTTTCTTTCATACCACATCTATGCCATGTGTATCGAAACTTAAAAATATCTCTACAGTAGAAGACTTTTTGGCTAAGTGACCAGTCACTTTCTTCATTTGGTCATCATTTCCAGATATCTTTCCTTTTAGTGCTTCTCTCAATGGTCTAAAAAGGAGGTCATCGTATGGTGGTAAACCTGTAACGAAGGTCTGGAAATGTTTACCATTTCAATTTAGTGAGTGAATTTTGGATCAAAAAGTCGGTCTGGGATTTAGCATTGTTGTGAAGAAGTAGACCATTTTTTACCAAATGAGTTTGCCACTTAGCTCTCTTTCTTAATACCGACTAATCATAAGCATTACTTCTTCCTTGTCTTGTAAGAAAATCAATGCATATAACACATGTTATGTCCAACATAGTATTCAAAATCACATCTCTAGCAAGCGCTGGTGCACGGCGCTCCCAAGATTCATCGAGCGTTGCTAGTTCCTGTAGCAATAACATATAGATCCGGCCTCGCCGCTCAGTTTGAACCCGTAGCAACTACGGGCAGATCCGACTTTACGCAATGTCCATATTATAAAGCCTTTTATCCACACCAACTCCGCCTAGAACTTCATTCGAGTCCAGTGCGCTTTCTTTTCTCCTCCCGTGAGTGGTACCTTGTTTGACCGCCCTCTGTGTGAGTCTTTGACCTTAGAGAGTACGGGGCCAGTTAGTGATAATATCTTAATATAAGTGCAGACCCCAAACCGCGTAAACTGTGTGAAAGCTGCCCTATTAACTGTTTGCACCGTCTTCGCTGCTCAGCTGGAACCCGTAACAACAACGTGTAGATTCGGCTTTATGCGCGGTCAATGTTGTAAAACTTTGTAGCGGCCTCTATCGTTATTATAACTAAAACCTACTTAGTAATAGCATTTGTAAACTGTTCCAGTTCGTTTGAAATTCCTCCGAGTGCGGTGTTCGCCCTTTCTCCCTCCCGTGAGTGGCTCTTTGTTTGACTTCCCTGAGTGTGAGTCTTTTATCCTAGAGGCTACGAGACCAGCTAACTTAGTTTTAATTATTTAGTGCGAACCTAAAAGTGCGCGAACTCTATGAAAGCTGCCCTGTTAAAAATTTAAACCGTATTTACGGCTGAGCTCGAACACAACAACGTGTAGATTTGGCTTTAGATAAGCTTCATATTGTAAAACCATGTAGCGCCCTCTACCTGTATTAGAGCTAAATACTCTTTAGTGATTTTAGCATGTAGTCTTTAGTAAAAGTAAGTAACATTTGTAATCAGCTACACCCACTTTACTTGCAATTGCTACCGAGTACGGTGCGAGCCTTTTCCCGCTTTCGTGAGTGGCTTTTGTCAGTGTGAGTCTTTTACCTTATCGAGTAGAGGCCAGTTAGTGCAGACCATAAAGTGCATAAACCTTGCGGTATCCGCCCTATTATCAATTTAAAACCGCCCTTGCCGTACAACTGAAAGCTGTAACAAGAACGTGTAAATACGGTTTTACACAGGGTCATATTATAGAGCTTTGTAGCGCATTCTACCGGTATTAGAGCTAAACATTTTAGTGGTTTTCGCATAACGTATGTAGCGGTAGTAACATTTGCGACAAGTCAAACGTAATGCGCTTGGAATTCCTTCCGAGTGTGGTGCAAGCCTTTCCCGTTCTAGTGTGAGTGAGCTTTTTGTTTGAAAGCCTGTAAACCTAGTTTTATAGTTTTAATTCTTGAGTGTAAGTACGGACCCCAAAACGCAGGAACTATGCGAAAACTGCCTAGTAACACTTTAAAACCGGTTGCCCCGCCTCAGCTTAAATCCGTAACAATAAAGCGTAGATCCGGCTTTACACAGCTTCTAATTCATTAAAATTCAGGCATTCTTTGTCCAGTTTTTAGTTTTTGACATTGCAGCTTTATTTTTTACTAGTTAAACAGTAGAATTCGTATTGGCTAAAAATATTTTATTCTTAAGAAATGGTTTCTGATACTTTCCAGTATTTTCGATAAAATTAATTACCACAAGCTAAACTCTAGAAATTAATGTCCCATAATCGAATATAAAAGCAGACACAGTTCGTCGTAATGAAATATATTAATAAAACGGTTTCTTGCTTAATTTTTGTTATGAAAAGACCAATGTGAAAAAAATTGATACAAGGCTTTACACAATATGCGTTGATAAAAACGTCAATCCCGATTTAGGATAAAGTGCTGACAAATAGACTTTTTGTTTTATATTGATATTGGTCTCCTTTTCCGTGTGCGGCGTAACAATATTTGTGAAGATGCTTCAAAATCAAATCCTATATTCGTTTTACATAAAACGTTTAAAATATTTATATGAAATGTGAAACACATAATGTTCAGTATTATTAATACATTTCCACAATTAAATTATATTCTAAAAATTATATTAGGAAAAATCCCAAGCGTCCGACGAAGAAGCACGAACCCGCTCTCCAGGTTTTAAAACATAAAACACATTAGGGCGAAGCTTTTACGTTGAATGTCTCAAATACCCACTATAAAACAAGGAAATCTCTTACAAAAGACACATTACTCACAACTAGAATGTGAGACACGTCGGCTAGGGCGAACAAAAAAGTTTAACCCCAGATTTGGTATAAAAACCGCGTCTAGGTTTTACGTTTTTGTTCCAAATCGCAAATCTGTTCGTATATCTTAGAAATCCCGGCGAAAGTGGCTATAAGTTATGCCACCTTTGCAAATAAAACTCAGAAAACGCAGAGCGCATGAAAAATATCGCATATTAAGATGATATCGCAGGGAACCAATACAGATAGGGGACGCTGGGGATCTCGGCGCACTGCATGAATGCAAAATAGACCGATGGATGACGGTTCAGATGGATATCAACGCCTTTGAGGGTCAAAAATCCCTTAAACCCCTCGGCGGAATCCTAGATGTAATTTTTCCTTAAATCTAGATACGCTTGCGTGGTAATTCTATAAAGAGAAACACGAAATTTTCTATCGACTTAAAGCAAATTCAAATTTACATGATGGGTGAATATATTTACAATAGTTTTGATGTTATGAAGAAAAGTGATTAGAATGAAAATTATGTTTCCATTTTCCTTTATTATTTCGGATGTATCAGGTTGGATTTTAATGTCTTCATAACTTGTGAGCAGATTTATCAGATATTCAGTCCACATTTTCATTTTAATCCGACTGGTGTCAGTTACTCGCTTATTTATGTCCTCTGTATCATGATCAATCTCCACATGTGCTTCTATAGTTCTCAATTCTATTGTCAAAAATCCCTACTGACATTGATCTTTGGCTTTTGTCATTCATAGACTGCTTCGTTTTGTATTCGTGGCATGTCTTCTCCGTTCCTAGATTCTAACTACATGTATTTCGGGTAAACTACCCTTTAACTTCCGATATTTCTCTTTGGCATCCATTATGTTTTGCTCTCCTGTTTACAGTTCTTTTTCTTAAAGCTTCTTCCATATTTACATTTATTCTGTTCCAAATCAATCCTATACTAACAAAGATAATGATAAATAATATTAGCGTTCAAACTATAGTGGTTGCAGAACAGCTCCATGGCATTCAATATTAGCCTCTATAACATAAGCCGGTTCCTAGAATAGATACACTCCCGTGGATCCTACACAAACCATTAAGAATATATATAATAAAAAATCCAGAACCGTAGTAGATAACTATCAAAACCAATAGCAATGGAAATTTTTCCATATGACAGGAGGCTCACTGAATTCTTTACTATTTAATAGTATGATGAATCAAAATATACAAAGTAACATAATGTATTGTAATGCTTGCATGACTTGTTCGGGACATTTTTATTAATTACTTAATTTACTTTTGACTTGGTATGCTCCTAAGCCCATGGGTTCGTTACCACTCAAATGTATAAATACAGGAACAAACACTTTAGGAATCAATCGTATAATGTTTCTAACTAAATACAAAATAAATCTTAATTAGTAATGATATGTACATAGAACTTCATCTGGTAAACGGGCTGGATCGATGCTACTTGTCCCTCGGCAACCCACTATACACGTCGGTTCTGCCCGGTTGCTCGCCTGGATCCTTTCCCAGAAGTGTGAATGAGGTAGATCTCCGGTGTACTTGAATTTAGAAACGATAGGTTTGAAATATTTTGTGTGGAGGAGAGTTCTACGAAAGGCGTTTCCGTTACAAGGCAGAACTGCATCAGTTTCAGGTTAGAAGGGATACCCTACGAGACAGGTTACCGTTAGAAGGTAAAGTTAGGTCAAGAAAAATATTGGAAAAAAAGGGCCAGGCCCTCGGAGGGGGACCTAGAACTGGAGGTAATGATGAGGATATCAGGTCTCAAGACTTAAGTTGCTTTTCTACTTTTGGTCCGCGTTATAGAGTAGGAGCGGCGCTGTGTGTGCTTGTACGAGACTTTGCGCATAGCTGGTGCCATGGTTAGGGCGCAGATTGTGGCGGAATAAGGCCGTACAAATTTCTAGCATAACATTGTGCTTTAGATAAATTTTCTACTGGTGCTAACGTTACAGTATGGACCACAAAATGCGAAGTTTCAGACTCAGTCGTGTAGTTGTACCTGTAAACTAGAAGCAAATGGAAAAGCCATCCTTCAAGTCACCAAGCTTACATAATTATTTAAGCATCATGACACATAGTCCATAAAGCCAGTAGAATAGAAGAATAACTCACTAGGTTAGAGTTCAATGGCAGCTACGCTACATTTGTTTTTTTCACTGCAACCTAGAATTATAAAAAAACATAAATAAAAGAACTTACTAGCACGCAAAAATGAATAAGTAGTATATCCACAGATGCCATAACACGCAAGGCATACAAAATGTTACGATTTTCTAATTGTAATTATTAGCTGTTCTAATCATTTATCAAAACTTAGCGAATTTGGCTTTTCCAAGTGTTTTAAAGAGTTCTTGTGGTATATTGCCATACATCTTAGATATTTAATAAGAGAGTCCCCTTTCAAATAAATAATTTGAATGTAGAGGAGTAATGGTATCTTTAAATCTCAAATTAGGGTTATAAACGTCAGTCTTAAATGAAATTTTGTTGTATAAGTACTTGGGTTTTTTGTTCAAAATGGCTTTGATATTAATAGATAATAAGTAGAATGTGAGGATAAAGAAACTTAAGATTTAAGTATGCTTTCTTAATATAATTCGAAATTTGAGTTTTATATATAAAATTACTGTCTAAGACAAGTTCCAAACTCTTAGCTTGGTTGAGTACAGAACAGTTATATTATCAATAGCTAAGTTTATATGATTTATTAAAGGTTGCTTTGCATCTTTAGCTGCAAAAGCTAGTACAACAGACTTTGATGGATTTTTTAGAGATTTCTGAGATGGCTGTTAAAAATTGTTGTACAGTTGCGTTAAACCTTGTCCATACTAGGAAACTCTAAATGAAATGTGTATCGTTCGCATACATTTAATTTTACAAGTCTACATTGCATTACCAAAGCAAGTGGTGTAAATGGGAAAAAACAAAGGTCGCAAAATAAATTCTTGTGGAACCCTTCTCAAGACAGACTTTAAAGTTGAAATTTTGTTTCATAGCCGTAGGTACACATTGAACTCGATTACAAAGATATCTGCTGAACATATCATGTAATCAAGAATAGCTAACAACGGTCTCATGGTTAATGTGTCGAAGCTTTGATCAAACCTCATTACAGATAGTTTATTTTGGCGACCAGCCGAAATTTGACCATCTGTTATATTCAATAAGTTAGTTGTACAACTATAACCTGATCTAAATTCATACAGACTTTCTGGAATGACATTGTGTCCACCTAAATAGTATTTTAGTTGCTTACAAATAATTTTTTCCAATATTTTTGATAAAACTGGTGTGGTTTCATCTCCTACTTAAGGTAGGTTATTTTTAAAGTTCCTACTCTGCTACTCCGTAGCATTGTCTCAGATAGTTTTAGACCGAAATCATTCTTCCTCTTAGCCCTCGTCTAAGTACTGATTTTTTGCTAGTATTAATATTTCTTAATTCTAATGATGTGTCCTAAGTATTACAATCTTCGACGTTCAGTTCAGTTTATAGGCAACATTCTTCTAAATGTGCATATTTCAAATCCACCAAGCCTGTTAGTTATTGCTTAATTGCGTCTGTTAGTGTCAGCCCTATATTTTTGTTAGAAAGTTCTTTTATCAATTTTGAAATTGCTTGGCGATTTTACTATTCCGCTCTTTATTTCCTGAAAAATACTTCTGTAGTTCTAACTGTTGTCTGTTAATAGTTGCTATGCATTTCTAATATTTTCATTTGTTGTTACAACTTTTATTTTTTTATAGTAATATTGAGGTAATAAAACATTACATAATTAAATAATATTGTAGAAGAATACCCTTCTATCCAACATCCATCTGGCCTATTATTAATTTCATTGGTATCTTCAATATCTACACCCATCGTCTTTATTATGGTAGGTAGATTTAAAAATATATTACTTTAATGCCGAAGAAATGTTTACAGGGCATAAAATAATCGTAAAATTTAGTTTCTCAAATACTTCTTTTCATCAATACAAATATTCCAACAATGAAGTGCGTTACTATTCTTCAAATTAAATTACCCTGTTCTCAGTTTGAGTTCAATAGAAAAATAATATTTAGACTAAAAAAAACGTAAATTTAAGGAAAGTAGGCTGCGAGGATTGGAATTGGAAAGTGCCGAGAAATCAAATAAATTTATAAGTAGAGTCGCCTGTGATTGGTATTATACATTTGGCAGTGCTGTAGTGTACTGTGAATCTATGTTAAATTTGAGGTTAGTAGGTTAGGTTTTGTTTTTTATCTGGCACAGACTGACGTTAAACTTAATCTGCAAATCTCAAATTTGACATAGCTTGACAATGTTGCCAACAATACATTACTAAATGACATGGTTTCTATCTCACTAGTGGGTGATAGGTCACTTTAGAGGTCTAAAATCGATCTAGTAATAGCCTTATAGCTAGGAAGTGTTGGATAAAATCACATTACACGAATAGCACTTTGGTTTTTCCATAAAGTAAGATGCCATATGAGACAAACACTATAGCCTTTATAATATTCTAAAAGAAATTGCTCTATTCGATAAAATACGTTTTACTGCAGAAATTGAAAATAATGTTCGCAAGTGGAAAAGGTTCAAGTAATATTGAGGGGCTGAGAAAATTGAGGTTATCCAATAATGGTAAAAGCAACTAATCAGTTTTCTAGTAATCTGTTGTAAGACTATTTTGCAACTTCATGGATAAACATTCTGCATTTGAAAAGGAGACTTTTTGAATATTTTTGAATTCTCTCTTAGAATTATCTAGAATTTATTACGTTTTCCTGGTACGTGTTTTTCCGCCTCTCTATTTTCTTTATATTTTAAACGGTATTTTTGTTATAATGTCACTATGAAGCAGTGGAAAGGGAACAAATGAAATAGTAATTCCGGCATACAGACAGATAATGAAATACGTTTGCATAGACTAATGTGTTATCAACTTTACTCCCAGAATTTATTTATAATTTAGTACTATACACACATCCAACACTTTCTAAAGTTAAGTGTAACGTAACAGTGTATGCACGTTTCATATAAAAGTTTTTTTTTTAAATAATACTGCAATAAAATTATGCATGTATAATTTTACGGAATGCTGCATTGACATGCTCATTAGGTAATAATTGCACACACCTATGTTTATCTCAGGTTTAAATTTCTACAGACCTTTCAAACTCACCCTTTGTACGAGTACTGTTTATTATTTTATAAACTAAAATCAATATAAAAGTAAGCATTATATTTCTATAACACATTAAATACAAGTTTACTTTTACTTTTACGTAAACAAGAACATACAAAACACCACCGCAGCGTTACTGTAATTTTTAATTTATAGTATGGAATATTTCCTAATTTATGAATGCTACTATACCACACTTACAAAGCAAATGTCACATTTGACATTTAAGTATAAATGTAGTTGCATTCATAAATTAGGAAGTATTCCATGGCCATACTAGATGAAAATAATTTTTAATTATACCTTATTTAGCTGTTAGGAAAATCGTTATTATTAAGAAAAAGTGCGTCATGTTCACAAGTAAAAGATAATGCAAATTTTAAAACGGAAATTTGACTCTCTTGCCTGTAGTGTCTATTTGAATGCTCAAATTCATAACCAGTTTGTATTTGCAGGCTGTTTTATGGTTAATTAGATTTAATCGTTGTAAGTTAAAATAGCCGAAAGGGCCAGTGCGGAAAAAGTGCCTTAATATGCCTGCCAGTATTCAAAGTTTGCTGCATAAGTTTGAGTGCAGCAAACAGTGTTTGCATGTTCAGAAAAGGCCATTTTTATCGTATACTGGCTGAATGCAGCAGTAGAGCAGGACGTCCATTGTAAAGCCGTGACTTCAGCCGTCATTCTGTGTGTTACAATTCCACGCGCCAGCTCGTTCAAGATTTGGTGACGCAATAAAAGGCGAGCCAAATTCGAGACTACGTTGCAGTCGTCCAGTCTGATTGGCAGGTAACTTCCTTCAGGCAGTTTAACAGTTGCGTTTCTAAAAACATTTATTTCGGCGTTATTTTAATATCGCTACTCGAGCCGTAAGGCCGTAGGTGGTACATTCTTATTTTCTATTTGAGCGTAGAAATGGCCATTCATTTGAGGTTTTAATCTATTTTGTCTTGCATTCCTTATGATTTGTATTGTTTTAAAGCGAATGTATTTGTGTAACGAATTGCTCTTTCTCTTGTATGTTCTTTGAAGTCAGTTTCAGCCCGATAACAACCTGACGAAATTTTAACGTCTGAAACTTTGCAACTTAGTCATAGAGCCACCCTTTGCAACTGACAATATTTTATTAAATTCTGCATCTGCATGCTGTTCACACCAATTTAGTATCTGGTACGGGCAATAAACTGTTGATACCTCCCTTCACCACTTGTGCACCATACATTAAAAGTTGCGAATATTAAGTTTACTTAAGGTTGAGATTGGAGAAAAATCAGCTAAATTTGTTTTTAAGTAAGTTGCTAAATTTGGAAGGTATTTTTCAAAATGAGAGTTAGTATTAGTCAAACTAACACATTAAAAAATTATGCATTCAAATGGTAACGTTTCGGTGGCAGTTCCAGCTTCTTAAGACATTTAAAAAAGTTATAATAAAAAGCCTTTTATATAAAGGGGTGATTCTCAAATGAGTACAAAAAAGAAGAACATTAGATATCTAAAAGAATAAAAGCCTGACTAATTAAACGTACCTGACTGAAATGCATTTAAATTATTAGGTAGGATTCTTTTAGTATCCTTTTTTCTTTACGTTTCCTTTTCTTTCATTTTCCTTTCCTCGTTTAATTCATTTCTTGGTAAAATAATTGTGATTGATAAGGTTTGGATTACTAATCCTAATGGAATTCAAAATGTATTAATATTGTTTAAGTAATGTTTGCTAGAAGGATCTACTTACAGTTTTTTTCCCCTATAAAGGTGTGATGGTTTGAAATGGTAGATGTCAAAAACATAACCCTAATTTGCAATTCCTTATGGTCGTAATTATACTGGAATAATGATAATAACTTTAGAGGAAATTATATTTGTGTTTTTATTGGAAATTTTTACCTGTAGTTGTGTGTCAATCCTGTTAAATAATTAATGTTTTTTCCATGTAGTGGTTGACAGATGATTTATTTATTAGCGATGTCTTTAAAGCATCACGTAAGGATTTTGTTCCCTAAGGTATTTAATTTTTTGTTTATTGTGGTTTGACTTCATGTCCGACGTAAACATTAATTGTATAATCTTTTTCTGAGTCTCGATTGTCTGATGAAAGGAAAGTATATAATCAACAGTAATATCCCAAGTGCATTAAAATAGCCGATTAAATTTTGACTTTTTCAGTCAGAATGTTTTGCTAAGAAATATGTTAAGTAAATTTGCCGCTCAACAAGAAGATTTTGGGGCGGAAAATTTACGAGATAAATTTCTTCAGAACAAAACATTCTGACAGAAAATCGTCAAAATTTATTCAGACTAGTTTACATGCACGCGGGATGTTCGGCGTGATTATTTCCTGAAAAAATAGATAAAATTCAGTTGGTGAAGCACCTTTAATAATCATGTTAAAATTATGGGCAAGCGATTAAATTTTTGACACAAATTTAACCGCGGTTAAATTTTGACGTTTGAATTTTTGTCATTGTTAAGCTGACAGAAACCATAGTGATTACGCTTTATTATGGATATGAAGGAAATAATCAGAATTATTAAGGTGGTTTGGTTAATGAAGGTTGTAATATTACCTTTAATTATTAACTTTCTTGTATGTGTGACGTAACTAGTAGAATTTTATTTCTATAAAATGTTGACATTAGTTTTAGGTTGTAATTATTCTGTAAGCAGATTCAGTTAAAATTAGATATGTTGTAATTTATTAAGATGTAATGGATTAAAATAATAGTGTTTTTTACCTTTTATTCAAATTATGCAGGTTATTAGGTTTTAATTCATGAAACGGCGTGGCTTTTGACCTTCAAAGAACACATTTGTTTGGGATTTTTTACTTTTCATTAAAGCTAAAGCGGGCGATCTTGGTTTATATATTTATTAGAGAAGTAAAGCCATGTTATTAATCGTAGTGTATTAGAGTTGGTTACTTACTTTTATTTTCAAAGAAAATTAGAAATGTTCAAGCGGAAGAATTTTTACGGTGACATTAGTCAAACCATTTTATGTACGTCACTAAAAGTTTTGGCGACATCTATAAGCGATTGGTTAAAATTTAGCCTGGTAACCAGCGTAGTTTGAATATACAATAAGGATATAAAATGGGTGAAAAGGTTTTTAAAAGAAATTTTGAAAATATAGAAAAATATCAATTTAAGAAAAAAAGAAGGAAGCACAGCTGTTTAAAAAAGAAAAAAATAAGTGTAATTTATTTATTGTTGTTTTTTAATTAAGATATTGTCGTATGTTTTGTTTAGAAATTCAGTGTCTGTTTTATAATTAATTGCAATGGGTGATTTTTTAATTTCAATACATTCCAGAAGTAAACGTCTTTTCAAATTTGATTCAGTGTGAAGAATGTTGGGGTTATTGAGATTAAAACTATGCAATTGTTGCACAGCGTGATATGAAAAGGCAGTGCTTGATTTATTAGGAGTTAAAACTTTGTCTTTATCGATAGTTTGTGTTGTGTCATTCTTTTCCTTAGCTATTGTTTCGTCTGACCGATATAAGTACCGTCACTGTCAGTGCATTGGACCTGGTAAATCAGTCGTGATTTTTGATTAATTTCTGTTTTATCTTTTAAATTTTTATAAAACATATCTTTAAATGTGTTATGATTCGTAAAAGCTGTGTGAATGTTGGTTTTTTTATCCTTTTTCAATTTTTTCTGATAAATTTGGTATGTATGGAATGGTAGTGTATTTTCTTTGTTTCATCTTGATGATTGCTAAATTCATTATTTAAAAAATTAGGTTGTAGATTTATTGATGTATTATTTGAGTTGCGTTACCTGACAGGTACGTTTAATTAGTGAGGCTTTTATTCTTTCACATGTCTAATGTTCTTCTTTTTTGTACTCATTTCAGAGTCACCCCTTTATATAAAAGGCTTTTTATTGTAAACTTTTTTAAATGTTTGAAGAAGCTCGAACTGCCAGCGAAACGTTACTATGTTAATAAATATTTTTTTAATGTGTTAATTTGACTAATACTAACTTTCATTTTGAAAAATACCTTTCAAAATTTAATTTAGTAACTAACTTAAAAACAAATTTAGCTGATTTTTCTCCAATCTCAACCTTAAATACCTAAACAGCTTTATTTCAAAAAAATTTAAATAATTAAGTTTACTGGCAAATGTTAATATTAGAAGATAGTTTTTTCATAACAATAATGAAGCCCCAACATCTTAGCCACAACCATGGGATATAAATTACGTGGATTTTTTCCCAAAACGACAAATCAACTACTTTAGCTTGTATAACAGTTGGAAAAAGAGATTATAATCAACTTTTATGTTGGGTTTTCCAATACTCAATAGTCTAACTGTTTCCACCGATCTTTCTGATTGTACTTTACGCAGAGTGCTGCCTTAATTTTGTCTTGTGCTTCGTTTTGTTTAACGACGAATATATACGTATATGCAGTTGTAAGGCCACTGGCAAGAGTTAAGTTACTTATATTAAGTTTATTGGCATGCACTAAACAGAAAAAATGAAAAATAAAATGGCATCATAAATTGAAAACTCTTGTCTCACATTTCCACTACTTTTACATTGCTACGAGGGCGGGATGATAATTAGTTAGCCTCCATATATTTTAAATACATAAATATAAATTTATACTCAAAAATATCGACTTCTATCTATGTATTGGCAATACTGAAAATATAAAGTCCATCTGTGAAATAGTTTGTTGTTAGCAGCTGTTTAAAGAAAACGTGTGTTGTATTTTTTTAACAATGGAAAATACTGAAAATTGTGCGGTTTTTAGTTGTTGCATATAAAAGTCTTAAAAGGTGCAAACATTTTTGAATAGACGAAAACTGTGCTTCCTGAATGTGCTCTATCATATGCGATTGAAAAAAATTAGATGGTTAAATTTAATAGAATTGCACCACCGTCCAATGCGAGTACTGCTCTGAACGCCAAAGAAGTGTCACTACAACAAAAATGATTACCAAAATCCTCGGTATGGTGTTGAAAGTCAAATGACCGAAATTGAGTGAAATAGCTAATGTAGTGAACATCTCAAAAGAGCTGGTGTGCGATATTTTAACCCAAGAGTTGGGCATGAAAAAGCTGTCCGCATGATGGGTGCCGCGTTTGCTTACATTTGATCAAAAACATGTTCGAAGGCAACTTTGACAAGAGTGTCTGGACCGTTTTAAGAAGAATGCAACTGATTTTATGCATGCTTTGCTACTACTGATCAAATTTATATCAGACAAACCAAATTTAAATTAAAGCAATGAGCAGAACCTAGTTTTTCGGCCCAGAGAAAGCAATTACCCTAAAATCAGCTGGCATGGTGATGGCATGGGTTTTTTTGCGATGCAAAAAGGATTTTGATGATCGATTAATTTCCACAGGAATAAACGATAAGTAGTGAATGCTCTGTTAACATTTTGGACCAATTGCTTCAAAATATTCAACAAAAAGTTGCCAGGTGTAGCGCATTAAAAATCATTTTTTACCAGGAAAATGCACGTTCTCACACTGGAGTTACTGCAATGGTAAAGCTATCGAATTTAAGCACGATTTGCTTCCGCATCCACCTTATTCACTCTATTTGGCTCCCTCGGACTTCGGCTTATTCCCTACGCTCAAAATTTTCCTCGGTGGATAAAAATTGTCATCTGTTGAAAAGGCCAATGCCACTGTTGGCACCCATTTTGCAGACCTTGAGTAAAGCACCTTTTGTCATGGGATCAAAGCCTTAGAACATCGCTGGACAAAATATATTGAGCGTCTAAAAGGCTATGTTACAAAATAAAAATAATTTTGAAAACATAAAACCAGTCTTTCATTGGTAGGCTAACCAATTATCATCCCACCCTCGTATTAGCTGAAAGCTGTTAATTCGTGTTAGTTGGAATTAATTTATTGCTTTTGTTATAATTGCCGCACATCTGCGCTTATTATTTTTTGAATGTGGTACTTCCACGTGCGCTTAAAATGTAAATTCCGCAATAGAAGCAAAATTGGGACTCAGACTAATATTAGCGAGCAGTTTTGTGTGCAGTACCACACGAGTTGCTAGAATAACACAACTCCGCAGCCGGAGTGTTTGTTTTTGTTCCTGACGTGAAAATTCCATATTCGGAACTCGTTTTTGCCGGCTTGCAGTTCTAAAATGTAAAATGCAAATCTGGCTGGTTGTCTTTAGCCGTAAGCGAAAGTCAATAGTAGTAAAAACAATCTGAAAATCCCGAAAGTTCAAGCAGATTCCACACACGAAATCCAACTTCAAACCCCAAAGCTCGTAAAAAACATTACCGGTGCATCCTGCGGCTCCAAGTTTTAGACTGGATTACGGTCCCTCTCGAACGCGCACTTTGAAAATATGGAAAACGCCGATTTGCCTTTACATGTTTTAATGTGAGCTTATGAGATAAAGCTCTAAGCTCGGTCGTAATTATTATCCTTTTCGGGCAGCAAGAGCGAGGTGTGCAAATCATTCGATAACCCTGATGGAACACTGGCGAGCACAGCGGAGTTTTGTTAAGGTGTTAATATTTATTTAACGTCATCGCCGGATGTTGCCGTAAAACACAGATAAAAACTTTGGGCGCCCTCGAATATTTCCCAAATCGACAAATTGATAAAACAATATTTTCCTTGTGCAATAAAAACGGGGAAAAAGAAAACTTAACTTTTTCTCGAGCTCGCGGACCATCTGATCGTCATCTCTCCTCGGTTTTATTGGCAAAAGCATTTGGAGAGAACGTTCGACCAATTGGGCTGTATTTCTCCTTTATTACTTAAATGATGAAGTGCTGCAGGACGGCGAAGGCGACGTGCAGCAGCGATATTGTTCTCCTCGAACGCGTTCGGGTTTGGTGTTTATTTCTCAATCACCTCCCTCAATATCTGGGATACATTTGTCATAGCTCGTGGACATTCCAATAATCGCTCTCGTGTTAAAGCAAGGGAGATTTATTCCCTCACTGCGCTCTTGGTTTTCCAGAATTGGTTCCAGACCTCGCCTTGCTTTCTTTCGCAGGTTTTAATGTAAAAAGGCATTGAATGCATTTCAATGATCTGCCAACTTCATCAAAAAGCTGTTACATTCTGGATAGCGCGTTGTAAAAATAATAATTAAAGCAAGGGCGTAGAGCAGTAACAAGATTACCGTAGGTATGAAAATTTAACACTGTGTTTGCTGAATTGCATAAGTTGATGTTTGAAACGACAAATTAAAGAGCATAAGTTGCATATCAAACATGTAAATGTAAATATAAATTTGTTGGGACTGACAAAAACAGTCATTAAATAAATTTTAATTACAGTTTCACAAATTTGAATGAAGTAGATACAGTCGTTGCTTTTCAAAAAAATGTCGTCGACCATTCGATCCTTTTATTATATTTATTTACGACAAAATGTGTAAAATTTACTTTTAGTTAGCAGTTTTAAGTTTGTAAAACGACTGTTTAATAACATATTTTCATTAGTTTACGTCGTCAGTAGCAACGTGTTTATAAGATTTCATTAGGCACGTCGTCAGTAGCAACGTTTTTAAAATTTTTAACCACGCAAAATTACGACCGTTTGCTAGTAATCCTAATTTATTTTTTTATATTTATCGTATTTTCTAGATTCTATCGCGTTAACTCTGCCCCACTCGTGACTAAAGACTAGCTTTGCGCACTTGTATCGTAAATTACTATATAACGGACTTGAAGTCATTACGTAGATTAGATTCAGTATTGCTGAATGTGTTTTGTATTTGAATTATGTATATATTGTTAAGTTAAGGCTCCACGTTGTGTCGCCTATAATTTTATGTTTATAATAAAATTTTTAATCAATTTAATTGCGCTATTTTTGAATTTTTTTATAATAAAAATTATTTTCTGCTAGCCCCAGTAGATACACTTGACTGAAAATTAGATCGGATTCTTTTTATCTAGATTGCTTATATTCTGAAATTTGATGTTCCTATTTTAATTATGACAACTCTAAAACTTCTGTCAAATGATACTTCAAACTAGTTCTAAAAATTCAATTAGAAATACTTCATCGTTACATTTGTCATACGACAATCTCAAATAGTAAGTACTTTCTTAATTAAAATTAATTTACTTTAATCTGTATTTTCTTTCCGTTCTTATTTTTAATACCTGGATTCTGTTACCCTTTATTGAACTTAACACCAATTCGTCCAACTCTGCAACTGACCACGCCACAGAACTGCTCCACTCAAAGCCACGGTGAAGGCCTCAACCGACAACCACCTGCCAAAATGTCCAGAATCAGGATCAAAATCAACACAGGAACCTAGTTGGCCACAGGAATCACCATCTACAGCTTCGCCACAGTACAGATCCAAATAGACCTCAGTCGTAGTTGCGTTACTTTAATGTTCAACCCAAATCATTCATATGAAGCCCGCTACAACGGAGCAGCAAGAATCTTGACCAGAGACAAGCCACTAGATATCACTTGACAAGCCCCATAAATATGCTCACTCTGCTAATGATGTCTATGTAATCTTCTTCCCTTGTAATCGTTCCTTGTTATCCAATTCAATCGATGCAAATGTAATCTTACAATAAATTCAATTCAGCATTCCTTTCCTATTATTTCAAATTTTAACCCTTTTATACACCAAACACGTTTTAAGAAGGGTTTATTCTTTAATTTCAAATTACAAAATTCTATTACATGATACTCATTTCAACATTTTTCTAATATCAATAAATACCATCTCCTTAGCGATCTAGCTTACTTTTTCAACCCAAAACACTATTAAAGCTTTATTATTTGATTAATATCTACTATGTTCAATAATATATTTCGAATAGGTATTTGTCATTACTTTCCAATTTCATTTCAGATATTAAATTAAATTAGAATCCTACTAAGTAACAAACGACTTCCGGGATTGGGCAGTGTCATGATTGAGAACGAAGAACTCAACGTTTCGCCCACTTTCGTAAGGAGCTTCATCAGGAAAAAAAAATCAAAAGAGCACGGTAACTCAATGTGTTAACCACGCCAGAGGCGAAACTCTTTGCAAGGGAAGGGACATAAGAGCACGGTAACTCAACGTGTGAACCACGTCAGAGGCGAAACTCGACTGACTATGGGAAGAAGAAAGGCGAGAATTTATAGGCAAGCGCCGTCGCGATTCAGCAAATGCCGTCGCGGTTCAGTGGCGGAGGGCGGGGCTTAGGAATTAGCACTTTCTACATAGAAGGAAGGGGAAAGCCTTCGTCCCGATTGAGATTATTAGGGTGTTTGCAAATCTCAATGGAATCGCGAATCTTTCTGCTAAAGAAGAATGGGGTTTGCAGATGATGGAAGTTTCATCAAAGAGGATCTTATGACCAGTATCGCATTGGTGTTCGGCGATGGCCGATGATGAAACGAGACCTGAGTTGAGACAGCGCTGGTGCTCATAGATGCGAGTTTTCACTGAACGACCTGTTTCACCAATGTATACAGCATTACAAGAGCAAGGGACTCGATAAACACCTTTAGATGACATAGCGTTTAATTTATCTTTAGATGAAGGAAGAACCTGTGAGATTTTGCTCGGGGGTTTGAATACTGTTTTAATGTTTTGTTTTCGAAGAAACTTTCCTATGCGGTCGGTGACTTGGTGGATATAGGGAAGAAAGACTATTGCTGCAGGAGGATCGGGTTTTGGAGGTTTGGGTGGCCGTGGATGAAGATGGCGATTGATGACAGACTGTATATCCCTAGCACGGTAACCTTTATTCCTACGAGCTTTCCGAATGTGATTTAATTCAGCATGGATATTATCGGGTTGGGATATGGAAACAGCCCGGTGTACAAGCGAATTGATAACGGAAACTTTTTGTGTAGGATGATGGTGCGAATCGGCATGGAGATAGCGCTCAGTGTGAGTGGGTTTGCGATATACAGAATGACCAAGTTTGTCACTGGGTTGGCGAGAGACCTGTACATCTAAGAAAGGAAGGGAACCGTTACTTTCTATCTCCATGGTAAAGTTAATGTCTGGATGTTGACTATTGAGATGATTTAAGAAGACGGGTAACGTGTTTCTCAATTAGCTTCATTTAATTAAATTATAAATTCTATTTACTTTCTTTTCTAAATGCATCTTAATAATTTTAATATCCATTCCACATCTAAATTCATCGCTATGATTTTTAATTACTGTATTCTTTGAATCTTATTAATCTGATTTTTAGACCCCAGTACCTATACCATAACAAGATGTAACAAATTTCTAATTTTGCCAGATTACGTCGCAATCTTCCTCCAATGCTACATAAATCTACAGTTTTAGACTTAGTAACGTTTGGACTCATATCCGCAATCTTAAACATTCAGTCTGTCAAGCGCCGCCGACTCCAGGTAAATTACATTCCAACGACCAATAATAATTAAGCTGTGCTTAAAATACCATCACGTTGAATCTAATTATGCAAACTGCAGTGTTCACTAACAGCAAAAACACTGAGTCTATAAACACAGTCGACGTGGACTAAACAGACATTTTATGATAAGCTTGTAGCACCAGCCTTTGCAATGGCTTCGCGATGTCATAATCCTTGGAAGAATTTCAACACCCAGAGCTGCTCTATTGAAAGGCAGCAGGGAGCCTGTCAAATTTCCAAATAGTAAGACAATGGGTAGCACCGTATAGAAGAGTGTTAGATAGTCACATCAGACTCAGTTCTACCATAGTCGTGCCAAATTTTGTAACGAAATTGACCTGGCTCTCCTGAGTGAGCTCAGATTAATATATTTTATGATAATATGTAATAAATCAGCACTGTTATAATTTTTATAAGAATTTTGACATGCAGGGCTACTCTATTGAAAATCAGCAGGAAACCTGCCAAATTCCGAAGTAGTAAGACAATGGGCAGCACTGTATAGTAGACTTTTCGACCGTTTGATCGGATTAACTTTATCCATAGTCGCGTTTACATTTTGTAACGCCCTTGACTTGGTTCCAATGAGTGTGTTCAGAATAGGATTTCGATATACAGCCGATTTGTGTATGTGTGCTCGTTGTAGTTTGCTGAAGTTCTAAACGTGTTTGCAAATTTTGCGCCAATATGTATATGCGCATCTAGCGTTACAATGCCGGAAACGTTTGGATTTTGCACAGTCTCGGCTCGAGTTGGCGAAGAGCGAATGCGTCCTTCTGGTGTGGCTACAAGTGTACGCCGGGCACCAAGCACCAGATAACAGCGAAGTTCCTACATTTCCTGGGGAAATTCTAGACCAGGGAAGTGTTGTAATACAGCCGCTTACTTGTATGGAGATACTGAAGGTCTGAAGACATTGCGATTTGGTTCTCCTAAAGCAGGTGCGTCATCAAGTGACGCAATAGCGATGACATCTCCGTTGAGAACCAGTTCCTGGTATTTTGCAAGTGGCATTCGCCAGAAATGATTGCATGTGGGTGATCCCATACCACATTTGTTCCTTTGACAGTAACCATCGAAGTAGAAGCCCAGTGAGTCATTGCGCCAGTGTGCATACTCGCAGGCTTTGTTGTGTTTGAGTAGACAGCCATTACAAAGGTGTCGTTTGAAGCAGCTGTCTGTGATAGATTTAATGTTATGGTTCTGTGCGAAACAGCAAAACACTAGAAACATATGTCGGTTGTGTGTTTCAATTATGTTTAATATAAATGCCTAGTGGAAAGTTTTTGGCCTATGATATAATTGTGCGTATAAATGCTGAGTAGAAATAGTCACTGACGTTATGGTATATTATTTAGCGCTAGTATTTTTTAACATTGTTAACATCTGTTTGTCGTCAATTGGTGTGTAAACAAGTTTGCTTTTACGTGAGTAGATTTTTGACGCTTTTCGTAATTATGAATTGCAAAAAAGAGAGATCGCATTGCTATTGAGCTACCCTGCAATGGAAGGGCATAAACAGCGGCGTGAAAAGCCACCGGGTTACAATTTACTCCGATAGTGCCGCCTGTAATGTTTTGCTATCTGTACGTGTTTAAATATAATTTGTTTGATAATTTACTCCATTATTTTATGTAGTTGCTTGTGAAAACAGCAATAAGGTAAAATATTGCAATTCAAGTAATCGAGAAAGCCTGAATAAAATATTTTTTCAGGGTGTTCTTCAATTTGTTGCCCAAAAAGTACATTAATTAGCATTTACAGTACTGAGGCAGTATGGAAGCACTAATAGATATTTTTTCAATGTATTACTACAAGTGCTATACGTTAACTTGTTGAGCAAGGTGTCGAGTAACAATTTGTCTAACATAATCCACGTTCGCTTTGTAAATCGGCCACTGCTATGTCTCTTCGTAATTCTATCTGTTTTACGAAAAGATTGTCTCAAGTTCATTAAATTGTTGCAAGATTTATTGTAATCGACTGGATGAATACTTGCTGAATGTTCAGCAATTGGACAGTGCCAATATTCATACATTTTTCTATCAATGCATGACGAACTATCACTATTTAAATTTACACCGATCATACTTAATATGCAATTGCATTTGATCATGTAGTACAGAAAATATTAAAAAACCATAGTTTAATGTGAATTCGATTTAAGTATTAAAAAAGTTGTGTTAGTATAAATATCCAAATTTAATTCTTGGCGCAAATGGAATTGCTGGCTGTCATCTATGCATAGAAATACCTCCATTATTAGTTAACTGTTAAGGCGACGCTGTATCCGAAGGTACTTCCTGGAATTCGTTATGAGCACCTCCTTTTCATTACAAATTCCACATTAGATCACAAAATGAAAACTGTCATACTGCCGGTAAAAGCCCTCATATTCTCCGATACCTGTATAGATTTTTGAAGGGCGAAGGGAAGAAGTATTTGATTAAAACATTCCGCAGATTTTCCAGTTTGGACACTCACATTTCGGTGTTCAAATATGTGCGGTTTGGAGCCTTTCGGTTTGGATTGCGCTTCGTACAGAATGTGTTAAATTCGTACCCGCAAAACTGCGAGTGTGTCCGAGTTTATGAAATTTAATGAAACACATTGTTCTTTACTGGATGTAAAACTCACTTGTAAGATGTCGCGTTTGGAAAACTTATATGTGAAAACTTCGATATATAATTTCGTTTGAATATAGAAGAAAATGATAATGATTAATTACTAATTAGTACGCGACATTTTTGAACATTAACGTTTGTAGCGTATTTATTAATAAGCATTTAAATAAGAACGAGGTTTCCTAACCTTTGCTAACCGTATACGAGTGTATATTATCTTCGATCCATAAAAAGTTAAATAAAAAAAATTATAATAATGATAGTGGAATTTCAGTAATCAGCACCCTTGATTGAAAATGAATACAAAGGTGGACAGGAAGGGCAACGTGGCTCTAGAAGAGGTAAACCAAGTACAGACAGCATTTTCTGTTTGAAGCACGTCACAGAAAAAAAACAGCCACAAATAGAGAATTGCAGCTTTTATTCATGGATTAGCTAAACTATAGGAGATTTTAATGCAATAAGAGTACTACAAAATCTATAAGCCAGATATATTGATACTCAACTCTCTAAAGATATTTAAGTAAATAAAGCATTACGACATGGTTGCTGCGGTGCTTCAACCCCATTTAAAACACATGTACACAAAGCACTCTCACTGGAAGAAGAGTGCAGAGGTATGGGGGTACAACTAAACGATAGCTCATTTACATTCTTCACTTGGCTAATAATCAGGTGTTATTGTCAAAGGACAAACGAGAAAATTAAAACAAGAATACGAGGAGTGGAGCCTTTTTATGAATATACAGAAGAATTAGTATCCGTGTGTTGAAAGAAATTGGCAGAACAATTTAGTGAAACTAATTTACGGTGTATAATAAATACTAATATTTTATAAAAATTGAGTGGAAGAAAAGAAATAAGAGCAAAAATTACCCAAGCAAAGGAACCTATCAACTGTTTGAAGAGGAAATGTTATCTTCATATTATACCGCATGTAATATCCGAACGTGCACCGCTGGTTTTGATCCTAGCAGAAGAGGCAAACGTGTTCAGTGCTTGGCGGCGATGCGAGTCAAGGCAAATACAGAGAGGAAGAGACGAACACGCGGACAGAGCTTCTGTCCTGACGGTGGGCTTTGCGTGCGATGTGAAATTGCGTAATGGAAGTACTATAACGGCCCTTGTAGCAACTCTACGGCTTTTGTCGGATCACCCTTGGCATTAAGTTACAAGAAGTTTTAGTCACGTTTTATTTGAATTACTTTTATTCGTTGACATTTAACTCCTTCATCTCCTCTTCCATCAAACTGGCATTGTAAAAATTTATTTATCGGATTTATAACGTAAATAATTATTACTGCATTACCGCTAAGTGCATATCTCC
The DNA here is from genome assembly GCA_940337035.1 of Agriotes lineatus. Taxonomy (NCBI): domain Eukaryota; kingdom Metazoa; phylum Arthropoda; class Insecta; order Coleoptera; family Elateridae; genus Agriotes; species Agriotes lineatus. The sequence goes on along the minus strand of OW679200.1, from coordinate 130,704,942 downwards.
ATTACGTAATCTTGCATGCGGACCATCGTTTATTTTGAAAGCAATATTTACTCATTGATGTTACTATTTGTATGACACTGCGCTTAACGGACACAAATTTGGAGCTCATTAACGTATGGAAGGGTCAAACACTATTTCGTGCGCTGGCTGGTTTAGCGACCAGTTAATCAAACTGATTTTCCTTGATTGTATTACCGTGACGTCACATTTAGAAAAATGTCCGTAGCAGTAATTTGATAACAGGCCTGTCCGAAGCTGACTTACAAAACTTTGCTGTAATTTGTGTTGATACTAGCGCCATATTACTTAATGTGATTTCACTCGAAGACGCAAGTGCATTCACGTGTGTAGGACTTACAAGACATTCAAGTATTTGAAGGCAAAGGTAGGTTCACGTACCGAATCTTCATATTTCAGAGCCAAGTCCTCCATGGCGGGTCCTGCTCAATACATCCTTGGCGAAGGATTGATAACTATGGTGGCGCTTCCCCAATAATAAACACCTTCTGTATATCTACACTTTCGGATTACGACCCCGCCCTTCCCACTACAGCTAGCCGCGTAAGCCTTTTAAGTTCGTTGCAGGTCGTAGATGGGTTTCTACGCGTAACACATACTATGGGATGGGAGTTTAAAGTACACTTTTCGCTTGGATTCGTTTTACTAAAGTTTTGTGAGCACTCGATACCTATTGTAGAACAACTATACGTAAACGATATTTTGAAACGATTCCCTTCCTATGGATACGCCATTTGGTCATTGGAATTTAAATTTTCGAAATGCAAGCCAGTATGTTACATTAAGAGACCACAGTTAATGAGTAACAATAGCTCTTTTAATTTACTTTACTATTTAGGGTTCATTCCAATGGAACAACAATCATTATGGTTGAATGATTTCATATTATTTTCCATACACCATCTTTTTGGATGCCAGCTTGAACTCCATTTTGTGTTATTCGTTGCTGTTTTAATTTAGAAGCATTACTAGAAGACGGTTTATGATGTTACGTCTGCTCTGACGTTATCAAAAAAGTTGAGGGATTTCAGAAAGCTGGTTTATCGGTTATCCCCATAAAGCGTTTGAGCTTGCAACATGTAGTGAATTCAAACCTCGCTCTCGGAAACTGATTTTATCTTACGCTGCCCGGCTATCATGCAAGTCCCTTTGGTGGTCCTGACTCCTGTTGAAGGATATTCTTACATTAACTTCAAGAGGTTAGTCTAGCCATGTACGCAGACTGCGACGGAAGAGGGCTCATAGGAGTACATAGTGTGTAGTAGCTAACAGACTCTGAGATTACGGTACTAGGAAGAAGGAGAAAAAGAATAAGAATTGCCTTGAGAATATGTCTAGCAACAGATTTCGTGAAAAATATTAGGGTATAAACTTAGATAAAGGTCAAAGCAACCATGAAAGATCAAGAAAAAGAAACCAAAACGGGCACAATGACCTAAACCAGGAAATGAGAAGAAGAAGACGCTAAAGCGTTCAAATGGGAAATGTGAAAATAATGTATGAAAACACACAGGTTATGTAATTTTCGAACTAACTTGTTATCTATACTAGTTTGATCTCGCTTGTTTACAACAAGTCATAATCAGGATATCAGACAGAGTAATATCTTCTATTGTTACGCAACCCATAATCGTATCTTTTGTGACTGAAAATGTTTCCTCTGAAATTATCTAGGCTTAAGGTACAGTGCGGAGATATTTGTTTTTGTCAGCAGGGCTGTTTGATTAGTTGGACGAAAATATTTTGAGAACGGCGAGACTATGTGGAGAATAAGCCTCATGCTCAGGGGTCAAGAACCTATATGACTGCTTACCATCATTTCGCAGGGTGTATTACCTACACCGCATTTTCTCTTTGTCCAAAAAACCAATGACGCGTAGTATTATTAAAGACTTCTCACTGAAAAAGTTAATGCAGCAATCTCCTTCAAGCTAAGAACATGACAGCAGTTCGTTTGTTTCTTACGCTTGCCTACAACGCCCCATTACCATGAGCAGCTTCAAGAAAATTGAAGTGAGACGTGGCCAGAAAAAAGACTAATGCTGCGTTCATGACAGATGTGTAGGGTTATATACGTGGACATCAAAACAATCGTTGAAAATTGCATTGAAAAGCTGCTAGAGTGTTGGCGAAAATGGATTGTTTTCGTCAATATTAAAATCAATCACTTTAGCCCAATAGTTATATTAATTTTTTCCAGCGTACAATTTCGTGCGCACGCCGCTGATCTTACACCGTAGGAAAGAAGGCTTTTGTGCTGAACGTAAAGCAGGGGACCGAGAGACATCAAACAAACTGTACGTACTTACAGTTTGTGGCTGGTGCAGCTTTTGCATTTCCATTTTTTCGATGCCGTATCATCATGAAGTAACTTTACGATCCTGAAGACGCTTGAGTTGTTCCCTGATAATTAAACCTTCAGCAGTGATTACACGCTAGGGGTTGCACTTTTGTTTCCCAGTTATGAGAGTCGTAAATATCTTCAGGCTAGAGTAGACAACTCAGTGGCCCCTAACAAACGACAATAATTATCTTCTAGGTATCTACCGAACTTATTTATACCTAAAATCTTATGTTTTTAGAGTAAAACTGCGCCTATATCCCACTGAAGCTAGTCGTGCGCACTTTTCTGTTTCCTTGGGGTAGTATTTAGCATTTTTGCACGTAACACTTATGGTCGCTATAAATAAACATCCACCAATTTTTGGCGGTATAAGGCTTGAATTTTGTGCACCCAAATATGAATGTTTGTAATACTTATTTGGGTTGATTGATTGCAAACAACCTATCAAATGGTGCTCAAAAAGGGCGAATACGGGAAAGTTTTGGTGGAGTTTTGATATTTGGTTGCTATATGTTTTTTGAGTGTCTCATTTTCGATGATATTACGGGGTATCTCACTTACGAGTAAAGATAGAGAGTTGCGGTTTTCGCAATACTGCGCTACTTTTTTATAAAAAGAAAGATGGTATAAACAAAATTTTCATAGCCCTCTTCGTTTCTGAGATACAGGGCGAAATTGAAAATATTGCATTTTGGGACCCCCCTCGTATCTCCGTTAACCTTTAACATATCACAAAGCTAAAACTGGATCTTATACAGTTTTTTACGCAGAATCCAGTGGCGTAGTTATATTTTTGCTGTGAGCTGTCAATTTTTACCTATAAATCAAACTTATGTTTTTTTAACGGGACACCCTGTATATTTTTTTTTCGTTTGCATGGAAATTTTATAAGATTTACAAAAACATATAATACATGATATGTATTTTAAATAGTAAACCTAAAATTTATAATTTTACAAAATATCCATATACTTGCGTAATATCATAGTTTGTATTATATAGCATTAGTATTAGTAGGCTTTGACTTATTAGAATATCACAAACAGAAATTTAAAAAAGTTAAATCTAAGTAAGCTATGAACAATTTTATACACTAAGGAAGAATAAAACTAAACAAAACTTGTAATTTTTCATCTTAATATTAACATAATATTAACCTCGGTATTAACCCCTTAATAGATTTTCACATCAAAAGAACTGCTCAAAATGGTTGCCATTTTCTCGAACGCAATGTTGACATAATGTAGTTATTCTTTTTAAAGCATTTAAAATAATTATGGAACGTCCTTGCAAGTTTTGAAATGCCGCATTGGTGGCATTACGTAGTTCATCTATTGTCCGATGACGGGTACTATAAACCTTATTCTGCAAGTAGCCCCATAGAAAAAAATCTAGAATGGATAGGTCGGGCGACCGTGGAGGCCATCTAATTGGTCCATTAGTAGCGATCCATTTTTGCGGAAAATTATTATCTAAAAAAGGTTGAACAATTCGGGCATTGTCAGCGGGCGCACTATCCTGTTGGAAATGTATCCTGTTAAGATGAGCTAAAGGGACATTGTCTAGTAACACAGGGATAACATCTTCCAAAATTTCAAGATATCTGTCTCCTGAAAGACTGCCTTCATAAATTCTGTATTGTATTTGTCGCCCCAAAATAAAACAAGCCACGCTAAATCCAAATCGACCCTATTGTTCTCTTTCGAATATCACATGGTGATTTTCTTGGGACCAATGCCTAGTATTATGCCTATTAAAAATACCTGCACTGGAAAAGTAGGCCTCGTCGGACCATATTATAGATCTGGCAAAGTTGTCAATACGAATTTGTTCCAAATACTAGTTGCAAAACAGTAAACGTCGTTCTGCATCACCAGGATGCAAATGTTGTACGATTTTAATCTTGTATGGCCTAAATTTATATTTGGTCAATATTCTTTGAACCCGCGTCTTGGGAACACCAACTTCCTGCTCTAGAACTCTACATGATTGGGAAGGCGTTGCCTCTACACATGCCAAAACGTTGACTTCGTCCGTATCGCGATTTTCCTTATTATACGTTTTTGGTCGGGGCCGGATAAATGTTCCATGTTCTATCAAATTTTTCTTTATTCGGGAAAACATTAAAAGACCAGGTTGCCTTCTTTCTGGATATCTATAAATTAAAATAATATTTAAATAAAAAATAAACCCACATACTTCAAAGGATAAATAAATATTCAAACAAACCTATTGAAATATAGCTGGGAAGCTTCACGGGAGCTTTCATTGCTCTGTATAAAGCAGACTAACATGTCATAGTTTTCAAAATGTTGATAATTTTCATTTTCAGCCATCGTAAAAAATACAATATTACACAGAAAATATAAATTTTGCAACAGACAGGTCTTGACAAGGGCTTAGCAAATGATCAAATACTTATACTATACTCACCAAGAGTGTCGTATAGGGACACATTTTGTGAAATTATAAATTTTAAGTTTATTATTTAAAATACATATCATGTATTATATATTTTTGTAAATCTTATAAAATTTCCAATCAAACGAAAAAAAATATATACAGGGTGTCCCGTTAAAAAAAACAAGTTTAATTTATAGCTAAAAATTGACAGCTCACAGCAAAAATATGACTACGTCACTGGATTCTACGTAAAAAACTGTATAAGATTCAGTTTTTAGCTTTGCGATATGTTAAAGGATAACGGTGATACGAGGGGGGTCCCAAAATGCAATATTTTCAATTTTGCCCTGTATTTCAGAAACGAAGAGGGCTATGAAAATTTTGTTTATACCATCTTTCTTTTTACAAAAAAGTAGCACCGTATTGCGAAAACCGCAACTCTCTATCTTTACTCGTAAGTGAGATACCCCGTAATATCATCGAAAATGGGACACCCTGTACACGAATATAGGGTTTTCCAACAAAAATTTTGACCGGATACACGTTGTTTATGCAAAAACTGTGTAAAAATCGTTTTTTTTGTTTATCTAAAATTACTCAAAATTTATCAATTTTTCGTAAACGTTGAACCTATATGAAATGAAAGAAGATAAAATTTCCTTCATTCTATGTACTTGAGTTTTTTTTCTCCGACCAATCGTTCAGCCGCGAGAGCTTGGCGAAGTTATAGTCCAGTCATATGGTAAAAAATAGGGGAAAGTTTTGGTGGAGTGTTGATATTTGGTTCCTATATGTTTTTGGGTCGCTGTACACGAGTATCAGGTTTGACCGGAAACACATTTTTTAAGCAAAAACAGTGTAAAAAACGAGATTTTTTGAATTTTTCTAAAATTACTCGAAAACTATCCAATTTCGTGAAACTTTTTGTTGTTTATGTCAAGTAGCAGTGATGGTATTTAAAGCCTTTTCCGCCTTTTACGCGAAACAGTATGTTATTATTAGTTCGAATACGACTCACTTGGAGTCGGAGGTGTATAACCGGCCGAATGGCTGTATATTTGCTTTAATATTTTGTTTCTATAGCTACAGCATTTGTGAAGATAATACAGTACTCTGGCAAGTAATATGATATTATTAAATCTAAGCGCGTGTATGTCAACAATCACATTTCTATTCGAGAAAGTCGCAATACTTGACCTTGTGTCTTTTACTGACGTGAAAGCGTTGAACACAGTTTTTATGTTGAATTGTTTTACGTTTAGTGCTCTACCACCAGTTGTCAGATTGTCAGATTACTTGTATCTGTACAACAAATAATAATTATTCCAATAACTATTTCCATTAACAGATTTGGAGGGTGTGATGGTAGGTATAAACGCAACTTATGTTCATCATTGGAAGACTCTCACATGTCAGCTATAAGAAAACAAAACAGCTTCGATGAATGAGTACTATCAAATTGTCTTTAAAACCTACCAGTATAAGAGGAGTAAATCCAGAGAAAAACGAAGTGCGAGCACTGTATTGGCACTTGTTGGATTTAGAGCTGTTTTGAATGCGGCGAGCGGCTGTAGCCGGAAGCGGGGAGTGCTTCCGGATCCGAGCAGATTAAACCGAACAAAACCTATCAATATCTTTAATAAGTTTTCTTCCAAAGTACAATAACTCGCTGTAGATTGGGCGTCGTTACGCACGAGTCTACAGGATCAGATTAGAGGACTATAAGAAACGTGCGCACGGGCGACAATTACAAGAAAAGTTTAGTGATAAAAACCAGGCGCAGGTGAACTGAAAGTTTCCAGATTAGACCCCTTGATCACACTTAGGGATCAAAGCGAGCCATGACCAGCATGCTTTATTGTTTCTCTGCTCAGACGAGGATTTGCCCCTGCAACTTTATTTTTAACACGATCTCTTCGCACCCGCTTTTAACAAGTTGCCGGCTTTTTTCCGAATTTTCCGTCAGCTTGAAGACTTAGCGCGAAGTATCGTGAGATTAATTTATATTTTGTCGGAAAACTAGCGCAACTCGGGTGGCGCTCAAAAATACATAAATTTAAGAAATGGAATAACTATGAGAGCCGGAACGTGCGCTGGAGGAATATATGGAAAAATCTTGGAGATATATTGGATAAAATTCGAACCTTGAGATTTACAAGCGTGCCCTCGGAACAAAGTTTCGCTTAAGAGCAGGGTTATACATATGGCGCATTTTATTTATTTTATGCCTGCAGCGGGCGAATGCAAAACAGCTCGGTTCGAAATTCGCAATAAGATGAATCAAGCTAATCTGCGAACAGCGAGCACATGGCAGAGCTTTTTAACACGCGACATCACCTGATTCAGCACTTTGCAAGTCGCGGGTTATGAAACATTAATTTGAGGAAGTTTTAATGATCGCGAGCTCTAAAGGGCCAAGTCTTGCCTGTCACCTGCTCTAATCTGACAGTCGACATTAAATTAACGCTTAAGAACCAGAACAGACTTTAAAGTATTAAAGATAAGGTTAATTTGTACACTGCGTTGTTGGCTGTATGGCTGTTCAGGTTAATTTTACATGAGATGAGGTAGGGGGCTTACAGTGCACAAGGAGCATTAAAAGTAAAGTTTATACGCCATGCCTGAAGGGTTTACAAGTTTTGATTACAAGTGTTACTTGCTATATACAGACGTTATTGCCGATTATAGCTATGCTCACATTGGATTATCTGGTTCGAAAGGATCTACTTCTGCTACCCCAGATACAGAAACTATTTAATACTAGAGTATACATACCATTAAATCTGTTACTGATACATACGCGAGCCATGAATCTTACACCATTTTTAAGCTTACCTGAAAAAGAAATTACAATTAGATCAAGAGTTCAAAAAAGCAATGTTTTACATAAAATATGCCACTCCTTAAAATAGTTGGCATTAGCTGTCAAATAGCAGCAAGTTTCTGGTTTAATATATGTTGAGGTTAGAAAGAAGGTGCTCAACTGACTTAAGGGGTGGATAAGAGCCTTTATTGAATTACATAAAGTTGAAATTATAAGGGCGTCAGGAAAAAGGTTGATCACATCAACAGCTTCGCACTAATTTGCTCCAGAATAGTGGTGCACACAAAATCAAAACAACAACATACGAGTCGAAGACTTTCAAAACTGTAAAATACTTGGCAAAACTAAGAAAATGTTAAGTAAGAATACTTTAATATATTAAATAACTGCTACATATATGATTTCTTTCGCAGATCGTGGCCCTGCTTAGAAATGTTTATTAATCTTAGGGTTCTTATCCAATAAATAGCTCAACGCCTAAATGTTTGAATTCAACTCAAATAAATTAAACGTCCAAACTGGGGGCAAAAATAAATATAATTTAAATTTCAGTTTAAGTAATGCAACATATTATTCTACTAATTACGTGTAAATAGACCAACAAAAATTAATGTTAAATTACAGTTGGCATGAATTACTATGATTAAATTTTATTCGAGGCTTTATGAGTTATAATCAAGTTACTTATTTAATCACTTCTCTGTCACCATGGATACTTGTGACTTACAAATAAACAAACAAGTAAATGATTTTAACCAGACACATTTTACTTTGTAATTATTAAACTAAAACCTACCCCACGCCTTTATTACGCAATTATAGTCGTTATGACTTCAACTTTTTATGATTTTGTTCTATTCTGTATAGAATGTAACAATTATTTGCACTCACGTAAGCGTTGGGGCGTTGTACCGGTGTAATGCTAGCTGGGGCTTTACAACGATTTTTGGTTTATATTTAATTTGGAAAAGTAAGTCTGTAGCATTATTAATTGCCCCTTTATGAGTGGTAGCCTTTACTTGGGTCAGGGTCCTGATTGCTTACACTTTGACTGATTTAAAGAACTGTACTTAGTAAAAGGTACATTTATTTTCTATTATATACATATAATAACTTAAAATAAATTTTTTACTGAATTATATAATTCGTTTTGCGTTAACCCAGTGGTTGGATCCTGGATGGGTAGGCTGCCTTTCTTGCATCTGTGTAGGACCGCGATGTTCCCAACGTTAGGTTATTGGATAGTATAGTGTTTTCGCGTTTATGTTGGCAGACCTGGGGGAGTCGAGTTATTAGCTCAAATTCTTCAGGTCGGTTTCTTGTGTGATCCTCCTGCGGGAATTGGCTGAAGGCCCTGGTTAATTTCGGTTGGCCCAGCTGAAGAAGGGTCGATTCCGTCCTCAGCTGAAGCCGGGGGATCGGCCTAGCGAAGAGGAGTTTTCGCCGTCGGGATAATAATCTCCTCGAGTCCGCGGCGCGATTGCCATTTATATGCCGCGGTCGGCTACTCGGAACTCGTCGCTATAGGAGAAGGGATGCGCTGAAAACGATTCTTCGTACCAGCCGCGTCGATAGAAGATCTCGCAATGGTCCTGCAAGTTCGAGCGCATTGGACATTTCAATTGTTGTAACCTCCATTTTTGCGAAAATGCGAATATTAAGCGCTTTTAATTTTAATTAAATTTGGTAGTACTTAATTACGAGCGAAACGTTATCGGATTCTCGAGCGATAGACGCTGCCACGTCCTGCCACTTCCCTCGATGCGGGCCCAATTTTTTCGCTCCTGCTCTGCTTACATAATCGTTGAATGCGGTATTGCACTTGTACGACACCTACATTCAGTTATATTGTGTTACTCGACTTTGGTTTTGCTCTTTTCGGGCTCGTAAAAGTGGCAATGTGCTGCACGGCTTCGGCATGAATATGTCAGAGTGCAGCTAATTCTGTCAAACTAAGTTAGAGCTGACTGCCTTACAATCTTGGTATTGCCTTATTCTAAATGTAACACATCTAAATGGACAGTTCCTTTGTGATGATCTATCTTTAGCGCTGCGAATCGATTAACTTGTTAAATATCGTCGTCATACTAATTTGCGTAAGTAAAACATTATTAAGAACGATTCTGGTCATATGAGTGATATAATTGTTTGTTTTATATGCCTTTATCTATTAGGATGCCAATGTAATATAAGGCCGTTAGTGGTAAGCTTTATTCTTGATTACCAGTTTTATTATAATCTTACTTAGTGCATAGGCCAGGGGTGGCGAACCAATGGCACGCGTGCCATTGATGGCACGCGGCAAAATAATTTGGGCACGGCCTTAATAAGGAATTTAGGTACCTCATCGAAACAATTTATTTTTTCGTCTACATTTGAGGTCATAGTAACAAAGTTCATTGTGAACAAGGCTAACGGTGCCGGAACGGCAACAGACTGCGCGACAGAGATAGGTAGATTTTGCGGAATTTCTGACCGAACGGATGGGAGTGAGCTAGCGCGGGTGACGCGTGCAGTATTTGAAATAACTAGTTGGATTTTACTTTAAGCATTTATTTTGTAAGTTCTCCCCTGGATCGTTAGGCAGCCCTATTCACATTTATTTTTAAATATTGAATAAATCTTTCCCTGCGTAGCTAGGCAACCCTAGATAACATTTTTGAGCAAATTACAGCTATGTTGCTATCAACTTAGACCACTCTGCATTCCAATAGTTTTTCTCTTGGTCCTTTTCCAATTTTTGGGAGATTTTGATAACCTGAATTGAATTGCGTGTGATAGTATTTCTCGACCTTTTCCATTCCAGCCTTCGCTTGAATAAGTTGGTTGCCCCGCAGCTTCGTGCTTCGCCAGCTTAATTATAACTTGGTTCATTTGTGAGGGAAAATTTGGAAGCAACGAAGGCCCACTGAACGTTAGGATAATTGTTTATGGTTGCAATCCTTACGTTCACTACGCTCTTGCGGAATTTTGGGGCCCACTTTCGTTGTTTGCACGGGCTGTCCGCCCCCTCCAAGTTAGTCTTCTTCAGCCCCCGCTTTTTAGCTTGGTTATGTACCTAGGAATATGTATTTTTAGCCTATTTCTACCTGGCATTATTTGATGGCACGTCATGGCCTCATTAACCATTTCTTCTAGAAGAAATGGCACGTAGATCAAGAAAGGTTCGCCACCCCTGGCATAGGCTATTAACTTTTAGGTCATTCGATCCTTGTGAGAAATCGTAATATAACAATATATGCGCAATAATCAGTATCGTAATTAATAATAAATTGGTTACCCAATAATAATTATAATGAAGTCTCAAATACCAGACACACAATAAATCCCACAAATGTGAAAATATACAACTAAAGTTGTTATAAATAATCGACAAGATATAGAATGGTTTAGCATTTGCCGAAGTTCAATGTTATACCATCATAATTTTAAAAAGTTAAATAAATATATCAAATCAAATTACTAATTAAACAAGTATTTAATTTTACAGGATTCAAACGTTTTGATACCAAAAACAACTATGCTCTGTTTTATAGTTTTAGGGTACTAAATACAGATCTGTGTAACAAAGTTCGTAAGATTTAACCTACTTGACGAACCAAATGTGTGCGCAGAAAATATTCAATGTCATATCCTAAAACAGATAACTTTTTGCTAATGTGAAAATCACGTCAAAAGTGACTGAATTACTTTCAGAGAAACACTTATGCGTGCAAGACGCACAGTAATATGAACATTTAATTAGGATATTTTAACGAAAAATATTTATTAAAAATTCAATGAACTGCGCTATTTACGGTTCACAAAATGGTGACAGATACAGCTTTTCGCCGGTGTAAAGCTTAATATTTCACAAATTAGTTCTAATTGAAACTATGGTTGCACGATGGAGTTATAATGCAACGCAGCATAAAAAAATATATAAAAATACCTGAGTTTATAAGCACAAGGTTAACACACAATAGGAAGGACTCGATCTGTCGTTTTCTCAACAACCACAACTTCAGACAGCTTCAACTCGAAAATACAGCCCACAAGTACTAGATGCAGACTCTCAATGACGCCAACATCTACGACTAAGTTCAATCCAGGAGCAATGCAGCAAACAAAAGCCAAGTCACAATTTTGAAGTACATTTAAAAAGGGGAACAAAACAGGCCGATATTTTATAAATCTCCTTTTGTTTTTCCTCACACATGATTTCAGACAGCATGGTATAGAGGCGATCAATTTTTTGAGTGCTAGGAATGAAGTCTTATTATTAACAAAAATGAGGAACTCAGGTATAAAAACTATTATGTTCTCTAGGAAATATATAAAACAATTTGGAAAAAATGGTTACATCTGCAGAAAAATGGGAAAATATACATCGAAGATTCCAATCAATAAAAACCAATACGAGGCACCAAAATTTGCATTGTTCATCGCCTAAAGACCGATAAGATCGGTTAATAATAAACTAAACTGGTGAACGAAGCAAGTTCTTAAAATTTTTTTCATAACAACCAAACAAAAGCGGCCTATTACGGAGATTAGTGCCAATACGCACGAAAATTCCCTAGATAGCATAAACTACGTTTTAAATCATACGGCAAATTAAGGAAATATGTAGATTTTATTAGTCTTTGACATTGAAACGTCGAATTAGATTACTGAAATGTATTAAAGAAGGGACAAATCAAAATAAATGACAAGGTGTGTCACTCCTCTGATAAACAAATGTGATTATAAAGGTTTCTCGCTAGGGACGTCGTGTCGGACGGACTTCAACTTGATTGCTGTTAAAATACATGAAAGATTAAAGGATCAACAATATCAATGTATGCATCAACTAAACCTACATTGATGCATGGAACTTCGCCACAATATATAATTGTTCTCAATAAATCTGTATATGTTTGTTTTAGCGATTTGCACGGGGTAAAGCCAAATAATAATGTTGCTGATTGTAAATGTTAAACAAAAACTGTAACAATGTAAATAGTTTTTCCCGATTCGCGCTTTTCGTACAATCGTCAATCGTCTGTACATTTTGGAAAGCTGAACTGGTACTCTCGTTGTATCATATATCCAGGCGTAAGTTCATTTCGAATTTTACTTTTTTGCCAATTTACAATTGTTGTGTTTAATTTCCAGATTCATCCTGCATTTGTTATTAATTGTCAACATAGTAGGCGGGTGTAATTCCACTTATAAGCGCACGTTGGAAATTGGCGAAAAGTTTGCTTTCCGAAGCAATAACCTTAATTTAAGCACACATGCTCTTGAGAGGCCTCTTCGATAAGCAATGCGTTATACGACAGGTATCGCGTCAATTTGGGTTAAGTTCGCTGAATCAGTTCCAAGCTCCTTCATTAGTCAAGTTCTTTGATTTTGCTTACATCCTTGTATACTTTTTATACAGCTAGTCTCTTGTATCAACTTATATATAATAATTTAATTTCTGGGATTATTTTGAATGTAACGAATTTGACGTTAAGTTGTTTGTTTTTTATATATGGATTTGGTGTCACTTATATGTTACTAGCAACTTTATTTATTTGAACTCTTATTGGCACCCTTGCTGACCATATATTTATTAAAGCCGGTTTAGTTATTGGTTTATTCTTTTATTTCACCCGTGGATAACGTCTCGTGGTTTAAGACTAGGATTGTGAGAGAGGTCTCAACCATAAGTTACATTTACGTAAGTTTTTGGTTAGATTGAAGGACGACAGCTGGCATCTAATCTGCATTTGTAGTAGTTTTGAAATTCATTTTTTAATCCGACTCAGGACCTAAAATAGCCGAGGGTATAGGGCTAGCTCGGATGTATTGCACTGCAATAAGCTGTATAACTAATTATATGTGCTAATTATATAACAAACCACCAAACAAGCATTTTTTAATATTAAAATAACTTAAGTTTTGTTATGATACCTAAACAGAGGCCACTGCTCTATAGAATAGTATATTAAAGTATGAGTGGATAACAAGGTCTTTAAAACACGCGCTAGTTTTCGAGCACGACGGCGTAGCCGGAGTGCTCGAAATAGAGCAAGTATTTTAAAGATCAGTTATCCACGGATACTTTACGCTATTTTTTATTATACCTGCAATACTGGAAAAAATTACGCACTAAAAACTTAATAATTTTTGTCGTGATAAATCGAGAGGGCATAATAATATTGCTACTATAGTTACGAAAATTGTTTACGTTTTTGTCTCGTCCACGTCCGTTGTTGCATTCAGTCGTGTCAGCAAAATAAAGATATCGATGAACTTATAATGTTACCTATATACCTTGTTTCCTTGACAACGGTCAAAGCTTGGCGTGCTTTAATCGCCTGTTTTCGCACGCTCAGGCGTGCTTTAAACGGCGATTCTGATGCAGGTATAATAAAAAAATATTTATTAACTAACAAGCTAATAAAACACGCAAATACATGAAATAAAGCGAACGAAATTTTGTTTAAATGTATCTAGAGCAAAGTGCGTAATTATATTGTAAAATATCTGCAATATCTTTTAGATAAATTAAGACGGTGTAACTTTGAGTAATGGCCAATGATGAGATGAACATACAATCCGGATACTTACCGTTATTTCCCAGATGTCTGCGTTTGCGGGTTTTTAGTTCTTATGAATATGCATTGTCTATTACAGAATAGGCAATAACGACTATACTCGGGCGTTGTCGTGCATTATGATTTTACATAGAAACAATAAATTAATAGAATTATAATTGGTCATTGATGTTAACGGCTCAACATTAACGTAAGTTACCGTCGTCATAGGTCAATAACGACATTGCCTAGTCATTAACATCTAGATAATAAGTAAAAGTTGTTCTGTATACCTGATATTTGAAAAATAAATAGAAAGAAGTTTATGGTAATGTAGTGTAGCGAGCATGGCCACGTGTAGCGCCCATAAATCATCCCGCAAAAGGCAGCGCAGCCAATCATAAATGTGAAAACTTCAGCGGGTAACTAATTTTGGATGTTACGCTACACGCAACTGAATGACTAGTGTCGTAAACTAAGTGATTAGCGTCGCGAGTAATAACATTATATCCGCAACTCCAATGTAAAAGACACGCAATTTAAAACTCGGATCTCTGAAACATTACGCCGTTAATGCAAAAAATCTGGGAACAAATAGCAGGTAACGCCCAATCTTTTTGGGCAACAAAAGGTCGGCTGAACAAGAATAAGGGCATCACCAGTGACCACCCGCAAACAAGAAGTCGAACAATAAAACTCTCGATTGGCACGAGCCATCCGAAACACAAGTGACATAACATTATGTTGCAGCAGAACGTCTAAATTTCACGGAGGAAAAGACAAAGTGTTCATTCGGCCAACGTCAGGCTATAAAGAACCCTCCACTTACGCATCTGGGGAAGATGGCGTTTATCCTGCCGTGTATATACTGTTTTTATGACCGCGAATAGAAAGACAAGAAACAAGTATTTTCACAAACAACTAAGGTATTATAGCAAACCGTAACTCCACTGCAACATTTAGCAGCATTTGAATTGTGTTTTTATTAATATCATGACTACGGAAATTTCTTATACTGTTCTTATATTCTTTATAATGAAAACCATCTAGAAAGAGTATATTATATTCATATTATTTTCCTTCAACACATTACCTTAAAAATAAGTGAGTGCACTAAAAAATAAGGGAATGCAATAGGCTGTCTAACCACACTACAGCAAGTTTAATAAAACTGACGCTTATTATTATTATTTTATAAATTCCAATTGTTTAAGAGCAGAAATTACCCATCCCTTCAATCAATTTAATGTTCTTGTAGCATCCCTGGGTACATTATATCTGTATACGTATTTTGGATGTGTTCGGATATAACGCAATATGACGCAATCAAGGGCAGCGATGCCCGGACTTTTGTTCGGTGTCCGGAGATGAACCATCCAAGTTTGCCTCTTCAATTCACGAATTATAACACAACAGATTTGGGAGTTTTTAGAATTTTTACTTTAAAAATTAGATTTTGATTTTTACCGTGGTATGCTAATGAGTCTGTCTAAAAATCAACTAAACACGAGTTTTTAACAATTACTATTAATTTTTTATTGTTCCGGAGACTTCTCGACAAACTTCCATTACATTTTTATGTCAGATCGGAACAGTTGCATATCTAAAGCGGTTGCAGTTCAATGTATTGGATCAAAATAATCGCATTTGTAATTTAATGTATAGTAATTGTTCCTCCTAGAAATGAAGTACTTAATTATAAAACTGCAACAATTAAAGTTGGTTGTTGATCATTTAAACTAGAAAATTCGTATAAAGGTTTAAGCTACTCACAGACGAAGCAGTGCCTAATCCACAATTTTCAAACTCCCCCACTAAGGCTTTCCTTAAGATGATTTGATAATACTTTTCGCTTTAGTCTAATATAATAAGAATAAGAATGTTGTATATAGAATGCCTCTGTACATCCGCGCGCTTCCCCTCGTGTATATCCATCCCTCTCCGACGAGCTGACAATATTAGGAGAAATAGTGAACCTGAAGGATAATGAAACATAGGCGAGGAGGGCGCGTCTTGAAGAATGCTTCGCCAGGATTATAATATAAAGAAGGCTCTGCTTGCGTCTCATCGAGGGCGGATTGATCTAAGAGGGCGAGGGGTCTTCACGTGCAGTTGTTATAAGGAAGCTGGATTTGCAGAATGATTGATCTCCGTTGTCGGCAAGGCAAGACCTGGAAAGTAACAGGTAATTACGTTTGCATTTCAGCTGAAAAGTGCCGAAGTGCAACGAGTCTGAAAAGGGATACGTCGGAGCTTGCGACGGTGTCTGGTTGAGGGTATCACGAGCACCATATGTCGGCCCAATCCAATCGCCTAATGGAATATGAGCTAAATTCAATAGACAATTTGCAAATCAGCAAGAAGCGGCTGCAGAGAGTGTTTAAACTCCCCTTAGGAGGTCGTCAGATGCACAATTCATCATTAGAACCAGTATCCGTTGTCAATCGTTAACTAAATTACCGATCAGCCCTAAGTTCCGAACTAATAAAAAGCCCCGACCCCTGTTCTGCTCACATCTGCTGCAGCACGTCTTACCACCCCCTTTACTAACGCAGTTTTTCTTTACGACCCCGAGCAGGCACGTCCTTAAGAATTCTCACGCCGAACGATTCGCAGTTAGAAACAAGAGGCTGCATCGCGATTTTGAAGACGATGTTCTTGAACGTCGCCGGATGAAGTTGTTCGAGATGTAACTTAACCTATTCTGAAACGTGTTTGACTTCAAAGGGTAATTTAATCGGACGAAAAGTCGGCCCTTACTGTTAGCAACTGGATACTTTTTCGATAAACTTCAGCACTGTTTATAGTCAATTACCAGAACGAAACATGCGAACAGTTTCTATCTCTATTGTTCAACGCGTGTTCTTGGACAGCACATCTGCAGTACTATGTGGAAATTATAACCAAGAAGTGATTTGATTTAATTTTTACTATTTTGTGGAGTCCATTGTCACTCAAAATTTCGATATATCTCCGTGTTTCTGCAGTACAGTTTATTGCAAATAACAAGTCGCAAAACAAATTATATGACAACTTCCACTATCAAAAGGCATAAAAATGTATTACACATTTATTTCTAAGCAAAATATCTACACTGTGCTAGTTTTACTTCCTGATGTTGTGTACCTAAGTTGATCAATCTATAAATGAAATTATAGACGTGACTACATTGCAGCTTGCAAAGAAAAGAACATTCAAGGAAGTACAAAAGGTGTAACATTAGAAAAGTCAACACACGTGAATTAAAAAACCGAAATTGCTTATAAACAATGCACATGCACTTAATCTAGTTATTGTAGCAAAATCGCTCAATAAACTAAAAGAAGTATTTAACAAGATAAAAAATAAAAATAAAAAATAAAACTTAAAACTTTAAAGTACTTTGGCACAGAAATAATATCTGTAACAATAGGGCAAGTACCAACAATACTATTAAAAAGACAGTTTTAACCAAAATACTAGGCTCAATCAAAATAAATGACCATGAAACGAGGATAAGACTGAACCACGAATTGGTAAAAGAGGCAAAGACAACGCCAGAATAATTAAAAAAACCCAACGAATAAAATGGTTGGAACATATACGCAAGGAGAAGAGTAAAACAGAGGTAAAGATGGTGAAATGAAGTAATCAAGGATTTGAGGATGGAGTATTACAAACTGGGAAGAGAGGTGAAAAATTAAAAGGAACGGAAAAACAGTAAAAACAGCCAAATCACACAAAAAGTTATAGAAAAACAATTGTGGATGACATGAGCAGTCCTTTTCAAATATGGATTAGGGGACCCCTAGCTGGCATAACATTTCCACCGGTATGAGACTACTATGTTGATGGTGGTGATGAGATATACACACAAAAATGGTTACGTCACTCTGCAGTAAATAGGGGAGAAGCAAAAGCAGCCGGAGTTGGTTGTTGGTTAAACAAAAGACTAATCTTAAGCTGTAAAAAATTTGAGCGCCAAGTAGCAAGTAACCCAGCAGTCTGCTCATCAAAAAAAGAAGTATACATCGAGAGGCGCTTCTAACCAATACCTGAAAGAGAGAGAGGACGGCAAGAGAACAAATAAAATTTGTAGGCATAAAAATCAGTCAATGTCAGTCCAAAGTAGCCGGCAGTACATTCACTAAGCAAAACAATAAAACACGACAATCAAGATCAAATACTACAGGGGAAATATTACAGTATTAAGAGTTGCCTTAAAAGTCTTAAAAGTCAAGAATCAAATTATGAAGGTTTAGTATAAATAAGTAGTATAAAAAAATACAAGTTTACTGTAAAATTAGCAATTTGCATTACTGTAGGTTATTCCGTAAAGGCGCATTACGCGATAACGTTGTTAATGTTAGATTTTCGATTCAGTGTTGAATTTGACCCTGAATCATCAAATGCAAGAACATTTAGATGACCTAATAATAAAAAACAAATTAGTCCTACAAACCCCAAGATATTTTTTCAGGGTAAAAAATTATATAACTTGGAATATGCTTAACAGTTACTTAAAATGCTCATTGGTTTAAATACGTCGGGTAAAGCAAATTCATTAACGCAATATTTTGCAAGTAGGAATTAAATTGAGTTTAATTCAACCGTGTTATTCATCACAAGGTTCATGCAGAATCGCTTTACAAATACCAAAATTACAAGTATACTAACTTGGATGATACGTGAGACACATCCGTAATCGAAATCTAATCTTTGACAGTTTACAAAAACACAAATAGACTTAAATAGGTAAGTACTATACCGTATTTATGTAATCCCAAAGACAATCTGATATTTGTCGAATTTAATAAAAGCTAACGCAAACACTATTACATACTAAAAAGGATCCAAATTGCCATGCTTCGTACAATTTTACGGAACCTGTATATATACATGGGGTTTATGCAAGCACAAAAACAGTTTGACTAGATAAGAGCATTCGGAATCGATTCACTGACGTATAGAGGAACTGAACTGAAAAAGCATCTAGCATCAAAGAAAAACTATGCTCAGATGCGTAGGTGCTTGGTCGACGAGACCTCACCGAACAGTTTTAAATATGGTAATATTTATCTCATTAATAGGAAATTCTTCACGCAATCGCCGAATAGCGCGCATATATCAGTGAAATGATCTATTTACTATTCTTGAAACTGTTCAGAAAATACAGAAACCGAATAAAATTTGGTAAACAATAGACTGTCATATACTGTTAATACGATTACAATCAAGCGAAGTGGCAAGCAACTGATGGTTATTTACTAACATTCAAATTACAATCAAGCAAGTAAAATTGCTAAACAACTGATGCTTGTTTATGAGGTATAAAATTAGAATAGATTTAAAATCTTCAATAAGTGCGTTTTCAAATCGCAATCTGCCAATATGCAACCGTGCTAATAGATGGTGTGGTTTTTCCTGGTGTAAAAATTGTAGCAGACAGAGGAGATGGCAACGGGCGGTTCGGTCAGCATTGGAAGATAACTTCACGAATGTTGGTGGTTACCTAGGAAATGAAAGAGGGCACGAAAAGGCTTGAAAATAAATTCAACCACATGCCAAACCACGTGAAATAGAGATAACGACTTTCATACCATTTCGGGTGGTAACAGATGTTTATGTCTGTATCTGATTACAGGCAACTTTGCGGAATGCAGCGAAAGGAGCACCGAAAGTAAAGTTAAGATTTAACAATTTTAACAATTGAGAACGAGAAATACAGCTCTATGCTGAAGTTGTATATCGAAATTTTTCAAAGAAAGGAATGCCAACAACTGTAAACTACATGAGCTACTTGATATACACAACAGCGTTTAACGTTGCTGAATGTCAAATTCAAAAAAATGTGCTATAAAAGTTTCAAGAATATAGTTTGCAAAACTGATTTTTTTACATGTCATAATTAGTTTCTTAAACCCAATAAAAGTCCATTATTATTATTATTATTATTATCTTCCCACTTTTGCCTTTTTACGTATATACTCCATAACTGCGTAATCAAACGTTCGCAATAATTTACTTTGCTCCATACACGTTTTCGTGCACATAAAAGAAATACGTGAATCGTTTTTTATCTGAATAAAATATAAACATGTAGGTATATTGGACAAAATCGGCATCCTTGTATTGTTTGTTTATCCTTCTGAAATATCACCTAATGAACGGGACTATTTATAAATACAATAAAAACACATTTCAGATCTAATTACAATTCGTAGGGCTGTAAATAGGTACATTTAATCCTAGAAAAAAATTGCACGTCATTTGTGTCTTGCTAGTCCTACACCTGCCTTAATTCCTAATTACAATTTTTGGCGGACGTTTTTGTTATGGCTTCAAGGGTACAAGCGGAGTCGGTTATTCTTGTTTTGCCATTCCAAAATTTTCTGATAAGCATTCTTTGTGTGTGTCCTATGTGACTGATATTGAAGTGCGATCCTACTATCCTATACCATAAAATCGATGGTCTATGTCTTTGTTCGTTATCTCCTCCAAAGATACTGGACCAATTAAATTGTATGATAGCTTAAAATTTTGCAAATTTTTAGACTTAGATCGTAGGCCGGTTTTTATTTAAAAAAGGTACGAAAAAGTAAAGTAAATATAAATTACAATCGGTTGAAACAGCTGATGTGGTACGTTCACAATGAACACTTCAGCTCCAATTTCGAAGTCAAATTTAAAAGAACCATTAAATCGTGTAATTTCAATGTTCATCTATCAACATTTTTCTATGTATAATTGGTTGTATGTGTTTTTGAGTGTGACATGTCTCACCATTTCCCACTGAAGCGTAGCTCGGGTAATTCACTAGTGTTTAATATTGCTAGTATATCGCTTCTGATTGTTATTGTAAAGGTTACTAAAACATTTGAAAGAATCTGGGGAGAGCGGAGGCAGAGAAAATAAGTTTATAAAATTGTTGAGAATTCTGGAAAGGATTACGTATACTTTAAAGTTAAATTAATTTTAACACTTTCTGCACATAAGTTGGGAAAATATTACAGTAACAAAGTCAATTTAAAGTTTAGAGACTTGGCGTTTTTGTTTCTTCTTTGTTTCTTTCTTCGTAGGTTAATTATAGGTAATTATAGTTTTTGTTGTATAAATTTAATAAATTACTAAAATTTAGTAAAACTCACCTTTTGACAGCGTCGAAAGGATTGAGATTTGTAAAAACACCATTCAGCTTCAATCTCATTACTGGCTTTAGTATGGAGACTGAGTTTTGTTAGTTATTGGAAAAATTTAACAAAAATTTTGCTATCATTACGATATACTCATCAATATGCTACTTCCCTTTCATTACTGAGATCTTCGAAGTTCAACCCTGTCAATTTCCAATACTTTAGACACACGTTTTATCAACTGGCTTAACTTGTCAACCATTATTAAGCAGCTTACATGTTCAGAAATAGAAGCAGCTTCTACTTATTTTTATATTTAGCAGAAAAAGCGCCACTCTAGCGTTATGAAATTAAACGCCCACCGGCAAAAGTTATGTGTTTCGGGACGTAAAGCAACCCTTAGCTTTTTCCAATGCCTACTCGGTTACACACTAAAAGAAACTGCGGCCTGGAAGATGGATTAAACTTCTGCATTAGGTGTATAAAACCAAATCCGATTCAGAAGCCGGGGTTAATTCTGGCGCTCGCAACGGCGGCCCGAATATTAATCTTCGGACTTAATCCAGCCACAAAGATATTTCATCATAAACAAGCCCGGTTTAAGCAAACATCCAAATAAAAGCGCGCCGAGTTGTACAGCGACGCCATATTAAGCTAATGATGATCCCTAATCGAGCACTAAGTGATCGCTAGTTCCGCCAGAGCCACCTGCGACTCGCCGTCCAAGTTCTCCATGGCAGGCTGCGATTATTGCTGTAATTAACTAAACCGCTAATGGAAGCTTCCGACTAACAGCCATTGTTTTTGCTGCGCAAAAAACACACGAAAAGAACGAAATAGTGCTGTGATCGCGGTTTGGCAAACGCGCAGATTGCTCTGCAAATTATTTAACAAGTGCTGTTCGATTAGCGTTTTTCAGACGGACGGGGGTGGTTTTCCAGCTATAGGAGGCATTTTGATTTTAGTGTTGTACAGCAAAGAGAAAAAAAATATCCGACGCAGATACAAATATATTTTATTTTCGACGAACCCTTAAATAAAAAAAGTTCAAGTAGAGATTATCTTTTTCCTGCTCTAATTTTGTATACAACTTATATATTGGACGATTTTAAAGATCGATTTACGAACGAAATAAATTATGGAAATTTGAGATATTGTGTAGACTGAATTCATTCCGTTGGAAAAAACTGTGTTGCAACCATTATTCAGATTAACGACTAATAAAATTCTTGCGATATCATGTATGAAATTAATTTGAAATGCCATGAAGTTAATATAATACTCCTACATATTGAAATTCTTCTAGCTAAAATATTTTAATGTTTTTAGTAAGACATTCAGTAATGTGAATTACATTAATTCGTAAAGCGAAATAAATCCCACACTCGGTAAGATTCGAACATACGCTTTCAGAGGTAATCTGATTTATAGTCAGACACCTATATCGATCGGCCAGGAATACTACGTAACAGACAGGCTTATCGTTGTATTATGATGGGAGAGTGACGACACAAGCAAGCCCGATCATGAATGAAGTAAAGCCGATCGGTGACTATCATCACACATATGTGTGAAAAGGCGCTGAACTACCAATCTAAGTTCGAACCTTTCAGAACGTAATCAATCAATATCTTGTGTTGTTCAGCAATTAGGCGCAGTCAAATAAGTGGTGAGTTACAGTTAACCAATGCGAGGCAATCATCTGATCGTCTCTACCCTTCCTTCCAGGTCAAAAATTAGACAAAGTGCAACAAGTCGACGGCAGTTAATATCTGTACCTGGATCGAATCTATCGTCGATCGAATTCTTTTTACGCAACTAGTTTGGTGCCACGTTGTCGTTCATTGGGGATGCTGAGATCTATCGCGACCGGGAGTCCATTTCATAAAAGAGAGACAATCTCCAAATCACTCAGGCGAATACAGAACACGGGCTGCCATTGTGCCAGCTTTTCTTTAGGAAGTGCATGTGCCGAAAATCTCGATTTGTGAGTACGCCTTCGATTTTAGCAATGGGAAATTTAGCAGCGTAGCCAGTGCAAAAACCGTCCTGGTCGATGAAGTCCTTACCCTGCATTTAACGAGTATTCCGAAGCCACCCGCCGAGATATAAGACCCGTTGGCAGTTGGATGTGTAGCAGCTCCAACAGCAATGTGTCGGACACAACACAGCAGCTACTAGGATCATACAGGTATTGTGTTTTCCTAATCTTAGGCGCTAACGGTGTACAGTGGTGTGGTCAGCTATTTGACAACGTGGCGCTCTGTAAGAAATCCAGTTGACGCCGTAATTTAGTCATAAACTTTAATTTCATCAAGTAACCAATAACCAAAGTATTTGATAGTCAGCAATTAAGTTAACAGTTTGACAGTTTGTAACAATTCTATGATAGCATATACCAGTAGATAAGAGGAATAACCTTTTACCATTCAGTTTCTGTTAATTATATATATGAGTACATACATTCACATTAAATATACTTAAATTAAGTTAGCGCGTCCTTTTGATTCAGGAAATCTGCACCTTTGGGTCATATGGTTTGTTTTTTTGAGTGTATAAAAGAGTTTAGCGGCTGCAAACGATTTAATAAAGGTGAGTCCAAAGTAGCTAGATGCTGACCGTCGCATACAAGCACTGTCGATAGATTAAGAGGGCTGTTTCCATTTATGACTTTAAAGAGCAACGTTGCCTTCAATTTAAAGGTTGACGCTTCCCAATTCACAATATTTCATTCAATCAACAGATTGTCGCCGTAATTAGCGAATATCGAAGTGAACAATTCCCGTTCCGGCGAGTGCAGCTGGAAAAAACCTGTTACAGGACATCGTAACGCAGTTGGGGGCGAACGTATTTCCCGATTTTCTGTTTTTCAAACTATTACAGTAAAGTAGTAACCCGACTTATGTCGTAATTATAAATGCTCCTGTAACAACCCTGTTGCGACAAGTCAATCTGACGGTATCAATGGCTTGTCAAATATTTAAATAGGTTAGAAAATTAACACAACATACTAATTTGAAACTACTCCACGAAAGTTAATGGTGAAAAATGTTAAATCGCTATTTCCGCACTAATTCCACTGGTAATGTAGTCTTTAAAGATCTATTAAGTCTTTGTACTATCAAATAACTACTATATAATTATTTAATAGTATATTATACTATAAGTTATGAAAGTGCTGCATTGTTCAACCAGCTAGACATTTTAAACACAAGCGTCAGCGAGTGTTAAAGGTGTCTTCGAGTTGAACAATGGCAGTTTAGTAACAAGTTGCGTATACTATTGTAGGAATTGATTCCATTAGTCTTGTTAACCAGTGTATACTCAAGCTGTAGTGCTTACATATTTGAGTTGTCTTACTGGTTAGATATTACTTCTTTTATTATTTATTGGTTAATAGCCGATGCTCTAACAGTGTTGTGAAACTTAGATTTTCCATTTTAAATGGTGTGAGTAAACTAAACACCATAAATACGTTTTTACGATTTATTCCTTAGGAATTAATCAGGCTACATGACTATCTCACGTTTGGTGGCCATTTCGGGAACACTCTGTACATAAATATAAATATAAAATG
Source organism: Agriotes lineatus (assembly GCA_940337035.1). NCBI lineage: Eukaryota > Metazoa > Arthropoda > Insecta > Coleoptera > Elateridae > Agriotes > Agriotes lineatus. Next base: position 130,680,119 of record OW679200.1, on the reverse strand, counting down.
CTAAGAAATTGTTGAAATTTCCACGAAATCCTCTGGTATTATTATCATAAATAATGCAACTAGTGGGTTCTTGATTATCAAATAATCATTTCTGTTTACACGAGATATATTGCTTGGCAATCGCGCGAGTCCGAATCTAAATTTTTATAATTTCCCGAAAAATAAGTATTTTTGAGCTACAAGGCTTTGACTTGGCATCGACGAAATGCTACACAATTATTGAAAATGTTATGAAATAATACACTATTCCGAAATTCTTATACACCACTACGAAACTTATTAAATTGTAACGGCACTTTTTTCATTTCAGCGTTAGAAGCTTCATTTTTCCCTGTGAGGCATATAAACCTCCCCCTTTCTTTTTCGGATTAATTTTCATACCTTGATGCATTTTTGAGGAGTTTTATTGTTAAGTTGGCATTCCCAGCTGATAAGCGTAGCGAGCTCTAAGTTCATTTTGACGGACACACTGGCCTCTCGAAGGCATGAGATATGTGTTAGTTTGGTCGGTGGCTTTATGGGACCCAAGCCAACCTTTCTTCTGTGAAAATCCATGTGGAGACATTTCAGTTTTCTTTAAAAGGCATTGGAAGCTTCGTCTACGCCCTCCGGGTTTAAGTGCAAGCAATACTTTTTAAACTGCACGTGTTCTTTGGGCCGTTATCTATGGTAAAGTGTGCACAATTGTATTTTTCCCCGTTGGCATTAGGCGCGCTCTGGTACACAGTATCGTCAAATTTCTTCCTGGGGATCCGCATAGCTGCCCTCGGCGTGGGTCAAACCAATGGCCCTGTCCACCTCCGTGACGAGGTTCTTTTGACGCTGGTTCAGGAGCTAGGATCAAGCGTTGGTGAATGCCCCAATTTCCTCGACCACCGGCGATGGCTCTAAAAGCTTTCCATTTGCGCAGAGCGCTGCGCTGGATTTAGTCCAGATGATTAGATATGCAACGTAGTTTTTTGTTAATACTAACACATACGCCTCTCTAACTTTATATCAGCGGATCTTTTGTAATTGTAGTTGGCCTATTTTACCACGTTATAATGCGACGTTTAAACAAAAAGGCATTTGGAATTTATCACGCACTATTTAAGATAAAACACTAAATTTTGTTTAAACCGCGATAACTGCTACAATTACGGTGTCTCTGTGCTACGGCTTGCAAGCAAATAAAGCTTGCCTCTGTGTTGCTCTCGTTTTGACATGTTTAGGTATGTTTTGTTAATTGTGCATTTTTCTAAATTAAGCTTACATTTTGGTCATGTCCATTGTACTTTCTTTTGCTTGTAACTGCAATCTTGCTGGACGTTTGCATTGCGACCCCGTTGCATTATATTTTTTGGGTTACCGCTATATAACCTTTTTGTATTTTTGCTCTGGCATCGTAATTTCGTGCCCGTTTTATTACCTATGCATTAACACGCCAGGATTAATTGTTTATATATTTAGGATTGTTAAGCCAGAAGTCAACAAGCAGGTACGTTTTCGACTTCATCTGTTTTTGTGTCGTGGTGAACAACTGGCGCCCAATTGTATTTCCAAATTATTATATGCATTTTTAAACCTGAAGACCTACCACCTAGTCCCAATCCACGCCAATAATCTGCCGAAGATTTGAGCTAGTCAGGGCTGTAGTCGCCTATCGTTTAAGAATGACACAAAATTCTTAGCAGTTTACTCAAATCTATATAACACGAATATGAAGTAACGAACATTATCCTGAACAGAATGATTTAGGATAAAATAATAAAAAATTATTGAAGTTCCTATAAAAGCATTCATCCATCTTATTAGAAAAAGTTCTGAAATTATACCAAAAACTGAAATAATGAAATTCTGTAATATTTCATTTTGGCATTTTTAACTTTATCACGTTGGCGTCGTTTTCCAAACACTTTTGAAATTGCAATAGAATTATTATTTAGAGGGCTTCCAATCGATACAGGAAAGTGTAAATGAAGATTGCTTATCAAAACATAAGAAATAATGCTCTATATTGAAGATCCTAATCGACAATAAATTCGGCCTAATATTATTTTCAATACTCCATCCTGTAGAAATTGTAACACGTTGTGAGCCAGGGCTTATGTTTAGATAAAAGCTTCCAAACTAGAACCCTACAGACGCTTTGCATATTCACCATCGGATATAGATAATACATTTCTAAATATATCTAGTCTGGTCGTCGCGTGGTATATACACAAAAGTAATCCAATACTGAAATATTCAAACAGTACCCATTGAAGCATGTAAATTGAAACCTGCCAAGGACATCTGGTCTACTTAATCAAAATTAATAAAATCACAACTCCGTACTTTTATGGGTTTTTGCGCTGTAGGGATGTTCAATGAGATTAAAAATATCAAAGAGGGGTGCGTAATCAAGTATGAAACATCACGTAAATAAAATCCATAGTTCTAGCGATTATACTTATCATGACCAGAAAATCAAAGTAACATTCTTAATTTCCCGGTCGTATTGGAATGGTAATTTTAGAATATATTTTGTTAAAATAAATTCATAAATGTTTTAGTGCAGAATCTGGAATAGGAAGCAAACGCTGGAGACCAACTCGAGGAGTGCGTTTTCAGAACGATAACCAAATAAAATTTTGTTATTACTGACATTTATATAAAGCACAGTCATGTGACAGCGTTGAGCACGAAACAATTAGAGACAAGAATGGAGTAATTACAAATAATTACTTTATTATCGAAGCTAAGATCTTAGCTAAATTCCTTGTTTGAGAAACGCAATGCATAAAAGGCGACGTGGTTTATCGATTCTTCTTATCGGACATTTAACACATAATTATGTAATAAATTATGCAACAAAGCAATATTTCATTATTATTATGCGACGCACAGAACTTAAAATATTTAATCGAAATGCTCATTTATATTTAACGACACATTACTAATTATAAGGGGCAAAGAAAGCCTACAAATATACAAGATATTTCCTTGAAAAAGCTTTGAAAACTCATCGTTACATTATTCTAAAATTGAAAGTGTCTACTATCATTCCGGTTCTATCACACCAGTGGTATCTACATTTTCATAAATTGCTTATAGACTTTGTTGTACTTTATTTTCGATTTGTTATATTTGTGGACCACTTTTACAGCCAAATGAACACTTAAGTTTTGAACATGCATAAACAAAGCTGAGCCTTAGTTTGGATAATGCAGTATTGCTATAAACTAAATGCCTTAAAATTCAAGTGAAACAATGTTCACGTCTTCCAACTATGGCAGCTGCAAAATTATTGTAATTCCTGACTATTAATTTTATGTCTGCTAATTGGCTAATTGAAGGCTAACATTAAAAGACTGACTCGTTTAACGCACGGCAGTTAATTTCAATTTGCTTCATTGTTTCATTTTATAATCAGTTGCGCTTGATATTAGTGTTTAGATTAAATCTAAAATTAATTTCCATTCGATCACAGTCTTATGTCAAAACTGCGCCTTTGCATGCTATTCTTCAACAAAATACTTTACTATGCCAACAAAACATAAAGAAATTCGTAGCACTTGTCGATTTATGCATTTGTTGGAATAAAAAACGTTGTTTGCTTTGAAGGCTCTCGTGACTCTATAACTTTATCTGAACTGGCCGGGGTTTGCGCAAGAAAACAAACAGAATATACACGATTTTTGCATTTGAAAAGGAGTCGGTAATTTGACAATGTTAAGCCCAGACAGAGGCATGCAAAGTGGCACTCTCTCGAAGTATTTGGCAGACATCCAGCTAGACATCGAATACCCAGCAATCAGTTTTTAACATTGTTTCCTAGCACATTCCATGAAATTGAGTTCGATTTGGCACACCTGAAATGTTGCAAATACTCCCTTTCCGATATTCAGTGTTGCTGAAGAGGGCCTTTTATTAGCCATTCTCTACATTCTAAACCTTTAGAGTTTCAGGCTATACATAAGCTCGCTTATTATTGATGCTAAGTGACTGTCGAACTACCACTATTAACGGTTTAGGAAAAAAAGTGTCGAAATTTTTATTTCCTTGGAAAAATATAGCAAACATTTCTTAGATAGTAGATGTGTTTCCACATTGCCATGAAAATTACAATTTACTAAGCAGGGAATAATCCTTAAATATATTTAACCATGAATATAATTTATGAGAGAAGATTATGGTATGCTAATATTATAATAATTACTACTTGTGAGGATAACAACTACCATTAATTAATTTGAAGTAATAACGCCATATATTTCTTTATTTGAAAGCTTACAATAGATTGCAGCTTCACTTAATGCAATGTTCTTATATTTAATATAGTAATAAATAATAAGTCTTAACGGAACAGCTACGTTTTTATTTAGGCTGTGGTAACTAAAGAATTTTTTTCTAAATCATCTTGTCCATCTGTTGGTTTAAATTGTCCAAAAAGGGTTGAAAATCTTAATACGTTTCTAAATCTAAAGATCGCAATTCCATACTTAAAGAAGGCTCAGTTGATCATTTTCTCAGCGTAACATAGGCTAAACCAGTGTTAGTGTAATTTGTTAATAGATACGGTAACGGACAGTTTTATGTAAGTTAAAATGTAGCCACGAAAAAAATATTAATGGAGATTTGAGCAATCTGAAATAATTATACACTACTTTTAGTAGAAACAAGAGCTGAGTTCGTTTTAAATACAGGTGGTAGAAGACCCGAACGGGTATAAGAAGACGATTCCCAGCCAGCCACAAGCAGTTAAGTGAAGCTTCATCCGGAGGAGCAACCAGGTGATAGGGACAGTTTCACCACGACCATTGCCGTATTTAAATAATGATACTACTTAAGTGGGGTAAAGGTTCCCTCCCAGCCACCAGAGAACTCTTACGACAACTTCAGCTCGCTCAGGACAAACGGTACCGGCCAGGCAAAATTATCGTAAGGCGCCATACAGCCTACGAATGAAATCCTTCCAAGCGGGATGTGATTCCAGGAGCGTAATTAACCCCAAAATAGTTGGACGTGGTTCAGGTTCCAAGAACAACAGACATGGGCGACTATTAGCAGTTTTAGTTTAAGAATTGGTCATCCAGCAGCGGAGCTGCGTGCAGTAAGAGAGTGAGAACCGCCGACCGCCGCATCTCGCTCCGTTGGCTTGCCAGAAGGGTTATGAACCTGCTGTAAACTTCCAAATGCCTGTTTCATTCCGTAATTAAATTGCACATGCCTTTTTATAGAGAGCTTAGTATTAAGTTTTGTTCTAATGAAATGTGATCAATATACAAGTATATCTGATGTATTCCTATCTATTCAGTCAATGCAATCCACGCCGACGGCTTATTTGAGCTATTCAAAAGAACGTGTGCATTCGAAAAAGTCAATTTACTCCGTTTTTCACAACTTTTATACTACAGTATTTGCATAACTATTATTTCGGAAATGCGTTGAGCCTTTCTTAGAAGGAATTACTTGTGTACATTTCAACATAACGAAACGAATCGCATGTTCTAAATATAATTCATTTAATGCAGTTCTAATTCACTTTATGGATGCGTTACGGAAAAGTAAAGATATTTTTACACTATTTCAAAAATATTCTACATCCTATTAAAGATATTATTGAAGAATAGCTACTAAACGATGCGTTACATAACATAGTAGAAACCTTTCGCACAATAGAAGGAAATAGTCTAAATTCAACCTAAATTGTATACACATGATATATGCTATGTTTTGAATGTAATTTCGAAGTTTCGCCACCATCATCTTGAGGGTGGTTTGGCATTAAAACACCACGCTGACTAAGCAGTTTGACAAAGACGAACAATGAATAATTAATGAAAATATAGATCCCTAGCCGTCCAACACTCTAAAAGCGCCGGTATCAGCACAGAACAAGAGTCAATCAAATAATGCCAAATAGTAAAGATACCAAGGAAGCAAGACAAGAAAAAGAGCTGACCTAGCCGGGATACCTCACGACTTCAAATTCTCGTACAAGATATGAGGCCCTGAGACAACTTCTAAAACACATATCTTCAATCAGTGCATTCTTCCAAACTCAACGTTTCAGAGACCTGGATTCTAACTGAAAATCATCCAAAGAAAAAGGAAAACATCGGTGCTACTCATGAGATTAAATGACAGAAAGCCAAATTACTAGATCAAGCATTAAACAAGAGTAATAAATGTTGCAGAACGCACATAATGAGAGGATCTGATGATAGACGGATTAAATAACAATGGAATGCAGACACCGCGATGAATCCAAAACACGATTGATGGACGACATTCAGAAAGTGGCAGCCATTCAATGGACGGGGAGAACAGTAAGACGAGAAAAGTGGCAACTGGATATGATGATAATAAAATGATTTGAATATTATGCTATTTGTATATTATTTCAATGATATATCGAACATTATTCATAGTATTAGCGACGCCCTGTTCTTATACCATTCAACGGAAACAGAGGGAAACTTTTTGTACAATTTACAAACATTGTTCAGATAAAATAGGAGATGTTGACACCAGGCCAAGTATATTCTGAATGATGTTGGATATATCTTATTGGAATAACATGAATCGAATTTATTTCTTATTCTTCTATTGTCAGCTGTCGGTCCACTTGCTATGTTATTTTAAGTTTTTAAAATGTTTCACAAGAGTGGGGATGTCCCACGCCTTAAAACAGGGGACTGGAATCACCACCAGCCGGGCGTTAACATCTGAGGAGGTGGCATGCGTGGTATACACGCCGCCTTCCCGGCTCACATAACCTCCACGTATTAAAAAAAAGGTTCGACATTCGAAAAAAGTGGACGTGCTGTCGGGTGGCCCGACGTGCTTACATAAGGATGGGTAGTCATATGCGAGAAGATTTTATCATTAATTAGGGTGTTATTTCCAATTTAGGGTAGTGATGGATATGCCAATTATTTCCCCAGCGTAGTTTGAGTTACTGAGAGTCTATCTCCAGGCCACTAAGTCGACTTTTGAATATTCTCAACTCCTATTCCGTTGTAACTCTGTTTGGTGGGCAATTTTCCTATACTTCAAGGGCCCGTCAGACTCAGAAGCAGATAACGGACACCTTCGACGAGAGAAGCGACTGCAAGCTTCTGGCTAGGTTAAAATTTCTACTTAATTTGCATGTAATAGCAGTGCGTAGTTATAAAAAGTCTCATCGGATTGCAAGCGACTCAGTTAGAATAGTGTGATATCCACTTTTAACGCTTTAACGCAAACGTCAATGATTAATAAATTTGTGCACGTATCAGTTACATTTGAAACCAGATGTTTAATATTCATCGAGTCCTATGCTATAACGTCCCAATACAGCTGAATTCCTTCCGTGTGTTGTAAGTTGTTGAATAATTTAAGCCAATGCTGGTGTAAGCAATAGTTTCTGGGTTAGACTATATATAGTGACGTCACTTAGGAAACTGTTAATTTTTATGTGTAAGATCGCTGATTTCAATGTGATCTGTGTGTGTGTGTTCAATACAAATGACTGGTGTTCTCATATTTTTCTGTAAAGCAGGAAGTGTTCTAAAGAAAGCAAAACCAGAATGGACAGATATTTCAGGGGACGCGCTAAAGGTAGGGTCCTATCTACAGTATTCGCCAAAACCTCATACCGTGATAAAGCTTGTTTTTTCACGTTTCGTGGTATGCGTGGATTGACAGCTGAATAATTTCTAAGTCTTATTTTAACCTAGTATACACTCACATTTTTCGTATCTTACCGACCCTCTGACCCTATTGTAATTGGCCGGAGCAATTTATTGCTGCAGGGTTGTTTGATTTTGTGGATTAATGATGAGTCGTTGAGTTGGTTCGCTAATTAGTGTCATAATCTCGTAATTACCGTTGAGAATCAATCACTGGCCGCCTATGCGTGGCTTTCTTTGTGTTGTGATCGTTTAAATATTATCATAACCACTAATTGCTCCTGTAACACATGCTTTTTAGTTCAAATAATTTTGTATATAGTTCTTTGCTGAGAGTGTTTGGTATTTCTATTTTCCTGCTACTGTAGAAGGTTTTACGAAATCTCAAAGCTGTTCCGAACTTTATTGTATAGACAGTTTAGGTTTATGCCACGTTAAGTGGAAGTCCTTCCCTCGGATCTACGTGACAATTCCACCACACGCACTTTCAAGCATTCTCATACACATCAAGCGTATGCAAAAACGGACGGTTAAAAGTAGTAAACCCACAATCACACACGTTATGAACTACCGCGCCCCGGTGATAAAACTTAACTGTTATACGAATTTGTTAATTTCCCCCATTTTCGCAACCATAAACCCAAATCCTCATATCCGTTTTAATGCTATTCCATAAAAGCAGGCGCCAGCTCTTGCACGCTGTTATTGGCAGCGGATTTATGAAATAATGCATCAATCATCTCCGATTGCGAGGCATAAACAATGCATTTAAGAACTAAGAAAGGGGCTGCACCGATACAAATAGCTAACACGTGCTGAGAGAAACGCTCAGATTCTCGGTCTACCATGTTTTAGCAGTTTACAGGGTGGTAAGAACGTGGATTACTAAAACAACTGCCGTCATGGGAGCCATTCCGGCACAACAACACTCACGAACAGATCTAGTGTGCTGTTTACTGAAATATTGCCGCCAACAATCCCGGTTTGTTGATTGCGCTGCGATGCGATTAATTTAAACAGCTCGCTGAATACTTATTCGGAATCGTTGCGGCTTCTGACCGATAATAGTAAGTTTCCGGAGTTGGGATTTGAGCACCGAATGAAGCTTTTTTATGCCGGGAAGTTTAACTTCTGCTGCTATTCATATACGAAGTTCCCCAGCGCGGCGTTGATGAATAGTGCGTTCTTCTTAGTTCCTCCAAATGCGGCTGAATTTTCCATTAGTCTTTTCTGCAATCGATTTATCACTCCTATATATTCGTCGGGTTTACCCCAATTCGTAAGAATTTTAGAAGGGTATAAGAGGTGCCAAAGTAAAGGATTTAGGATATCCGGCGAGCTTTTGCGAGTTGTAAGCAGATAAAAGTAAAGAACGGAAGGGTTCAAAAGATTATAGGTTTAGGGCTCTTTGCAACTTCGCTTTAATAATGCATCATTCTGAGGGTTATGATCCATAATTTAGGCAGAAAACTTTACTTAGTTTTTAACTTCCATACTCGCCGAGCCCCGGATTCTATTCCATGCGTTATTTATGTCACTTCCTCTAGCGGGCTAAAGCTTTTTCATGAAACTTTAATATAAGCTCGAATGCATTACGTCTATGAGGTGTAGTAAATTTTTGCCCGCTTTAGTGGGCTAATAAATACCGCTCTATTATTTTTTTATTATCTGCTTTTAAAAGGCACCGATGCACAACCCTTAAATGGTCCATGGTGACAATACTTTCAGCATTGATGCCTTCCCTGTAGCCTTACGACGTGAAGCTACATTAGTCCGCGGCCATAAACAACCTCGCCGCATTAAAACGACAAGAAATTTGGGACATTCGCGAGCAGCATTACAATAAACACAAGGCTACAAGAGATATGACAATAAGCTAAAGGGTTTAGAAGTGTGGAAGCAGGCGCTTATGCAAATAACGCAAGAGATTTGGCTCAAAAGGAGAGCGAACAGAGAAGAAAATGGAGGAACAGAAGTACTTCACGCGATATTTTGCTAATTACTTAGTTGTTACAAGTATGAAGCTGCTTTTGTTTTTACTGCGGTTTATGTTTCCTCTGCTGTTTAGGGCATTTATAGAATTAAGTAATGAAAAATGAATTGCAGGCGAAATATCTGACTATGGTGCAATAAAAAGTAAAATTACAGCTATGCCAATTGAGTTATAGTCGTATGAACTGTTCACGGTGCATAACTTCGACGAAATCCATAAAATTTTAATATTCCCAGCCTGGTGTCGCCATCACGGTAGGAACTTCTAAAAATGTATTGTAATTTAATTATTAAAGTCGGCCTCTACGTTGGGTGTCACCTAATTTATGGTATGAAGTGTCTTTTATAATATTGTTCCTAATTTTATTTAGTAGGACTTAATGAGACAATTCACGAGTAATACTTTCTTCTACGACATTAATTCTGTAACATTTATAAAGCTGTGAAATAAGCTGCTTTCTATATAAACTTAAGTCTATTACTTTTAGTTCACTCCATGAATACATGTTTTAAAATTCCTTGGCAATCTTATTTACTGACGAATGCTCCCTTGAAGGGAAGTTGTTAGTTAATTGAATAGAATTATTACTTATTTTGTCTAGGATTTGTGGGTTCTCTTAAAATATGCCACTACTTTAAGCAAATGAGGTTAAAAAAAAACTTTTTTGAGTTAGTAGTCGTTGTTTTACCTTTGTTGTGTAGTAAAGGTAGTCCATCTGTCTGTCTCATGTGTGCAGACACCACCGGATGAACTGACATATCATTGCCAGAACTGCTTCCAGTTGTAGTCGAATGGCGTATCGGTTGTTATACCAAAAAGAACTTTCATGTCCATTTTATTACAGTTGTTACCTCCATTATGTGATTTTTAGCCTATTTACTTTGATAAGTTAAAGTACAGATGGAAATCTTTTAATTAAATTGCTAATTTATTTGTTGACGATTTTATCTCAAGAGCTAATTTAAACACAGCCACAATATCAACATTATTCCCATGGCAAAATCAGTTTTTTTGGGATTATAGATAACATGAATATCAACACATCAAACTTACATAAATAATTGAAAGAGATTACAATTTCAAAATTTCATATCAGTTTTATACCCTCTTTCTTTACGGTCACTGCCTTTATTCAAGATTATCAGCTTTTAGTCCATGATTTCGTTGTAATAGATTGTGTGCAACACTACTATTATTCAGTTTTTTCCAATAAAAATGTTTTGTTGCACCATTTAGTTACAACTGGGTTGGTGCAGAGAGTGTACTTGCAAAACATGCTCTGGTACACTCTCTCCTTCAATTATAGTTCCTTCTGGCTGGACAATAGGTTCATAAACACTTTGTTTGATTCCAATGAAGAAAATCTGATGATCTTGGAGGCTAAACTACGGCATGGCCTTAGCTAAGAACATAAAAAATAAAAATTTGCACAAAAACCAACGAAAACGATTTCATGACCTCAAATAATATTTCCCGTCAGCAGCTTGGAACATGGTAGCCAGTTACACCATGGGAGTGAATTATTATTTAACTTTAAAATTTCTTAAAACGATATAATCGAAAAGTTCGCTTAATAAAGACTCAATATCGTTATCTCTAGTAAGACGTCTAAAAATATTAATTTTGATTTAATCTAGGCTTAGATCAACTGCTACAGCATTTCATAAATACTGTATATAAATGTATGTTGTGCCTGTCTGCACGTGTTATGTTTTCATCGCCACCAATCAGGTCCAGTTCGTTTGCAATAGAACTCGTCATAATCGTGCCCTTCATAATGCAACTATAAGCCTGTGTCTTACAAAGCGTCACATTCGCCAAGCGGCTAAAACATCTGAATCGGGTTATTTTGGGAGCACAGGTTTGAGTCCTACCGACTGCGATATTATTTTTGTGAATAACTGTAATTAGCATAACTAAGTGTTTCCTTTTACTGCTTCGTTATTATTAGCAACATTAAGATATTTTTACCTATTTGGTACATAATTTTAAACATTATTCAAATGCTATTAGATCTAGCAAGTTTCAGTTCTTGCGGTACGTTTTCTTTATTATAGACGTTAAAACGTTTTCTTCTTCATTTACAATTCAATTTGAATTTGAAAAATGCAACAATTACTGTAATTACATTAAAGACACATACGAGTGTGTGTGTATTTATTTTAAATATTCATAATTTGATTCATTCATTTTTATGCGCATAACGCAGGCCGAAATTTTTTGAAACTGGCTCGAGTGCTGGCAAAGCTGGAGCGGCCTCACATGAGTGCTAAATAGCATAAGTTTGTACCTACCGCCTTCGCCCCTCATAGTAGCGCTGCAACCCATAAACTGTCAAAAAGCTGGGCCAATTTGATCTGTCCCAATTTGTCGGTCAAACCAAGCAAATGCTTCTTAAAATAAAGATTATTCACGCGTTGTTTAAGCATTAAAATGACAAAAATAATAAAAAATAAGTATTTTTTTAAAGCCGCCACTGCAAATCGCCATAAAATCCAGCTGACAAATTTAGAATGAAGGTTTTTAATCTGACCATTAACAAAGTTGTCAATGTCTTAGAATCCAAATCACAAGAAGTTGAAGACTTTGAAAGGTTTTACCCCCCGAAATCCCATTTCCTTCATACCTGTTGACAAATATTTTACAAAAAGTCTATTTTAAACTAACCAAGTTTTATTCCAAAGTGACGCAAGATAATCTGAATTTGATCTGCAAAGGGGACTTTTAGGTTTTGGTACTGTTGATCACAAATTCTGGATAAAATGTATAATTTGTTGCTACTTTGTTTTGCATACTCTGATCTAGTAAAACATATAAATATTTATTAACTCTTTCTACTTCACAAGCTCCATGTCAAAGGTTCTTTTCTAAATTAATATTCATTTTAAATGGAGTAAGGATCTGTTTGGTAGGTTATCCCAGGTTATGCCGTGGTCGTCGATTTAAACTTTACGTTGCGCTGCTCATGCTGACTGATGTAAATGTCTGCTGCTCCTGGTTATATACCGAGGAGTCGTTACGGTTGGCTGCTCATGTAAATCTTGTATGTTATTGGGACGTGTCTTTATTACGTTTGGTTGCTCACGGGAAACTTGTGTATGGTTCCATTTGTTTTGCAGAGCCAGAGCTACTTTCCAAGTGTTACTAAGGCGGTAACCGTGTTCTCGATTGAACTTGTTTGAATTTTTAATTATCTCAAGAGATTTTGAAATAACACGAGGGTAGTATCTTTTAGTCTAGGCTAGTATGTTAACGGAGTCGACATTTATTCCGTAGTCTGCTGGTCGTAATAAGTGTTCTGCGATGGCTGATTTTTGAGTGTTTCCAAGTCGTGCGTTGCTCTGGTGTTATTGTATTCGACATTGGATGCTTCTTCTCGATGTAAAATTTTCCAAAAGTATATTGGGAGCTGGTAAACACCTTCTGTCTATAAAAGATCTGTGTCTCACTTACGTTGAATATTAGTTTATTAATTTACTTAGTTCCTTCTTATTTATTTACGTGTGAGTAAAGCAACAACAGAAAGTGCTGACTTCGACTTTCATTAAGCCTCAGAAATAAAATTACAGACACCGAGAGCAATCCACTTCAGATTTTACGGTCCCAAGATTAAGGCATGAAGTCCATTTTACGGACTACATTCAAGCCGCACTATAATTTTGCGATTTCTTTACCCAAAAGGGGGTTAGGTAGCAACGGGCATTATAAGAACTCAATAACATCATAATCCTGCGAAAGATGTCGACATCTGGTACTGCTCCGTTGTCTGAGAAACAAGCAGGTAAAAGCTTACCAAATTCCAAACTGACCAAACAGTGGGCACCACCGTATGAAAAGGGTTTGCGACGTTGAACCGGTCTCTTACTTCATCGGCAGTCGCGTTAGCGGTACTGTAGTCGTTCTACTAATTTGTATTTCTGTAGGTTGAATATTAATTTAAATTAATTTAATTTGTTAATTTACTCAGCTCTTTATGTGTAGATTGAAACAAGTTGTTGGGTAGCCCCTCCAGCGAGCTGAAAAACTCAAATAAAGCGTCTGATCCGCCTTAAGTCGATTTTCTGACACAAATGAGCATACATTTATCGACCTTTTAAATACACATACATACAGCACCAAAAAAAGAAAACGGACTAAACCCTAAAAAAATGATACACGCATTTACGAGCCAATAAAAGCAGTACTAATGTATCATGCAAAATATTTAAATTTAAGCTCTGAAATAACTGTCTCTTACATTTTAACAGTAAAGTGCATAGAAGTCCGGCGTCGCGATTCAGTGCAAAAAAAAACAATTCATGTACGTAATCATATTTTTCCACTAACACGATTTTTACAACAGCCTAGAGCGAAAGCTTATCGCTTAAACTGCAATAATTTCTTATATTAGGCTTCTTTACGAAATTGAGAACTGTAAACCACCTTGAATGGTGTAAAGTGTGAAAATTTACCACGAACACCGCGGGGAACGTCGTTAGTTTTGGAAATTTACGAAATGAAAATAGGAACGTCACGGAATGCCTTGAGGGCTTTGCAACAGTATAATTACCATGTATAAGATCAAAATGATACTTAGGTTGTCAATACTGTGTCTTATAGTCCACAAACGCTTATAGGCAGCAAACTATTTACTGCGTCGCTTTCAACCAGTTGTTATTCAATTTACTATAAATCTTATAGATGTGCGCCTTCAAGCTTGGCGGTCTCTAATTCTAAGTTACCCGCAAACGCCGTTGAAGGATCCATACCGAACTCTATCTCGCTACACGCAAAACGAATTCATGCTCGAACTACATCAATCCTTACTCGCTTACTTTTAAGTATGCCAACCTACAATGATTAATTCTAATTAACAATGAACAAGCATGTATACAAAAACTGGCTAAATATGTAAATATTAAAATAATCCACGCTATGGAGGTTACATATCCGTTTCAGAGTGCAGCAACAAACTAAAAGCTATTTTTACCTAACTACTTTATTTGTATTAAAACACTATATCCCCCCCCCCCCCCCCGTAGTACGTATGTAAATCGGTCAAATCACTAAAAACGCTTTTTAAGCAAAGACCGGGTGCTTGATATTTGCAGTTTCGCCATTCAAGTAGCAACTAAGCGTATTGTGCCTTTGCTGTCATTATATTAAAGACATGCAGTTTAGCTGTTTTCATTTACGATTCGCCAACATATTTAACTATTATCTATAAGTTATTTATGACAGTGTGTCTATATACCTATAATTTCTGCTGTAATTGGTAAAGTAACTTTGGAAATTTATATTATCACGTGGTTATCAGGAACGTTACTAGCAGTTGACAGCGTTATTAAAAATGTAGAAGAAGCTTCCTCATAATTCAAACTATGTCGTGGCGGTGTTCACAGTTATTTTGTAGGATGTTCTGAATTTCATTTCACTATAATTTTATTTGGGGGTTCTTGAAAATGACATAGATAGACGTCATAAATTGAATACGATTGCAAAAACAGTATAGTAGATATTGGTAGCTCTTAAGACATTAATTATAATGGAGGTTCAGCAGTTATCATTTGTACTTTAGTCTTTACATCAAAAATCTGATATAATGTAGTGTGAAACGATAGGGTGTCATTACAAAGTACGATCAAAAATTATATTCATCTAGTACCTATGGCTATGAAATAGTTCCTAATTCATGAATGCAACTATGTTTACTCTTCAATATCAAACTTGACATTTGATTTTTAAATGACTTATACTATTCCATAGCCATACTAGATTAAAATAATTTTTGATTATACTGCAATATATGTTCACAGTCGTTACCATTCATGTTTTGACACAACTTATTCCCGTTTCAATATTCCCGCCTCCGCTGGTTTTGAATGCACGCAGGAGAAGGGACCGCGTAATTCGTCGCGTCAAACTTCTCACGCGAAAAGTTTAGGTGAGAGGCAGATTAGTACTTGTCCAGGTATAATCGAGCGGAAAGATTAGATGTGGTGGGTTATATGCCTGTTCCTTGAATGCAGCCGTTGAGAAGCCCCTTACTGTGCCGATTCGGCAAATGTACGAGGATTGTCGGATATATCCAGATTCCCCAACCAGGTAGGTTCCAAATCTCGGAGATGAGCACCATCCACATTTCTCATCGCCTATAAGGGTTCCCATGGTGCAAATTTCAAGTCCATCCCTGACAATCGCGAGTGTCATGCAATCCACCATGGTGGGGCTCGAAAATAACAGGACTTCATCTTCGTATCGGAACAATCATGGAAATTGCGAGCGAGTTTACTTTTATTTTAGTCTACGCTTCACCATATCATTGAGCAACGGTACCACTTTGCTACATGTCCTAAGCGGAAATTCCACCCCCTTCAATAAAGTTGATCGTTGTATCACGAAGTTGTCTAATGACTATTACAATAATTATTTCATTATTTTTCATCGATTTAAATATATCACCGTATTATCATGAAATAAAAAGGATCTATTTTTCCGTAAGTTGCGCGTAGCTTTAAATGTAGGTGGTAAAGGAACGTCGCAATACTCGCTTTTCTAACTGCGTGATTTTGGAGCAAGCACCATTTAATTTTTCTTATTAAATGCTACGGCAAACAAGGCGGAACAGTGTAGTGCCTCTTTAGCGCAAAACAAGCAAACAGCAGGAGAGCGTTCAGGTGTTCAGCAACAATTTCGAGTGCCTACCTTTTAATTATCCTAAGCTGGAATTGCCAACGCGTGTTGTTTATTGGATTAATTTACGCCTATTTTCTTCGGCCGATCTTTCCCCTCGCGCACCTTTACCACTACATAAAGAATATTGTTCACACAACCGGCTAATGCAATTACACACAATTAGCATCGCACGTTTGCCGCTGCTAATATCCGACAGCACTACACAAGGTTACCGTCTGCCCTGACTTTAGGTGCGAAAAGCCGAATCATAATGGAAACAACTTTCGCGGGTAATTGCATGCACGCCTAATTTGGGTTAATGTTCACGTTATGGCTGTGAAGTGCTCGTCCTTGCCGGCTGGGCTTCGCAAAGGTCATTTTTATCCTGAATATTCTGTATAAAAACAAGAGCAGTGTTTGGGAAAAGTATTGAGCTATTCAGTCGCTCACTATTTTTATTTTCACCTTTGATTGCACACAGATAGTGAATAATAGAATTATTACACCGTAACATGCGGTTCGAACACTTTTTCAAAAACATCTCTTAACATCTGAATCAAATATCTCAATCATAATTTGGTTATTTCAAACTAGACTATAGTATATATTGTTGTGTATGATTTGGTATTATTATTATTAAATTTTATTTAAACATGTGACTCGTATCAACTCAAAAGGTTGGGTTTTCTACATACAAGAAAATATGATTCAATGTATAATTATACGCAATACATTCACTATTAACATAATTACAGTGGTTTTTATGATTTTTAAAAGTAATCGCTTTAAGCGCTGATTGGTTATCCAATGGGACCGCCATAAAATTAGATCAGATGGAAACAACTTTGCAAACATGGAGTTCCAACCTCACAATTTATAAAATCCAATTGGCTTCGTATTAATAATTACATCGGTGATTACGTAAGAGTGCGTTGCCTAAGTGATTTAAAAAACGGGTATAAATAGATGCCACAATGTGTAAAAACCAAATTACATGTTTAGGATAACCTTCTAACCTTATTTGGCTTCCCTAATGCAAAATAGGACAGCAGGTGTCCCCACAGCAACTTCCACGACGTACAGAGGCTCCTCATTCTCTCCGTTGACCTGCTCTAACAAGCCAGATACCTCTTCCAACGCCGCATGAAGGTTACACCACTCCAAAAGTGCTTATAACTCCGTTCCAGTCCTAGGGCTCCGCACTGCTAAGCACGAATGGCGCTGCCTCCTTACCGCTTCCTCCCGCTAACCTCACAACAGCTCCAGAAACTGCATACCAGCTAATACTCGAAGTACTACTCAACATTACCAAATTCCTGTAGAAGTGCAACGAATCAAAGCAACCATTCTACAGCCCAGACAAAAGACACTTAATTAGAAAAAATTTGCATTTATTGCTTTTAAATGGATTATTTGTGGGGAATCCAAAATAATACACCTCACAGCTTGGCTTCGCTTCCCCCTTCTTCTTTTTTTTTCATTCATCTTATTCATTATTTCTCAGCATACTTTGATTACATTTAATGTTTCAATTAAGGCTAATACTATTTTTAATACGGTTTTTACAAATTATTAACTCAAAGTCAATGCTATTCATACAATTTGCAAAAATTAAACTGGCACATTTATACAATATGTTGTAAAATAATATTTGAAATATTATTAATTGCTTCTATAATTTTAGTGGATTTAAAGGTGTTCATTGGAATATAATGGGAGCAACATCATCCTTCAAATTCCGAATAAAGGTTTTCAAAGAGGGCGAAGTACAAGAGATCGTAGAGAAAGCTAGATAATTTAACTATCGCATAATGCTATATTTCCCTGATTATCAAAGAAGGATTGATTCCATGAACTAGAATCAACTTCTGCTCACACAAAACATTTAAACAAGCAAGACCCCCATTAAAAGTTCATCACTGAACATTACAACCCTACCAAAGCAACAAAGGAATCAGATAAAGCCATATAACCTTCAATTTCTGTAGAGAACACATGATATGCAACATATTTAACAAAGGAACAACGATATCAAATTTCTGTTTAGCCACGATCTGTGCTCTTCCTCATACCAAAGAAGAAATGGAAAAGCTTCTGTTCCACACAAGAAGCAAATAATAGGTTAGGCATCAAGCTAATCTCGGATAAACAAGAACTGGTCGGGACAGTCTGAAGAACGTAGATAAACCTCTTTATCTTGGATCTACAATTATAAATAAGACGAATGTAAAAAAACTTTTCCGTTTAGCATTAGACGGGTAAGACTTAAGTATTCAATCCATGGCCTTCCCAGTTGCCACATACTCACCTTACACTTAATACGCAATAAAAATCAACATATAGAAATACATACATGTATGGTGCTGGTGATGCGTGATAGAAGATATTTAATTGTAGAAGTCAACAACAGACAAGTAAAAATTCTCAGCAGAAATAGTTTGAAATCGAGAAATGCACAAGGAAAACGAAGAAACAGAGATCACCCACAAGGTGGATGCAGCAATATTCATTATTCCAGCCATTAAACGTTAGGAAAATAAAAGCTAGCAAATTTTATGACCATGGCTATTGAAGCTCCCTTTCGAATAAATTACAGACACAAATTTTTGAATTGAAAGATATTCTCAAAGTAACTCAAAGCGGCGACCGGTAATTCGGTGCGGCGCTGGCAATTTTATATATAAATTAATTTTTGAAGTTCCACGATATCTCAACGGAACGTGGACTAAACTTAAAATATTATTGTACTTCTATTTATCCGACAGGAAAACCGACGACGACAACAAGACCGAAAAAACGCTTCCACACGACTAACACATCGAGCTCATGAAAAGGTTAAAAGTCTCACGTGTTCACTACGCCATTATCTGCCTTGTGAAAACGCGGAGCCTGTTCGGGTAAGAAGCTCAACGCCTATTACACCATTCCATCGACGGTGTTTACCAGGTTGTTGAAATCGTGAAATTATTGTCAGGAAGCGAAAGCGTTGAAAAAAAAAGAGAAAAACTACAGATAAGAACTGGTGAGACAGTAGATTATGCTGACGAATTAAAGTAGTAGCCGTATTCATATTCTCTCCAAGGTTTAGTCAGTAACCAAACTTATAGTGTTGCATTACGTAGCATATTTTACAAAAAGATCTACATGTAATTTTGTACAAAGTTCAAAATAATCGTATTTAGTTTTTGAAACATACAAATGAAGATGAAACGCAAGGATAACCCCTTCAGCTGATGCAGCTTGACTTCACCTTGAAGGTTAGATGCAATTCAAGATATAAGGGTCTGGTATACGAAAAACCCACATGTATTTGTAGAAAAGCTGTTTTATCCACTTAAATTTGAGCTTTGGGTGGAGACCAAAACGAGCATTATTTCCTTTTTTTCATGAAAACTTTAACTCGGATTATTACATTCATCCAATTCTTACCCCGTTTATCCAACAACTGAAAATGAGTTATATGTATAGGATATACAGGGTGGTCCACTTTTTTGTAGCAGGACTTTAATAGTACAATATATCCGTGACAATATCAAAGCCCTCAATCGACAAGTGGCGGAGATGTGAGGTTTCGCGACCAATAAATTTAAAAATTCACTAGTACGACCCTGTTGAAATTCGAAATTGTTTCTTTTTTCCAAAAGCGTTTTATTCTCTAAAAAAATTTCTATTCACATTTCCCCATATCTCCCACAGTTGCGTAGCAATATTCAATAGTTTGGGCAAATTCATTTTTTTATTCAAAATAAACTCGAACTAGTTTTGTGGTAGAATATTCTAATTAAACAAGTTGCCTTCGTTATTACTTATTATTGGACACTGAAAACAGGTTTTCAAATGGGAAAATATGGGAAACATTTATTTTTATTCTAAATCGTTCAAATGTTAATAAGTAGTACCTTTGTTAAAGAAACATGTAATTTAAATTAAATTATTAATTTTAATTAAATTGTTATTTACAGCTACTGTAAAATACTAATTTAAAGAAGATGTTCGAAATATGAACCATAGTTCACACCGACGTCTAACGGATTGCACAGCAGCAACTAAATTGCGATTCCTCAATTCATCATAAGAATTTTGAATGCGGCCAATAAGTTTTTCCCTTGTGCCCATAGGAGTCGCATATACCATTTCCTTCAAAAATACCCATACGAAAATGTCCAAAAAGATAAGGTCGGGGGGAACGTAGATGCCAACGGACCGGCCCACTACGTCCGATCCATCTCTCTGGAAAATTGTGATCCAACCAGTTCCTTACATTTCTATGAAAATGGGCTGGACAGCCGTCAAGTTGGAACCAAGCGATTAATCTTAAATTCAGTGGAACTTCTTCCCACATATTACCATGCTCTGTTTTTAAAAATTGCAAAAAAATTCACAATTCACGCGTTCTGGTAAGAAATATGGCCGAAACAGGTAAATGTTATAAACTCCAAGCCAAACATTAATACTAAATTCTACCTGGAAACTTCTTGGCCGCATAGCATGTGGATTTTCATGTGCCCACACATGCTGGTTATAAAAGTTTACCAGGCCCCGACGAGTAAAACACGATTCGTCAGTCCATAATATGTAATTAAGAAAAGTTCTATTCTGTTCCATTAAGTTAAGAACCCAACGGCAAAATCTAACCTTTGTTATTCCTCACCATCTTGGACGGGTTGCAAATGGTAAGCATGTCTGTGATCCCTTTTCAAAAGTCGAAGAATTTTGGAATTGCAAGAACGAAGGGCGCCAGCTGCTATTCGACTGCCTGTTGTTGGATTCCTGTTGTTTATTTCTTGCCGGATATTAATTCTGTTTTGCCGTTCATCAGGTCTAGTTCTAAGTCCGTGAGTTCTAAATCGTGAGTGTATGTTCACAAACACTGAGGGATGCGGATGGCTTCTTCTCCTGTACTACCTAGCTGCTTCCGCAGAGTTTCCGTTTACCAATCCATAGCATAAATGGATATCGGCTTGTTCTTGACTCGTAAAACAAAAAGGTATTTTAGTTGTTACAGAAAAACTAATACCACCACGCTTCTATGTATATTCCACCGTGAAGTGACAGATTACTAACAACTGATTTTGTTTTTCAACGCACACTTTTCTTTACAAAATAAGGAAATGCTAGCCGTCTTTCGTACTTGTGCTAATAATGGAAGAAGAAATTAGAAAACCTTATTTTCACTGTCCAGTAATAAGTAATAAAGAATGTAACTTATTTAATTAGAATATCCTACCCCAAAACTAGTTCGAGTTTATTTTGAATAAGAAACATGAATTTGACCAAACTCTTGAAAATTGCTACGCAACCGTGGGAGATATGGGGAAAGGTGAAGAGACATTTTTTGTAGAGAATTAAACGCTTTTTTTTTTGAAAAAAGAAAACAATTTCGATTTTCAACAGGGTGGTACTAGTGAATTTTTAAATTTATTGATCGCGAAACCCCACATCTCCGCCACTGGTCGATCGAGGGCCTTGATATTGTCACGGAATGTAGTAGCATTTAGATAGAGTTGCACACCAAATTTCGTTTAATAACCTCAGCTGGTTGGGTTACTGTAAAAAAATGATATTTTTTCGAAAAATTGATCGCCCTGTATCTTTAAAACGAAGAGTTTCAGGGCCTATGTTCATATAAAATTTTCGCCATGAAATAAGTTTTTCTGCCTACTATTAAAGTCCTGCTACAAAAAAGTGGGCCACCCTGTATAAAATTCATCTTGATGGACGTGTTATCAATTGCAGTCGAGTTGAAATTTGGTTTTATAAAATAAATAAATATGTGCGAAAACGAGTACCAAAAATGTGTATATGTTGATTCGTGTTTGTGTTCGTTAGTTTGTTCGAGTTCGGGATATTTATAAAAGTTAACGTAGCTCGTTGAAATAAACTTATGAGAATAAGATTGTTCCTTTACATAGTCCCGAAGGAAATGTATATTTTTGTAAATGATACTTTGGGTATAATTTAAAATTAATGAAATTCTCGTATGTGAAACCACTCAAAAGCAGATGCTTCATTGAAATTTAAACAAACATAATTGTAAGCGGCTGCTCTTACACTAAAAAAAAATAATAAACTTAAAGCTTTTCTCTCCGGCTTTTCAAGTCTAAACTTATTGTGGCCTTGCCAATATAAGCGAGGCATTAATCTTTCTTAACAAGATTAAAGCTCATACCCTTTGTTATTCAAGCAAAATTTAATACCTTGTTTACGTTTCCAGCAATTACGCTCGCATTGATGCAGCCACAGCGTAGTTAACAAATGCAGCAGGTAAAGGGCCGATTGTTAATCACAAAATAAATGTCATCGAACACCTTTCCTATTGGATCCGCCAAAATTCATGATTTGAATTTTGCTTACTTGTTTATTGCGACGTGGAAACACTCCTTCGTCGTTTTATTTTTACCAGCTGATTCACGAACGAATAAAACACTCAATAACTTTAATGAACACAAATCCTTTTATTATAAAGAACTGTCACCTGGGTCACAACACAAGTTAAACCATTTACACATTATTTTCCTAACAGATAACTGTTATACAACTTTCCATTGTTATTTTAGGCATACATTTGTGCAGCTAACTTATCAAGAGAAATGGCACGACTGTTTTCAAAATTTACTGTCAAAATGAAACTTGAGTTCATGAAGTCTCATCAGTAATTTTAACCAATCAGGGAACAGTAATAAATAGCTAAATGGACATGAAACACTTTTGAAAAACACGTTTATGTAGGTATTTTATAGGGTAAAACTAATATTGTATTCGGCTTGTGCGCCCCAAATTACATATCTTTGCCACTTTTTCCCATCTTGAAACACACTTTACAGTATGAAAATTTACGATTGTATAATTTGAGGTGGTACGCATTATGCTTAAGCAATTTCATCATATAAAACGACTGTTAAAACCAGAGCTAAATTATGGAACATGCCATACCACTGAAATACTACCTATACAAAATTAACTGTCATACCATTCCGATGTGATCATGCTGAGGAATCTCAAGTAGTAAGTATAACGGAAACGGATTGGCATCTTTATACAAAATTTTTACAATGTAAGGTAGAATTATTGCTACCCACTAACAACACTAACATCTTATACCTAAGTTAATCTAATTTTGTATAAATCTTAGTATGGCTAATAAGTAAACACAAAGAAATAAAGTTATCGGGAATTAAATCTAAGATCGGAAGACTTTTAATTGAGAAAAAAAATAGCTTTAATAGCTACAGTTGTAAAAGCTGTCGTGACCTTTATGTATATTGTACTATTATTAAATCTTTGAAGTCCTTTGGTATTTACATCAACAAATTATATATTACACATTTGTGTATACAATCAGTGCCCATGTTGATCTCTATCCATATACAATACAATTTCCTGTTATGTTTTGCATAAATTCTCACTTTAGAAGTGCAATACGAAAGCAGTTTACGTATATTTCGATGTAGTTAGTTCTAAACTTCCCTTTTGTAACGCTGGAATCGCACATATAAACAAAATCATTTTCTTATTTAAAGGTAGTTTGTTCCTGGCTGTGGTGACATCGTAGGTGCAAAATGGCACGTCTGGATATTGAAAAACCGTATACTTCAAGATCCTAGAGCAGTACACGAAAAGGGTATTCGAGAAGTGTCGCCATGGGAGGAACTTTTGCAGAAGTGTTATTTAGGAAATGGACAACCAAAAAGAGGACGCAGAAGTGAATCCTATGATAGTGCGAAAAGCACAAATTGATGTGCAGGTTCCCGTATAGAGCCAATTATCTTCAACCCACCCAATTTACTGTAAACTTGTGAGTAGAGGCTTGGTACTTCATATCTATTTACGCTAAGCCGCAAGATGCGACCAAAGACTCAGAAATTTTATACGAGTATACACCAATTTAGTATTTTAAACGTGTATCAGATGCAGGTACGTCGTTTCCGTGGTACAAGCTTACATGTTTTAGATGTTATTGCTTGCAAGGAAAAGAGGATTTGAATCAATAAATGATCTCTATGTAATTTCATATAATTTCGAACATGTGCAATTGGGTAATGTCTACTTACATATTGCGAAACGATGCAAATAAATTAAGTTGCGTAAGGTGCCGAATGACAAGTATACCAGATGGAAAAACATAACTGCTCTTTAATGGCTTTTATGAAAGACGTATTTATGTGTTTCGAAACGTTTAACGATCTGTTTAAGAATTATTACTGGAGAACTTCAATTTTTGATGTGTCGTTTTAAGTAAATGTTTAGCTGCACAAATTCATTTACTACTATAAAATCTTAAAATAATTTAAAAATGTTCGATAACCTCATTTTAAAATATTACAATTTACTCTGTTTATTAGATTAGGTTTCATTAGTTATTAAAACTAGCGCCTATTATACCAAAAACATCTATTCGAACGGCCATAAATACAATACTTGACCTTTTTGAGTTGTTTTCATTTTATTTTCAGAAACTTGACAGATTCTTGGTTGTACTTGCAAAGCTATACAACCTACATTGGCGGAGTTTTGTTTTGGCGAATGCTAATGGATGCTTTTTCATCCTGGCCTTTCTTACTACTTCGCCCAATCGATTCCATGCTCTCTTATACAAAAAAAAATGGAATTCTAGATTTATTTTGCTTTCATCAACCTGGTCGGTTTGTATAAATTTATCGTCATGTTTGACGCTAGCCATTGTTGTTCTTGGGTATTATCTCTTTGTAGCCGCAGCGCGACTACTGCAGCGATGTATCTCACAGTAAGTTTTTAAACCGGGCGCCCTTAGCTATTGGACTACTACTGCTTAAAAAAATTTGGTGAATTCACTATGCATTCTTTATGACCACGAACCCTCGCCGGCATATTATTTCAGCTAGTTGCTCAAAATAATAACAAGCGACGACGCTATTATGGGGAATTTTTAGCTTACAACTATTATTGAGGCAAATTAAGAAGACTGATTCCTGTTATGCTCATACTGATTAATTCGATTTTGCATCACGTGATACATTTTCTGTTTTCGCCGCGTGTTGCTTCTTGAATCATAATCCAAATCCTATTACAGGTTCGTCTAGCTCTAATTGATACATAGCCATTAATTAAAATCTGGAAACATTTCGGGATTCCATGGCTCCGCCGTGGCCATAGCGAGGAATTAAAAAGCGTATCTAGCCGCCAGGATTAATCTCCAGCCAGCGGTAATTATTTTCGGGATTAATTGAAATATCCAGACCGCGACATGAAAAAGTGCCCGCATTTCTGTCAGCCATCTAGCGCACCTGAATTTATTCGGAAGGCTGAATGAGCGGGGATCAATACCGATTCTGCTGTAAACTAGGCACTGTCATCCCTAAACATGATTTGGCATCCACAACTCCCGGTTTACCGTTGCAATATGGAACAGAAATCACGTTCCGCTCTCTTCTTCCCCGTCCGCTTCTTCCCGGCGCACATTCGTAAATCACGTCACATTTTGAAATTTTCTATAGCAGTGCGCGTCATTACCGTTTTGCTTGATTGAGTGGCGCGCTGAATTCAAAGTAATTCCGGTATTTCCTTATGTGATTATGTCATTGTGTCCGTGAAGTTTTAACTCGTATGAGCTGCTGCACCAAGCTCATGGAAAATGGAACCGTCGCCGGCTGCGATTAGTATTTACTTCAGGCACGGTCCTGGGCATAACTCACAATTCAATTTGCGATTCATCAGCAACTAGGTGTTCTTGGAAAACAGCAGTGGTGAACGTTTTTTACTTGATTTCCCCAGTTGTTTACGCTTTCTAGTTCTTTACAAGCTGAAATTGTCAAAACTAGGCACATGAACAAGTAGGCTACTATCAATCCCTATATAAACTTGGTGATATAAAGTGATTCAACACAATCGAAAGTCAACGCAGGTAGAGTGCAGATTCCAAAAACAATAATAAAATGCTAAATTGTACAGCTGCAAACCATAAACGGTATCATGTGCGGTTAGAACTTAAGATCCGCAAGGCTTT
Source organism: Agriotes lineatus (assembly GCA_940337035.1). Taxonomy (NCBI): domain Eukaryota; kingdom Metazoa; phylum Arthropoda; class Insecta; order Coleoptera; family Elateridae; genus Agriotes; species Agriotes lineatus. The sequence goes on along the minus strand of OW679200.1, from coordinate 130,653,853 downwards.
CAATTTTTCGTGTTAATTTAGAGAATATCAAAGCTGCCAGTTTCTTTCATTAACCAGTGCTCAGATAAGAAAATTAAAATCTACAAATTACTGAAATCCAACTCGAATGACTGTACGTCGTTTGAAACTTTATATTAAGCAACCAGTGCAATGGCTGTTTAAAAAAATAACACTGACACAACTACTGATAATCTCCCTTTCCGACTATTCAGCTTCGGTCATCGGAACTGAATAAGCTTACAGATTAATACATTGTTTGGTGCAATAAAACCGTAAGCGGGAACCAAAATAATATGCAAACCCTCACTAAGCCTAGACTACAGAGGCAGACTGTTCAATATAGGATTTAACTGTAATGGTGGAAAGGTTACTATCCGAAAGTGCAGTCGCGAGCCAACTAGAAATTTCCAGCAAAGGAATAAACATTACATACAGAAATACAAAGCGACTGAATTTGAGAAACATCGACGTTTGAAGTACTAGGAGATGAATATATGGTAATATCCCACGAGAGATACAAATATTTGACAGTAAACTCGCACTTGTTTACCTTCGTGCTTAACTGTTGTCGTTCATCCGCTAAGAGGGCTTATTTCAAGTTCTTCTTTGTGGAACCGATGAAGTTCAGAATCTCAAGAACACCAATAAATCACAAATCCTATACCTAAATCAAGGGGAAGAGATGAAAGTGGTTAACTAACTGATTGGTCGATACGGATGAACGTAAAAGACGTCATCAAACTGCCTTGAGTTGAGATAATCAAAAATTATTGTCAAAGGTAGAGCAGCAGAGAGTTATGGATCCACCAGAAAGATCAAATGTGGAATTATCGATTTCCTAGACATCATAGAACACTAAAAGATGAAGGAATGGCTGTTAGGATCGTCGAAATTTTTCTGACGTTGGGTCGCGGGGGTTAGATCGTCAGAAGTAGGCCATGTGTAATCAAGCACAGACGTGCGTGTAGACTATTCTTTTCCCTGAACATAGCCGTTCGGGAAGCTTCATCGTGCTGGTTACAAAAATCACGACCTTGTCGAATATCCCAGTTCCTTGAAGTGCAGGCTTATACGTATAAAATTCTGAATACCCGCTTTTAAGAAATTTCACACCGACCGATGGTTGAATGCATTCAAAGGAAGCTGTAATGTGTTCCAATACGCTCTGTCTAGTGGCAGCGTCATCGACGCACTGTACATTCATCTATTGTTTCGCAACCCTTTGCCACCAAAAGAACCCTGGAAACTTTTCCGATCAAGGCGTGGCGAATTTCTGTCGACTGTCTGCAAATATTCTTAAACTAGCGCTGTTCATTCTTCAAACAACGTTGTGAAAAAGTTATGTCTTGGTTCTCGAAAGTGCAGAAATAAGGTAGGACTCAAATCTCGAGGTTGAGAGCCGTACACATTTTCCATGGCTAGTAGGTCTGTGGTGGCACCTTCCGCTCACAAGCATTTAAAACACTACAATGCTGCCTTAAACAATAACACAATATAATTTTTTCCTATCTTGGCCGATTTGTTTAAGCCCGATGCAGAGAGTAAACCAGTAAACTTGTAACATCTCATGCTTAAAAATGTGTTTAGCGTTGCATTACTCTTTTAATTTGCCATTACTAACAGTTAAGACTTACTATAACAATTTGTCAATAAATAGCTGATTTTTGTAAAAAAAATTGATATTATTAGTTGAAATACTGAGTTTTCTAACGCTGGGTGGCTCTTCACTTGCTCAGTGATTTCGTGCATGCCTTTCCCTTTTGCGGTTTGGGGTTTCAGACTTATATTTACAGACCTGCTCTTGCTCTGCCTTCGTATGAGTTGATACTGGAATCTGCTCTTCCTTGTCTGAATTGTTCATTTTAATATTTACATATACATACAGCTTGTTTGAGCAGCCTTACATTGTAATATTGAAATTTGAATGGGTTCAAGTTACGATGCAGTATGCCTGTTTCCAGCAGGATCTCCAACAGCTTTGCTTGTGCAGGGAATTTAACAATATCACGTTAGTGTTAAGTGTTTTACCGCGGAAAAGCATTTGATTGCCCTTGCGAGTAAAAGGCAATAGGTGGGTCGCGCGCCGACGGCTGCTATTTGTAACGCAGTTAATAAAGTAAATTTTGTGCTTCAACGAGGCGCCGCAATCCAGTAAAACGCACGACTTCTATAGCGAGGTCAACACCAATTCCTTCGAATCGCATGGAGAAGCCTTCTTCTGGTGTAAGGCAGCAAATTTGCGTACCTACACTCAGTTATTAAAGGTTGGTCTCGTTCACCGTTTGAAATTTGCAAACATCGTGAATTGAATCATAGTGCGTATTTACTCCAGTTTAAACCACTGTTTACACGCGTGAAGGGACATTAGAGCGGCAGTATCATATTAAACTGCGAGACGCGGCTAAATATCACACGCGATGGCGGACTTTTGTGCAGTATAGTATTTGCGCATAAAAAATAACTTGTTTGCGACTTTTTAATGTTATTTAAATATCAATGTATTTTAAACACAGTTATTCTGATAGATTTTGATTTGGAAGTATGAGTAGCAACAAACTAGGGTTTAATCCTAATTTTATTTATTATTTTATGGGAGAAATGTATCTGCGTTAAGGTGTGTAAGAAAATTGGGTTTGAATGTGGGTATTTTTGTCAATTTTAGCACCCGGAAATGCTATAGCTGCAGGCTAGATTTCTGTGTCTAGCAAATAATGATGCTTTACAGTCACGAACTGAGGTAATTTTAGTAGTTTCATGTGTACTCAGCTATCTAGGTGAACAAACAGGGCATAAAATAAAGTAGGGTTACAAGTATCAAATTCAAAGACAGCTCTACTAGAAACCTCATTGTGCCTCAATATGGCTCAATATGTTTGAAAATATGTTGTTTTCTAATGTAATTTGGAGCTTATGACATCTTTGAATTGCCCTAACCTAGATCCACCTATTTTTAAAATTTGTTTTCGATATTTTTCTATTCTTGTGCATTTCATACACTACGTTTTGTTCCATTCATTTTCAATAGTAATATAACAAGGGCGAGACATACTTACCGATAATTTTGCACACCCCAAAGGTCTAGTGCCGGTTGCAATGAAAACTGTCCCGAGGGCTTGCCCGAGAGCAGTTTTCTAAGGGCAACCAGCACGATGACTCTTGGCACGGGCAGTATTATATGTAAGTGTGTTGCCCGCGTTTATATTTTGAAGATTATTACACCAAACCCGTATACAAATTATGATTTAGAATTGATCTAATAATGCCAAAAAATTCAAATTGCTTGTTTCCTGCATTTCTATTTCTAATTATGACACCATCCACAGGGTCGATAATCATCGCTAGGGAGCTTATCGCTTGGTAAACAGCCCACTGGCGCTTATCAGGTAATCAGTTCGGAATTGGTCAATTTTCAAAAAATGCATGATTTTCATTGGCTGATATAAGTCATGTGACAGTTGTTTGTAATAATCGACTTCAGTTTATGTGCTTATATTTTAAACTTTTCCAAACATTCAAATCATATACTTATATTGCTTATTGTTCTGACTAGATCGCCTGCATGGGCATATAATTGTTTTCCTATGATTATTCTAAGTTCAGTTGCGTCAAGTACCCCTCTATCAAGGTCGAAGTTGTTTGTGTTTATTTACTACAGTGCCACACTTGCATTAAATCCACCCACCGTAACATTTAAGATCTTAATTAGCTTTATTGGTATTGTCAGCACTTTATTTCGATTCGATACATCAAACGCTTGTTTAAAATCGACCAATATAATTTCTTTAGTCTAAGATACGTTTAGAATTTGAAGTTATAGAGCACCTCATTTCCTAGTTTTCTATTTGATGTTATAAAGTTCGTAATTATAAAAGAATGTTCAGAGTTTGTGCCGCATTCTTCTTCTCTTCCATTTCATTCTTCAAATACGTTCAAAAATATTTTGATATAGTTGTGTAACAATGCATTGATAATCTCACATTACCATATGTCAACCAGCAGAGATGAGGGAATATTAAAACTATCCATCACTCACTTAAATGTTTCTCTCGAACCGTCCACGGGCGAGGGTTGGCCCTTCAAATCAGTGATCATCAAATTTTCAACAGAAACCGTCTGAAAAAGACGTGGCGGAAATGTTCAGCCGAATTCACCTTCGCAATGTCGTCGGTGCTCATTGCAGCGTTCCTTGTTGGATATAAAGATTTCCCGCATGAGGGCGGACAGCAGGGGGTGATATAAATAAATCAATCTACCCGAGACAATTCCTCTACGAAATAAGGAAATCTGAAAATGTCAAAGCGCCTCGGGCGTTTCGTAAGCAGTTTGATCGCCCTTCAGCAGCATCCCATAGTTGGGAAGCGCAATCATCGTTTACCCCTAATTTGTTTGGAACTCCGGCAGCTCGGAACTATTCGCAACTTAATCCAAACGCGTTGACAACAGAAATAATCTCCAATTATACGTTTTAGCCACGAAGCCGCAACGAGTCCTCGATTTATCAAAGTTCGCGGAATTGCGAGCGCGAACCTGCATTCTTGTATCGGCGTTTTCATCCCCTTGAGTGAATATAAACACGACCTCCTCCATCCCTTTCATCTATTATTCATCCCCCTTGAGTGGAGTAGAAGGAAATCGAAATACTTTACGTGACCTTGAATACAAGCGGCTGCAGGTGATTGCAGGATATTGCACCGAGCATAAGCAGTGCATGTGTTGAGCACAAATTTTGCTGAATTGATATGGGTCTGGCGCACAGATGCTCGTCGGGAAAATGGTTCCATTAGAATTTTATCTCAGAGCTTTTCTGGGCGAGAAGTTTATTTCGTGGTTAGCTAAATAACCGAACACAATATGATAATGTACGTCGCAGATGTTTTGTTTTTCCTTAGATTTTGCCAAAGGACTTGCTTATTTAAGTATATTAGAAGCAGAAGTACTTGCGTTGATTATGTACATGTTTGCTAACAAGATAACAAAGATAATACAATAATACACGACTAAATTACTCATTGCATCCTGCAAGGGCAAGTGTTGCGTGATACGTGAAACCAAAGTGTTGTAGAGACAAGTAGAAAATATAAAGTGTCCAACGTTCCACGTTCTTGATAGATCTATAAACATTTCAATATTCTGATCAAAATTCTGGAAAACGAATGGACATAATGTGATGAGATTTGAATCGAGTGATTGCGAAGCAAATTTTGATCATCAAGCCTAAAGGAAACTTCTTTCACCGATGTTGCTGTAATGTTGAAGGTTGTAATTGTTTTTAACTGTCTGGATATGTTCTCAATTTCCCCCAAATTAATTCCAAGTCTCTTTATGAGGGGTGTAGCCCATCCAGGCGGCTGGGTATAGTTTGCCCAAGCAGCAATCAAGTAGGTATGAGCTTTTTATTTTTAAAACTGTTTGGGTACCAGTGTGAAAATTAGGTTAGCCAATCAGTGACTTAATTTACCTGAAATGGAAGCTAGTTTGAAACAATATAAAAATTTTTCCATCACAGCAATCACTCCTAACGTATCAAATTAATTGCTCTATAATTTAACAGAAGCTTGGATTTATACAACTTGAAACAATGAAGCCATAATTTATGCAAATCTGGGTTTCCACGACCAAAAAAAAGGAGCAGATGAAAGTCGACGTCGTAGCAGTAGCCAAACGAAACCTCTAAGAGAAGATAGAAGATCGTACTACGATTACATTCAATTATAGTGAATATTGCTACTAATTAAATATATGGAATTGAATGCATCATGTACTGGCCTAATAAAATCCTAACAGACATACCCTGCATCACCACCAAGGTTAGTTCAGTGGATAACCCACAAACAGGTATCAACCAGATTGCCTTCCAGAACCTCCTCAGCAATTACCGTAAGCACCCAAAAAAAGCTACAGCGAACAGCAATGTTAGACTTAAATTCCGTATGGGAAACAATATTTCACCAAAGCTCTGCCTCTTGAGATATTTTGTAAGCCACCACACCTTCGAATTGCAACGGATGCCGAATGAGATAGATATTCGCCAAACAATACCTTCCTGGCGTTTTTAGCTACGTGTTCTGGTCTATGTAATTTACATTGATTTGGATTGTGCATGGCCTAACTATTAAATTTATAAAGCACATCACGATCGCTTTCAGCGAATTGTTTAACCTTTCTTTTGTATTGTTTAATCGCTAGGTATTCTGCGCACTCGCGGAGCTAGTGTAGTAAAACTAGAATATTTGGAATGATTAATAGCAAGCAAGTTAAATTGTTTGCTTTGCACACCAGCGTGAAGTCACCATCAAGGTTAGATTATAGCCCGCATAAGCGCGTCTGCACTGCCTTTATTTCCAACGATTCTCATAACTCGACTTACTACTAAAGCCGCTCAATTAAACTTAATACGTATTTAAATATCTTCGTTCTTCTTTATTGGACGTGTAAGTTACTATTTGCAAAGTTGGAAACAAACAGTGCTCTTTTTAGGCAAAGTCTAAAGCATTTTTGAATATCAGGGTAAGTCTTCTCGAAGCCAGAAAAAGTTATTATCCTGTTGAATGGCTTTTTCACTCCTCCTCCAGGCTTTATATCAGCAGGTAGCGTTTAACAATTCTTCAGATTGTTTGGGGTAGAAGACAATCCGAGAAATTGGTACAACTCTATTTTGACGTTCGACAGCAAAAAAGTATATGTAATCACTTCTCCCTCCCATTACGGAGCCATCGAACCACCTTTTAACTGGTTGCAATGTCTTAAATTGGTTTCCTACCGTAACAATTTTTATAATGATAGTGATGGGTAATGCTTGAATCTGTTAATAGAGATTGATGTATTCAAAATGACGTACAGTTAAAATGTAAACAATTTTCTATTAAAAAAGTCATCCATAAAGAAACTATATGTTACAGTGAAATTTAACTTTTAGCTAACATTTATTCGTATTAGATCAAATCTATTAGAATTTCCAAAGTAGCATGCAAGACATCAATTTTCTAAAATTAACGTAATAGTATTGATTTCAGAAACGCCATCTACTTGTCGGCCGCTCTTTCGTAAGCAAACTTGAGGAACCGCTCCGTTTTGGAATTTAAAAAGTAAACTTTTAGTAAAAGCATTGGAAATTGCATTTATTCAAAAGCACTTTTAAGAATATTTCCCCCTCTATGTAAATGTCCTCCACTTGTCGTAAAGTATTGTGGTGGATCCCTGGCAAACAGGAGAGTTGCTGACTGGAGATGAAGCATTTAGTGGTGGCTATTAAAAGTACGTGGGGGAGAGTGAAAAATATGCTCCCCTAAATTTTAACAATTTAACACGTTTACACGACGCTCCTACGCTACGTACGCGATCGATCTCAGGCCGGAGATAAAAAAAACTTATATTCAACAGGATATGAACATCGCCGCGTGTTGATGCGCACCTACATCATGCAGTGTTCTGCGATAATCCCTTGATTAATATTCATTTTAAGCTTGCAAAATAAATGCCAGGTACGACCTTTTACATACGAAATTAGAGGACAACTTCTGCTTTGCATATAAAAAATTTAACGTGCTCCTTTCTGAAAAGAAGCAGGTTTATACATGTTTAACAAGGGACAGAAATAATTACTGTCGTGCTGTAGCATCATGGGATATTTAGAGGAGCTTTGAGAAAAGTGGACATTTAACATCGGAAGGTAACAGCTTGCAGTCAAATATCAAGAAAAACCAAAAAATTCAAGTGATTGGAAAGGAAATGAGTGAGGGCTTACAGGGAAACAAATAAATAATTAAGACGCCAAAGGAAGAGCTGAAAGTAAAGGACGAGGAATATACTCAAGGAAAATTTAGAAACTGGAGATTTTACGATAAACTGGAAAGAACATGTGAGCTGATACATAGGCATGATAACTTACTGATACTTGGATCAATACTTCAATCCTCAAATTGGCAAATAAGACTAAGTAATAATGCGAGAAAACTCATAGTACACAACAGCACACATGCTAGTGAAACCCGATCATGCAACCTGGCAATATTGTTAAGCCTAGTAATTAGCAGCAAAAACTTGAAAACTACAAGACGGCAGCAAAATGATGTGGAAATATTAAGGTGGAGGCCAAGATGAACGTTATCAAATCGACCATGTGCTAGTTGAAAAAGAAAATTTGAGAGCAGATTTAGACCACTATGTAGCGCTTACATAGTACTAAAGAAGATTACAGAAGATAATAAAAAAAAACAGCAATTGAAAATATGAACGAGGAACACCGATGAGCAAAATACACTGAAGAGGTAATCCAAGTTATGAAAAAGACAGTGAAAGAAGAGGATATGAATCACGAATGGTGTGATATAAGGTTTACGAGTGAGCGCATAATGAGTACTAGGCAATAAAGAGTAGAAAATATGGAAAGAATGGCATACCAAGTATACTACAACTGTCACAACTACGTCATAGAAGACTCCTATATACGACTTTAAGGTAATTTTTATTGAGCAGACCTTGTATACAGGGTGTTATGGAAATGAGTGCAAATATTTTAACCCCTAATAGAACTCGCCAAACTGAACAACTTCTCCATTTATAATTTTTTCGAAAACGCCCTGAAAACTAAGTTAAAATTCAAAACAATTTTACTCTAAAAATGCATACCCGCCTATGGAATAATATTCTAATTTAATGTCACAAAACACAAAAAAATATTTCTGTGATATGCAAACCAACAAAAACTGCATAGTTACTGATAAAACATTTAGTTCACATCTGGTCACCAACTTAGACCCTGAACACACGGGGATTCCGTATCCGACATTCGGTATGCGGGATACAGAATCGGAGTCTGTTCAGACACGGCAACTGAATCTCAGAGGCGGGCCTTCAGTCACTTGCAGTCCCGTGCTTTTATGGACCTAGCATTGCTGTTCTTTGTTTCTGTCGAATTAGTCTAGAAGTGCTGTATTTAAAGTCAGGGATTGGGCTCTAATAAATTTTTCATTGTCAAATAATGTACGCTCTATGATCGTTGTATAGCAAGGAACGCCCTGCTTATTCGATTTACATAGAAGTTGAAGAGAATCTGCTACGCCTATGATATGATATCATATGTTCTGACTGGCAAAAGTAGGCGTGTCCAGGCCCTGGTTCACGTGGAATCATATGCCCCATATGCTCCAATGGTTAATCGGTATCCGAGATACAGAATTCGTCGCCGGCGGCCGAAATGGAGAGATAAGAAGAATCGGCCGCCGGCGACACATTCTGTATCTCGGATACCGATTTATCATTGGAGCATATGGAGCATATGAGTCCACGTGTACCAGGGCCTAGACACGCCTACTTTTTCCAGCCAGAACATATGATATCATATCATAGGCGTAGCAGATTTTCTTCAACTTCTATTTAAATCGAATAAGCAAGGCGTTTCTTACTATACAACGATCATAGAGCGTACGTTATTTGACAATGAAACATTTATTAGCTGAGTAGAGCCCAATCCCTGACTTTAAATACAGCACATCTAGACTAATTCGACAGAAACCAAGAACAGCAATGCTAGGTCCATAACAGCACGGCACTGCAAGTGACTGAAGGCCCGCGTCTGAGATTCAGTCGCCACGTCTGAATAGACCCAGATTCTGTATCCCGCATACCGAATCTCGGATACGGAATCCCCGTGTGTTCAGGGCCGTACTTTATCAATTGAGGTAGGTAAGTTATTGACCGCATGTTTTTTGAGCAAGAACTTGTGTCGTTCACCTTTAACTTAGATCTGCTTACCAAGCGGCTTGTCAAATTTAGGGCAGATAAATCATCGAAAAAATATTTGATTAAACGAAAAACGATAAATAGAAAAGTTCTTCATTTTGGTGAGCTCTATCACTGGTTAAAATATTTGCACTCATTTCCACAACACCCTGTATAACATATTTTCAGTATCGCCATTGTCATTCATTTAAATGGTGTAATTTTCGACTGGCCACGGCCGTAAAACGCAAGGAGAACGATACATTTCATTTACCTATACGAATTACCTAGCAGTTGGTGCGCAACGTTAACACCTAACATCACTTTACAGCAGGTGAGCGATTTCCATATAATAATTTCAAAGTTATTTGTGTTGGCAGAACCTCGTATAATATATTTTTAGTAATTGCGTTACTACTGATTTAAATGAGATATTTTTAGAATTGCTAAAGCATGGAAACACAAGAAGCAAGGCAATTTTAATTTATACGAGTTTTCAGACAGTTGGCGCCCCAACTTACCACCTAACCTCACTTTACAGCAACTGAACGATTTTCGGATAAAGATACAAAGTGAAATTTTAATTAATATCCTAAAATCCAATTGTTTCATCCTTTGGCATACTAAGTATGCTACACTTGTCACAAACACGTCAGATAAAACCCCTATACACCAATTTCAAAGTCATTTCTATTGAACAGATCTTGTATATATTTTCAGTAATCGCCATTGATTTTGTCATCAATCAGCTCATCTGCGTCCACTGCTGGACATAAGTCTCCTGTAGTTTAATCCATTATTGCCTATCCTGTGCTGTGTTCATCCAGTTTGTCCGAATTCTCTTGATATCGTCGGACCATCTTGTTGGTGGTCGTCCTCTGCTGCGATATGCGTCTTGGCGCGGTCTCCACTCCAGAGCCTTTTTCGTCCAACGTCCGTCCGTAAGTCTTGCCACGTGACCCGCCCAGTTCCATTTTAGGGTGGCTATCCGTTCCACAGCATCAGTTACTCCAGATATTTCCCTCACATTTTTGTTTGATACCTTGTCTTTCAGAGAAATGCCCAACATTGATCTTTCCATCTTTCTCTGAGCAATGCGGATCTTGTTCACAGATTGCTTTGTGAGAGAGAGTTTCGGCTCCGTACGTAAGCACAGGTAGCACACACTGGTTGAAGACCTTCCTTTTTAGACATATTGGAATATTATAATTGAAGACATGTCGCAATTTGCCAAAGGCGGCCCAAGATAAACCTACTCTGCGCTTAACTTCGCAGGTCTGATTGTCGCTCCCAATGCGGATTTCATGGCCCAAGTATTTATAAGAGTGAACTTGGTTTATGCAACTACCACCTACGGATATTTGTTCACACACCTCGTTATGAGTGAACAAATTGCTTTTGTACCAAGGCGGTAAAACGCAAGGAGAGCGATAAATCTCATTTACCTATAGGAGTTACCTACCAGTTGGCGCACAACGTGAAAACCTAACCTCACTTTACCACAAGTGAGCGATTTCCAGATAAACGGACTACCTCAAAAATTGTGTCTACCGCCAGTATACTAAAAATGTTTTAGGTCTGCTACCACCACATAATAAAAACTACTTTTAAGATTATTTTTATTGACACGGCCTCGTATAGTATATGTTCCTAATAAGGGGTTTTGCTATTGATTTAAATGGAATCAGTTTAGAACCGCCAAGGAAGAACACAAGGATAGAAATAATTCTCACTTATGGGAGTTACGCGCTAGTTGACATCCAACGTTACCTGCTAACGTCACTTTATAACAGCTAAGCGGTTTCTGAATAAAGATACAAACTAAAATTTGAAGTAAAATTCTAAAATCTTATGGTCTCGCCTTTCGACATACAAAAGGTTCTACTACTGTCACTACTACATCTTAAAAGAATCCTCTACCTGAATTTTAAAGTTGTTTTTATTGATAGAACCTCGTATGTGTATGTTGAGCAAGCGCCCTTGCTATTGATTTAACTGGTATAATTTTAGAGTTGTCAAAGAAGGAAAACACAAGATGAAATATAATTCTAAATTATAGGAGTAAGTTGACGTCGAACGTTGCCACCTAACTTCACTTTGCAACAGATGAGAGGTTTCTGGGTGAAGACGCAAAGTGAAATTTGAATTAACATCCTAAAATGGAATTGTGCCCCACCTTCCCGGCATACTAAATGCTAAAAGACTGTTATAACCACATCATACAAAAATTTTCAGGACCTCGTATGGTACTTGTCGTAATGCGGCTCTTCCCGTGCCCTGTGCTCTACTTTACTGTGAATTTAGATTGCCCTTCGTTTGCTAGTTAACGCAGTCGTAGAAACACAAGACTCACTCTTACCTCAGTGCAACTAAGGGCAATGTTAATATTGCTCGTTCCGATTTGCCTGTGATCACCTATAATTTTGTAAATGAACATCCAAATACTGCCAGAAATGAAAACCAAACAGTTTACACGAAAAGATATATACACAGTAAAAGAAACATACATGCATTGAAATACATTACAAGAATACACAATGGTAGTAGATGAATGCTATATGCGCTAGGAATAGTAGCACGGAACACTCCATGAGCTTAATGCTGAATCTACAGGCAATGTTTAAATTCCACACTCAAATTCACTGAATACGGCCCTGACTCCAGTAGCTTGAAATCAGTTAAAGCGATGTGTCAACAAGATAAGACCAGAGCTCTATTCTGGCTCGCTGAATCTGCAGCGCGCTTGTTGAGGCTATTGCGTAATTTGCTGCAATTCCTTAGTGAATCGCTGTTATGATTCTGCTCCGAGTTTCACGTTCCGGGCATTCAAGCGTGTGTTTCATTTATGATAATTTAAATTGCTTTTACCTTGTAATATAACGAGAAGTTCAGCTTCGAGCCTTTGGTAGTTTCTCTTACAGGTTTCTGTTGTTAGCAAAGTCGACTGGCTTCCTAAAAGCTCGAATGGCAGCTGGAATAATAGCTTCCCCAGGCTGGCACTTGTAATGCTTTTGCTTCGGGTGACACACACACCTCGCTTATTGGTAAGCGACGGCTGCCCGCTGCCTCTAACGCGCCAAGTTGCACCAAACCGTTACGTCACTACGACGCCTGCAGTTTTAATAACAGCACCTGGGATCAGTATTCCCGTGGCTTGCATTTCACTATTCAAGCGCGCGGAATAGTCGTTGCAAGTTTTAAATGCACAATACATTTTAATGTACCTAATTACTACAATGTAAAAAATACAGTTTAGTTTTATACCAAGCAGAATAATGGGTAAATATCAAGGTGATTATTAAATGTCAAGGTGACACGAACTCGGCCGTTACAATGTTGAGTAAGCGCCCTTTCTATTGATTTAAATGGGATAATTTTAGAGTTGCGCAATTAGAAAAGGAAAGATAATTATCATTTAAAGGAGTTACATGCCATTTGGCGTACAACGTTTTCACTTAACCTCACCTTGTGACCGGTTTCAGGATAAAGATAGAAAGTAAAATTTGAATCAATATCCTAAAATCGAATTGTGTGGCCCTCTGACATACTAAACCTTCTATTAATGTCACAACCACATCATAAAATAATAATTAGCAAGAATTCTACGAGTAGTTTTATTGACAGGAGCTAGTAGTATGGTATATGTTGCGCGGGCGCCATTGCCACTGACTTAAATGGAATATTGTTAGAATTGCCAAACCACTGTGCCCTTTTAGTAGTTGTTTGTAAATATTTATTCTATCCCTTGTTAGTATACTTATGATTACGAACCTTTGAACAAATCAACGACTTAAATATAATACGTTGTAAATGTTTCCAGAATAGAACCGAGTCCGAAGTTCGTTTATGGGGTCGGGGGTAGGATTTCACTGCGAGGGCTGTTATTTGATTTTTAAAGCGTTATTTCTGGTGATTACGTAGATTACTCGAAGGCTTGAAATAATGTCTGTAATGGATATTATTGCTTCATTAAATTTGCAATGGACGTTGTATACAGTTCGATGGTGCAGCTGAGTTGGACACTGTTGCATTGGTTGATTACTGCATTGGTTGTAGAGGGTTGTTCATCATTTAATTGTTGGGTCGGTACCAAGTAAGGACAATTCTTCGAAATTAGTACGTTCCTGTATTTCCCGCATCAGTCAAGCCCAAATTCGTAGTGTAGTGGTGAAGACTTAAACCATTACTCTATCCGATCCTTCTTTCTGCCCGTTTCGCATGCTAGCGTTTCGCAGTATTTATGATCATCAATTCAAGGTTATTCACGCGCGTTCTGAATTAGGTTTTATTCTCTCATGCCGTCTGGGTGACGCCATTCTGCTCTTATCGCGTTTTTAATGAGCTCCTGGTTCCAACGAAGCGATTGCAGGACTTACCTCTAAATCCCCTTTACACGCAAAATTATGTTTCGTCATTCTGAAATTTTCCGCGGAGCTGATGAGTTGAAGAGAGCAAGCAGTTAAGAAGCGCGTGCGCCTTGCATTTGGTCTCAGCTTGGTAGTCCTGAAAAATTTACTACCGCTCCCGCTGTGTCGATTTCACGTCCCGGCTGGAATCGTTTTGAGCGGCCGGGGTGCTTTTTGAAGAAACTGAACTCCCGATTTAAGTATTTAAAGGCGTGCTTTTTGTCGGTTTCGGTGGCTATGTAACTGTTTCGTTGAGTTGTGTGCTAGTTGTTGGGGTTAACGTGAGGCAACCAAGTTAGTGTGGCCGAGAATCCATTACCGTGGGGTTGCGAGACCCTTAATTATCGCTAAGGCGGATAATTTACCGGACTCTTAAAGAAACCAACTCTTATCTTGCCAAGGCGTCCTGTTGTATCTCGTACGTTTCGTCATTCCTTTATTGAAAATTTTGTTACGTCTTGTCACCCGTTGAGGGGACTATCGTCCTGACAACCCCTGGATATGGTAAACATTATCGAATCCCCGTTTGCGCATCCCGCAGACACCCTGTAGTTTCCTGTCGATTATTTTTGTGGCATTGGCCGAGGTGCAATCCGCAGCTGCATTGGACACCAGTTTTGAGCATCTAGATTTCTATGCCAGGTATCTGTTAGTTGTTAACCGTTGTATCGCCTACACATTTACAGTGAAGTGATTTTTGAAGTAAATATTTAGTCTTACCATCAAGTTTTAGTTGTGTATATGTTGTTTTGTACTGTAAGTTTAAGTAATCATTGTCGTTGCGTCACTATTTGAGTGATTGTTGATAATTTTGATCATGTAATACAGTTCCTTTGTGAAAATTTAAAGTTATTACTGTTTGGAATGTAACCATTTCGTTTGATCGTCATTTTACTGCTGCGTTTAGTTTAAACGTCGCAATTTAAACTGACTAACCCCTTTCGCATATATGTTTAACTGCAACGAGTAAACATTTTTATGTTCATTGTTAGTTACTTATGTTTTTCATTGGTATTTGCATGCGTATTTGTGTTTTGTTTTAATGTACAAGAGTTCAGATGATGTAAGTAAATGCAACTAAAGGTAGGTCCAATTAAGCTGTTGTAGTCGCCGCCTTAAGCTATGCCAAGCCAGAAGTAGGAAGGTAGGGCACTTACTTCCACGTTCAGAGTGCGTGTACCTGTGTTGCGGATTTTTTTTCCCGATTCAGTCCGAATGTGGTGGCTCATCAATATTTTAATATATTTTATCTTCATTAGTGTTGTTATAGACTCTTAACCAAATTAATTTTAGTATCGTTAAGAGCTTCATTACCACACTCAGTGCGGTAATGAATATTACCGCACTCTTTTTGTATAAAGAGATACATTGAACCAGAATCTATTGATGAAGATAAAATATTGAACAATACACGTTTGCTTATGGCACTTAACGAGACTCGTTTTATTGCCGCAAAACTCGGCTCACCGCCTCGTTTTTGGCAATCAAACTCGTGTCGTTAAGATGCTCATAATCAAACTTGTATCGTTAATATCTATTACCTCGCTTACCGGATTGCCGCCCTAATTTCAAAGAACATCAAGAACCCGCCGTCTCGACTGAGTTCTAGCAGGAGCAACCTTTTGTTACCGTACACCGTAACGAAGTTAGGGCCGCGTATTCTAGGTTATTTTTTGTTTATGTCGTTAAAAGTTTTTCGTGCGGTAACAACCCAATCGGTACCAAATATAGTTATCGTACCTAAGAGTAGCAGACATCCGGCGCGATAACGACTCCCACTTAGCCTCATAATCAATTATATTATCAGTGATTCAGGAACGCACCTGAATAGTCATGGCCCATGACTCCTGGGATGCTCATTTCCCACAAATACCGCGTGAAGTGCTTCTGGGTAAGCGGTTTCCGGATACAGATATACAGTGAAATTAGAATTATTATCCTAAAATCAAATTGTGTCACCCGCCGGTATACTAAATGTCAGAAAAACAATTCTTCACAAGAATTCTAAATATATTTTCTTACCTAACCTCGTATGGTATAGGTTCAGCAAGAGCTCCCGTAACTGATTCAAATGGAATATCTTTAGCATTTAACCTCACTTTACGAGTTAGGAGTTTTCGGAGAAGGGCACAAGGTGGCTTTGAAATTAATATCCGAAAGTCAAATTGCGCCGGCGGCGCAATAATTGTTCGTGTTTACAGAAGCCAGGTGGGTTTGTTGAAATATCCGCTGGAATTTATAATGTCGACGGGCAATTTAATGCACGTTACATCCGATTTAGCGCACAGATGCTAAAGGCGCCATAAACTAGTGGAGATATGCTTGTTAATGATTATAAATTAAGCTTAAGGGTTCGCAGATTGCTTACGTAACAAAGTTAGCGGAGAAAATAGGATGACAGATTGTCCGATATGTGCACGGCCAAGTGGAAGGCGTCTTTATTTAATTTGTCAGGGTCACTGCCTTTAGTTTTGCGTGATGGAATGCGGAATCATATTTGGAACTGGGAAAATTGGACCTAAACAAGATTTATCCTCCGAAAACACGCAGAAGCTGCAGAGGCTCGAGAAAAATCGAATGCGTCGGATGCGATTAAGTTTTTCAATTTGCCGATAAAATCACACCTAGAATCTAATATGGCGCATTTCCATGCAGTTGTTTTCGTCACGACGCTATTACAGGAGCATTTCGAGTATTTCCCGATCTCAGTTGGCGCTGGCCAAAGCTCAGGGGACCGGCCTCTCGCGATCGGGGCGATTTGAATGCAACGCCGTCTTGATAAATGGTTACGTTTGTAAGTTGTTTGAAGGAAACATCGCCAGGGAGCGCGGTAATCGAGATTTAAGATGAAAATAAAAGTTGGAGTAAAACTTCTTACTTTAAATTGAATGTGTTTAGATTTGAGTTATATCAGGCTCCACGATCGCATATTTTATACAAAAGTTTTAAGTGAACGCGGGTGTCTTTGATTGATTTAGTTTACGTAAGCCGTGCCGACTTTGATCAATATTAAATTTTATATTGCGCGCAAAACAAGAAACACGAATTGGGGTGGCTGGGGCCATTGTGAAATTCGGGTGATTGTTCGCGGAAGAAAAGGGAACGCGGATTTTACTGTTTTTTATTCAGTTGCTTTGTTTGCGTTCGCTTAATCAAGTTACCTCCCATGTTTCGATAAATGAAGCTCATTATCCTCAGGCACACGTTGCATGACCTCTCTTCTGGGGATTAGTTTAGATCTCTTTTAAGCTGCTTTCCTTGCCGTTATTAAATTCAAGCTAGAATACATATAACCAAACTGAAAGATGACTATTTCAGTCGTGCTCCAAGAAGCAATCAGAATTTTTCATTCTATAGGAATTTCCTCTAATCAACGATGCTTGTTTTTTTCTTTGTAAACGATATATTTCTAACATTAATTTTATTTCGAAGCCTGTGGTTAACAGAAGTTCCATAGCGATAATCAACAGATAAATTACTTTTTCAGTTCGTTAAATTCGTCAGGATTTTCCCCAGACAATTTCATTGTTATTTTCCGTATATTGTTAAAACATAATGGTCGATTTGGAAGAAAATTCTAGGCGATCATAAAATTAATACTTCCGTCATTATTGTTAATTATGGGAAATTACAAAACTACCGCTAAGAAGACAAGCCAATAATACAAGTTCTTAGGAATGTTAATATACTGAGGAACTAAAAAGTACTACAAGAATACGGCAAGAAGATAAACCTTAGTCCATTGACCTTCAATTTTGTAATGGACAAAATCATGGATGCAGTGAAAAAGAACCATATGGGCTATCGATTAGCAAACCATCGTTTGCTACGCAGATGACCTCGTCATTATCTTAGTATTCGAAAATAATATACAATGTTTGTTATATATATATATATATATAATACACAAACCAAAAAATATAACATGACCAGTTCAAATCCCAAAGTATAGTTATAGCAGAGCAACTACTTCGATTCAAGCTGGCAATGGACGACACCTCTGTAGAACCGGTCATGTGTTTTAACTACTTAGACAGACTTAGATACAAAACCTGTAGCAGACCCATAATGGCATACGTGGTGGAATGAAGAGTCCAGCGTTTTTATACTTCAAGAAGATGGATGAAAACAGCAGAAAAGTAAACCCCAGAACGATCAGGAAAGAAGTGCAAAAGTAATTAATAATGTAATTTGCATAACATAGTGCAATAGTGAAAAAACCGTTGAAGACCACGGAACTAGCACATAAAGAGAATGTTAGAAGAAAGGATGGTCAGAACAATATTTCACATGACAGAAGGCTCCAAAAATATCACTTTAAAATGTGGCGTTGTAGTTGGCAGTCCATATCAGAGAAATAATCTTCCTAACACTCAGCCCATGCAAACAAATTCTCTAATAATAATAAAAGAGAAGAAGAAATCCATTCGACTGCAAGCAATTAGTATAAGTTTTAGCAAGGCTGGTGAAACGACAATCTGGCTCCCTGGCCTCGATGGTTTATTTTCAATTTTATAGTTATATCCAGTTTGTATTTACATTCTATTTTATTGTTAACAAGGCCTAACGTAAACGTTGTAATCCACCATCACTAATTCAGGGGAAAAGTCCATTAGCCAGCGGGCCCTGCCCCGAGATATATGCGGGTGAACGGTTCCCACTGTATTGTGCGAAATTGCCTACGGAGAATTAAAGAGAGGTGGCTCGAAAAACCCTTGCAGTATTGAAGTTACCACATATATCTGCAGAAGCAGCAAACAGCGCTTGCGTGCCAAATAAATAAAATTTTCATCGTGTGAATACACAAGTTGCCAAGCAGCCAGGTATATCCGTGACGTCCATTATGAGTACGTAGTCAGCAGCCAACTAGGCACCAGCTAGTAGCTAACGATTTCCGCAGCGGGTGTGGTTAAATTCCATGAATCACGCCGTTCTAGGTAGGTGACGCAATTTGAGAGCGAGCTTAATATGTAACACAACAATTCGCAGATCTTTAGAATTTCCAAGCCATTTAATAGCTACAGAAAATCTTTATAACTAAAAACGATAAGCAGTCGTGCAGCTGTGTAAGAACCACGTTTAAAAAATGCGCTTACGTGTGTGAATTGTGCCGGGTTTTCATGCATGAGAGCATATGTAGGTATGGTTTCAGACCCTACCGGCTTCAGGAATTTTAACATTTGTGCTTTGAAAGGGAGCCACTTGGACACTATTTTAAGATTGGTTTGTGTGTGGCAGTCCTAATTACACTACTTTATTTGACTGGTAAATGCGTGTAGAACGAAACTATATCGCCCGTAGTTTTTATGTCATTAATTAACACTGTATGTGTCAGCAATGACCATTCACTTTACGGTATAATCGTACTTTCTTTTAGATTTTAAAGTCTATATATTTTGGCAAAAATAGGATTTTCCTATGTATGTTGTTTAAAAACAGTTTTAGTACCCGAGAGCACTACAGGTGCAGACCAGCTTTCCGTTGTTGGTAAAGTGATCATTCGTATCACCCACTGGGGTATCTGAGAGTGTCATGTACATTGAGCTAGCAAGGTAAACAAACAGCGCAAATAATTATTAATTAATAATTATTAAAATACGAAGGCGTACGATACGTTCCACTAACCGTCCCGACGGAGGGAAGTAACCAAGTTATAGTTACAATGATTACTCCTAGAAACCTACTTTATTTCAAGCATTTGGATTGGCAACGGTTCAAGATAATTACGTTTCCGTTGCAACGTTATCTTAAAACTGATTATACTCTTTTACGCTTGCTTCTCAACATTGGTGGTCTCTTTATGTATATTCTAAAACAATTATAAGCTGGTTAATGAAAATTCTGGGCCTAAGATGAGACTATAGACAGCGTTACAATGCAGTTTGTATTTTGAACTTAGAAAGAATAAAATCCCACCATGGCTTTTATAAAGTACAGATGAACTGCGAAAAAAGGTAGATACATTTGTTTTTTAATAAATTAGTAAATTTTCTTGAAGGCGTAGAATATAATTCTATGTTTTCAAATAATAGTCAATGCGGGCTCCATAAAAGCACATATAGTTATCGTTTAGTGGGTCGGGAAATACCAATATTTTTCCTATTAGTTCATTGAAGTTATGTATTGAAAAGAAGGATCTGCTGTAAGGACTGGCAGGTTCGTTCTGTCTCGCATTCCCATCTAGAAAATAGAGAATCACCTATGACTGATTATGATTTAATTAATAGACATAATTATTTTGGGAAATCTTCTATCGCTTTAAGTCAGACGCTTTAACCGTTCCACCAGTAAAGGTACGTAAGCGTATAGTTGCATTATGAAGAGAAGGGTAAAGGTGTAAAAAAGTAAGCTCAATTAAGAACGAATCAAGCCCGACCGTTGACGATCCAGCGTAACACACGCACGCAGATTTACTTGATTTTATACATATGATGGGCACTTAAAGCAGGCGATGGTGTGAGAGTTGTATCCATTTATACAGAATGGTAAATAAAAATTGCAGTTTCGCTGAGGATCGTCCCGAAGTAAATAATTCAATTCTACCCTTTTTTGCTTCCAAGATATCGCTAGTCTGTTACTGCTGTCTGTTATAATTTAGATTTATTAGCAGATTTTATAGAACATGATGTGCATGATTTAAAAATATACCCCTAGGTGTAAATTAGAAATCAGACTAATACGCTCGTAAAATAAGCAGGTTTGGATATCAAATAAATAAGAATTACGATTTCTATCAATTTTATACTGTGATAACCTCTGCAGACAAGCAAAAGCACAAAATATGGTAAGACACCAAGCATCGAACAAATGGAAGCAAAAATGCTAAATGAAGATTTGGAGACAGCAGCAGACATATCTACTATATCTATTGTTCGTTAAGATATGAAGAACAAACCGAGTACCGGATGATTCGAATGGATTCCTCGTAGGAAAGATTCTGAAGAACTGAGACATAAGAAAATGCATCAATTGGAGATATGTAATATTATTATCAATCCCAAGCACAATACTCTCCAGAATAATACTAAACAGAATTAGGAAACACCTAATAAGCAATTATAGAGGGAGCAAGTGCAGATCATGCATCGACATGTATTGTAAAACAAAACATAGAATATGTAGCCAACCTCTATTTATTGTTTATAGACTTTGAAAAACTATTGGACTCATTAAAAATATAGCCTACCAGCAGACATTGTAAATTTAATAAGGGAAGCATGTGATGGATTTACATACCAAGTAATATATAACGGTAAACTAGCCTAAGAGGGCTGTATACTGTTGCTATTAATGTTTATCGTGGTTATGGATAAAGGAAACGGTTACGCATAGAAAAAGAGGAACCAACAAGAATAAGAGAACAACTCGGCACTTTAGTTTGAAGAATAACAACATACAAGGAGTGGAAACATTTACATCCTTGGGCAGCGTGATAACGAGCACTGAAGAAGCAAATTAAGATAGAAGAAAGATGATACAACACAAAAATGAAATTGGACCTTTAAACAAATTTACCCTATATGGGCTTCCATAAAGAGCACATTGAGAATCCTTAATTAAGATCAAATTGACTCTGCTATATCATAAGCAAAAATGGATAATTTACAAAAATTTTAAAAAATATCTAAACTTGTATAAACAGGTATCTGAGAAGACTACACTATATTAACCTAATACTATCTCCAATGTTGAACCTGATGGCAACATGAATACTAACACAGGTGTAATTTCAACTTAGCAACTGTTAGGGATGAAAGCTAATTCAGACAACCGTAAATGATGCAAATACTAGCGCCCCTGCAGCAATTGCATCACTTCAAAGTACCCCAAAACAAACATTGTTGTTTCTTAGCCAAGTCCTGAGAAATTTTAGTTAATGCTAGAATGTAACATGTTTCTGACGAAGCATTTCTCTTCCAAAGTCGCTATGTAGTGCTACAGTATCCCACTATGTTACATTTGGTGGAGGCGCTGGAATGTACAAATTTTCTGTTTCGGGAAGAACCTATGCTTTAAAGAGGATTAAACGATTAGAAGTCAACTGCACTACATAAAATTTAATTTATTAAAAGGTGGAGCAACAATAAGTTTTATATACTAGTATTCTAGAATAAGTATAGTTAATATTGATTCTTGTCAAAAAATTATTTTATTCGGAGCTATCTTAATGGTGTAATCTAGGCTTCTTTTAAAACTTTTAGTTCACCATCATCGATATACAGTAGATATACTAACGGTCCTAATATAGATCCCTGTGGACCGTCTCAATTATTTAAATTATTTCATGCATTGTGATCGTGAATCTAAATGCTTTTGAGACCATCGCTCCCCTTTCTCTTCAAATCCATACTTTTCCAGTAATTTTAAGAGCAAAAGGTTTGCGTCAAATTTCTGTCTTAACATTTTTGAGCCATGTCGCTACAAAGAAATTTTTTGGACTCCCTTTGGGGTGTTCTTGCATCCTAATCGAAATAAAGCTACGCACTTCACATTAAAAAATTCAATGTAATAGACTAGGTCCTTTAGACTTTGCTGCAATGCATCCATATGCATATGTTTATATAAAGTATTTTTCCTTAGTTTTAACCGCTGTCAGTGGAATCACTCTATTTATAAAAACATATCAGTTGAAGTATTACCTAACTATGCCAAATTTCACATTTTTCTGCCACTGGTGTGGTTTTCCAAAGGCAGGTTTTCTCAAGTCTATTACAGACCATTTGCAATGATTCCCATCATGTGTTAATCGGGAAGCACTAGAAAAGCAGTAAACAACTTCCAAACGCAGACAGATCGTCGCTGCGATAAGTAAGAATTGGGGAAATAATAGAAAGAGAATTGCATACAGACCTCGGGGCCATCTGATAAGAGCGGAGCAATTTCGTCTCGAGTTCGTTGTTTTCCTCGGCGGCGTTGCTTATTTTTCGTTTTACTCACCTGGAAAGAACACAGACTAAATTAGAGTGCAGTTCCATACGCGGATTAATTAAGGCGAAGCGGACTTGAATGCAGCCAGCGACTGCAAAGATGGGGGATTAAATGAAAGGCTGAGTTAACGACGTTTGTTCTGCACGTCTTTAAGCAAGCTGTGCTCATTTGAAATTTTCTCAAGTAAATATTTGACTATTTTTTATTTTTTGTTATGTAGGCAGCGTTTTTCAACTGCACCACAACTTTTTATCTTTATTTTAAACATGAAGATATAATTAAAATTTAGTTAGAATAATAAAGGAAGCACTAAAAGGTATCAAGAGTAGTCAGTGTTTTAGTAGTTTCCTCGGTCACACAGCAACTTACTACATCTTCTACCAGGTAAGATCTGTAAAAAAAAAAGTTTTAACTTTGACATTACACACTTATTATTGTTTCTAACACAACTATGGATTTTATGTAACTTCTCACTTTAAATTACACCATATACATTTCTAATTTACTTTAGAAGTAATTTTTGCTTTAAAAGTTTGGAATTTTTTTAAATTACAATCAATCGAACTACGTTCTGCAAAATAATTCTTTGCAAATATTGAAGTGTTTTTAAATAAATGTGTTTCCCACATTTAATTATAAAATATTGATTTTTAATCAACCATGACAGCCACGGGTGGCGAAAAAGAGAAAGGGGGATACATGATGAAGATTGCAATTAAGTGGAAATGCAATTGTGAGAAATGCCGGAAAACGTAAACAGATCAAACGTCACAAAATGGAATATGACTGGTAGGGTTAAACTGTTGCAAATTGGAAAGAACGCAAATTATTATCTAATCTGTTAACGGAAAAAAGTATTTTGGGTCGTATAGGGATATGGAACGCAAAACTGACCTTGCAAAACATTTTTTTCAAATTGGATATAAAAATGTGGCTGCATAATAAAGGGAAATTGCGACTCAAAGTGAATATTTAAGAATATGTGGAGTATTGCATATTTCGTTAAGAGAAGTGACGAAAGTACACATACCAAACCACATCGTAAAGTTACAATTTTTAATTTGAAATTATATAATATCAACTTGAAGGTAGGTAGCAGCTAACATAGTAGTATATATTTTTTTATTTGAAATAATTGGATACGCAAGGGGCGGGTTATTCTCTACTGTAATTATAAAATGTGGTCTTGGGTATCTTCACATAATGTAAGGCAGTAGAAAATGCAAATATAAACATACGTGTGGCACTACTTTAGCAAGTAATATGAATTAAAGCTAAATCAAACAACAAACAAATTGTTAACCAACTACCACTTGTTGTCTGTCACATTTTGGCACAGGGAAGGATTCTAGTTAGCACTACTACGTAACAACGATCGATGTAATAGACAAGTAAATGATTTGCTGTTCAAACGTTTTTTGTTGTTGTCGTGCTAGGTTACCATAACCTATTACTTAATTTTGTTGCATTTGGTGGAGGCGCCAAAATGTACACATTTCCTGTATGTTCTTATTTTATAAAATTACTGTACTGGACACTAGGCAGTTGATCTTAAATTTAATGTTTGGTGGGTTTCAAATAAAAATTTAAAGTTGACTTGCAATAATCGGTTCAAATTTTGAAAATTGAATCTTTGAAATCATAAATAACACTCCATGAATACAACTTTTTAAGTTTGCAGACACATTTTGTATAAAAAAAGATTTTATTTGAAGCAATACAGTGACATATGAATGGAAATTACGTCTATTAGATATTTTTCGTAATTAAATTATTATTCCCCTTAGTATACGAATATATGTTATATTGCTGGGAGTACGATATCTACAAAAAACGAAATTCAGCTTAATGAATAATATCCAAAAACTATTTCTTAATAAGCATCATGTCGAAACGATTAAATATTATATAAAATTCTAAAGCTACAACAAATCCTTTCAAAAGTAAGGATATTTACTTTCTGGACATTCCTCGTATTAGCATCTTCTTTTGTATTAAAAGATAAAATTACGTTTATTGAAACACTATATTGTGTTGCAATTACATCGCGCTTTCTCAGTATTTATAATTAATTCCGAAATTCAGTTAATGCAATTTTAATATACTCAATTCATAATAATTATACAGGGTGTCCAAAAAATGGCGGATTAACTCTACGGTGCGTTACTTGGAGATGCCTAGTGAAACTTGGACAAATATTTAAAAAAAATCCTGGACCGTATTTTTCGAAAAAAATTTGGTCAAAGGTGGGTGATAACATCCATTTAGTTAAATAACTGGTGTATAATTATAGTGTCAGATATATCTGGGACGTATTAATTATGTCCCGGATATAACTGACACTATAATTACACACCAGTTATTTAAATAAATGGATTTTATCACCCACCTTTGACCAAAAAATTTTCGAAAAATACGGCCCAGAAATTTTTTTAAATATTTGTCCAGGGTTCACTAGGCATCCCCAAGTAACGCACCGTAGAGTTAATTCGCCATTTTGTGGATACCCTGTATAGCTACAGAATGGGATATGCACGTTAAGGAACTTACTCATGATATCACTTAAAGGTGTTTTTTCCATAAAGAGGTTATGAGAATATGCAGATTCAGCATAACGTAAAACACTTGTAAACACTTCATTTGTTTTTGTTCAGAGAAGTTTCTTAGTTTACCTGCGAGAACGTTTACTTTACAGGTAATTTGCATCTACAGAATCACACGAAGAACTTGCACTGCTGCATTAAATTAGTGAACATTATTAAACTACGCTCGCGAAGCTGACAGTATTGCAAGATTTACCGACTTTTAATGTTCGGCGATTACAGAAGAGAATTTAATTTGTTGTAGCTTAAGTGTCATTAAAAGTGCAATTAATTAAACGTTTTACCATGTTTATTGTACTCATCCCTGTTTTCGGCAAATTTTGTTACCTTTATTATTGCAGCAGGAAATCTTTATGTCCACCTTGTAGACATCTGCATTAAACGCAAGAAATCGGGATATCCTTACAATTATTGACAATTAGCTGACAAGTGATTAGTTAGAACGTCCAGTTTTGTTCTTCTGGGTATAGTTAATTAGGCTGCGTAATTAAATAGTAATAACTGGACCCGCAACCAATTACTGGTTTGAGTAGTCAGCGTTAACGTTCAGTTTTGCTCTTTTGTGAATAGTCAAATGGGTTTGCTAATTAAGTATTAGTAAATGCACCGTCTTAAAGTAAATTACGCCTTTGATTGGTCAGTGTTAACGTTTACTCTGCTTTTGGGCGTAGTCAGTTGGGTTGTTCAATGAAGTGTTGGTAACTGTTTTGTCTTTTTTTTACTGTTTCCTTGATATATACAATCAGTCCGGTTTGCGGTCTATAAGTACATCTTATGTATGCTTAACCTAGTGCTTAATACTATATATTAACATGTCATGAAGAGTAATACTCCAATGAGCATTCTCTATTAACTATATACATTGGTTTTGCAGTTTTGCTATACAGTATTTATGTGAAACGAGTTGTTAAGTCATTTGGCTTAAACCTTTCAAGTCTTCTGGGTTACTCTTATTCATCGAAGAAAGTGGCTGCAGGTTCATTCTGATGTACAAGGATGTTATCTCTGTATTTAACACCGATTTTTGTGATTTCTTCACGTATAGTGGATATTGTTAAATCACCCTGTATTTGTTTATTTGATGTATACCACGGCGCGTCAACTACCGTTCTGAGTATGTTACTTTGAAATCTTTGTATAATTTCTATGTTAGAAGTACTGGCAATACCCCAGAGGGCTAGTCCGTACGTCCAGACAGGTTTTAAAATGGTTTTATATAATAATAATAATAACAATAATAATTGTTTTTATTTGAAAATAAACAGATATATAAAAAACAGTAAGTATTTTATTTTCAATGGAAACTTCTGACTTCCTGCCTACTAACCAGTACATCTGACTAAATTTTGCTCCTAGTTGTCTTCCTTTATTAAAAATATGTGTACGCCAGGTAAGTCTTCTATCTAGACTAAGTCCTAGATATTTGATCGGATCTTTTTGTGGAATTTGTTTTCCCTTCAGCATGACAGGAGAGCAATTCTCACGTCTCAGTGTAAAAGTAATGTGGGAACATTTTATTTCATTGGCTTTAATCCTCCAGCATTCTCTCGAGGCAATTACGGGGTCTGTGTCTGATGCTAGTATAGTCGTATCATCTGCGTAGGTGGTTATCGTTCTCTAATTGTTTTGTAGTATATCTGCTGTATATATCGAGTACAGAAGAGGTCCAAGAATAGTTCCTTGTTGTACCCCGGACAAAATTGGTAATAATTCGGTACTTTCTTCTTGATACTTGACTATAAATGTGCGACCAGTTAGGTATGACTTTAATAAGGAATAGATTGGGTTTGACAGGCCAAACTTTATCGAAAGCCTGCAAAACAGTATCTTTTATTTTCAAAGTCCTTATGAATTTGTTTGAACAATCGATGTATTTGTTCAGTGGTTCCATGTGCTTTTCGGAATCCGAATTGATGGGCGGGTATAAGCTGCTGTTCTTCGACTATTGGCTGTAGAGTAGTTTTTCTAGGATTTTGAAAAGGACTGGGAGCAAACTTATAGGCCTATATGATTCTACGTCATTTGAACACTTTTATGGTTTTTGTATCATTACTATCTGCGCTACCTTGAATTGACAAAGGAAGTATTCGAGTAGTATTGCATTAATAATGTATCTTAATATTTTAGTCGTTTTTGGAAAAGTTCTACAAGTATTTTGCCAGTAATGAGATCGTATCTTGGCGTCTTTTTTGGGCTAATGCAATGATGTATTGTTTTTTCTATATCTGCTTGATTGGTTTTCTTTAATATAAAAGCCAATTGATGTGGTATCTCAAGTTGTTTGTTAATTTCCTCTTCTAGTTTTTGGATTTGTGAGGGGTGAGGTTTAAAGACTGTGGTTAGGTATTTAGCAAAAGCATTAGCCTTTTGTCGATCAGTTCAAGCCCAACTGTTGTCACTATTTCTTATGGGTGGAATTTGTTGTAGAGCCGTTTTAGCTTGTGAGTATCTTTCTATAGGGAACAGTCTGTGGCTTCTGTAGGAGTTAGTTATCTGAGGTATTCTTGTATAGATTCGTTTTTAATTTATGTAGCAAACTTTTAAGTTTTTTCGCTACTTTATTGTAGTGTTGTCTATCAGATGGGGCTCTTGTTAGCTGCCAACGTTTTCTTGCTTTTCTTTTTTCGGCAAGTTTTTATTTCACGATTAATGGGAATTTCTGTACAATCCACGCGTTTTCGCTGTATGGCGTTGCTTGCCATGCTGCTGTTTATATGGCTTTGGTTATATTTTCAACGGCATTTTTTAAAACTAGTTCAGTTTTTAACGGTATTTCCAGTGTTATTAACGCATCTAATTTTTCTCTAACGAGGTTCCAATCTGCTTTGTTATTACACAGTGACGGTTTTCTTGGTTTTCCTAACACATAAGTTAATGTTGTTACAATAACTGATGTATGATCTGACGTCAGTTCTAGGCATGACTCCACTAATATTTTTTTTTTGTATCAAATTTTTTAGCTATGCAAAAATCCTTATCAGGATCAGATGGCCAGCATGTGAGTTCTCGCGTTGTTAAATAGGTTAAGTTGTTAGATTTTATCGTTTTTCCCTTAGTATTTGTAGTTCTGGCCTCCCAAATTGTATGTTTTGCATTAAAGTCTCCTCCAACTATAAAACGATTACCTACGGTTTTAAAAACTTCGTTGAAATCTGATTGTTTATTACTGTGCTTGGGTGGGCAGTAGATTGCTGAAATTGTAATTTCTCCTAGTTTGTCTTTTATGACGATATTAGTGGCTTGTATATTGTCCAGCTTATACTCCTCCTGTTCATGGTGTTCTGTATTAAATTTAATTATGTTTTTGGTTAGTCAGTGTTAACGCCCAGTTTTTCTCATCTGGGCATAGTCAATTTGGTTGCCTAATTAAGCATTAGTAACTGCAACGACTTAAAATAAGTTACGTTTTTGATTGGTCAGTATTCAAGTCCAGTGTTCCAACGCAAACTCAACTGAGTAGCCTAATTGTATATTAGTAAATGCACCGCCTTAAAATAAGTTACGTTTTTGATTAGTCAGTGTTAAAGTCCAGTGTTCCAACGCAAAGTCAATTGGGTAGCCTATTATGTATTTGTAACTGCACCGTCTTAATGATTTTCTATTAGCCAGTGTTAACGTCTACTTTTGATCTTCTGGCTATTTTCAACTGGGTTGCCTAATTAATTATTAGTCACAGCATCGCCTTAAAATAAATTTCTGTGTGATTAGTCTGTCTTAGAGTCCGGTTTTGCTCTTCTGGGCAGACTTAATTACGCATTAGGAACTACACCCCGTTTAACCAATTACTTTTTTCATTAGTCACTACTAACGTTCACCTTTGCTGATCTTGGGAGTTGTCAATTGGGTTGCCTAATTGAGTATTAGTAACTGCACCGCTTTAAACCAATTACTGGTTTGATTTGTCCTTGTTAATGCTTTTGCTTTTTTGGATATATCCGATTAGGCTGCTTAATCAAGTAGTAGTACTTGCACTGCCTTAAAATAAATTTATTCTCTGATTAGTCAGTGTTAACGACCACTTTTGTTCTTCTGAGCATAGACAATTGAGTTTCCTAATTATAATTAGGTATTAGTAACTGCACCGCCTTAAACCAATTACTTTTGATTAATCAATGCTGACATCCACTTCTGCTCTTCTGGGGATATTGAATTAGGTTGCCTAATTAATTATTATTAGTTACTTCACCGCTTTAAAATAAATTACTTTTTGATCAACCAAAATTAAAGTCCAGTCTTGCTCTTATGGGCATAGTCAATTAAATTGCCTAATTAAGTATTAGTAACTGCATCGCCTTAAACCAATTACTAGTTTGATGTGTCTGTGTTAATATTCTTTTATTTGTTTAGTTTATTCGATTAGTTTGCTTAATTAAGCGGTAGTACTGGCACTGCCTTAAAATAAATATATTTTTTGATTAGTCAGTGTTAACGATCAGTTTTGTTCTTCTGGGCATAAACAATTGGGCTTTCTAATCATAATTAGGTATTGGTAACTGCACATCCTTAAAACAATTACACTTTTCATTAAGCAGTGCTAACGTCCAGTTCTGCTCTTCTGGGCATATTGAACTGTTTTGCCTAATTAATTATTAGTAACTTCACCGATTTAAAATAAATTTTTTTGATCAACCGGAGTTAAAGTCCAGTTTTGCTCGTATGGGCATAGTCAATTGAGTTGCCCAAAATCGACTATTCGGTATTAACGTGCAGTTTTGCTCTTCGGGACATAGTCAGTTGGGTTGCCTAATTCAGTATTAACTGCACCGTCATACTCAATAGAGTTATTTAGTTAAGTTTTAGTAACCGCAGGGCATAAAATACATTATTGGTTTAATTAGTAGTGTAGAGAATTGGGTTTCCTAATTAAGTATTAGTAACTGCAACGCCTCGAACTAATTACTTGCTGCTTAATCAATTGGTACTTGCACTGCCTTAAAATAAGTTGATTGTTTGAGTAGTTAGTGTTAACGACCACTTTTGTTCTTGTGAGCATAGACAATTGGGTTGCGTAATTGTAATTAGGTATTAGTGGCTGCATCGCCTTAAATCAATTACACTTTTGAATAGTCAGCGCTAACGCCAACGCACAGTTCTGCTCGTCTGGCCATATTGAGATGGGTTGCTTAATTAATTATTAGTAACTTCCCCGCTTTAAAATAAATTATTTTTTTGATCACCCAGACTTAAAGTTCAGTTTTGCCCTTATAGGTATAGTTAATTAAGTTGCCCAATTAATTAGTAACTAAATTTTAAAAAATCGATTAGTCAGTGTTTATGTGCAGTTTTGCTCTTCGGGGCATAGTCGATTGGGTTGCGTAATTCAGTATTAATAACTGCACCTCCTTAAAATAAGCCAGCGTTGGCAGTGAGCTTTACTCCTCCGGCTATAATAATAGAACTACCTAAATAAGTATTAGTAACTGCATCGCATAACATAAATTATTGTTATTAGTCAGTGTGTACGTTATTTTGCTCTTCTGGGCATAAAGAATTGGGTTGCCTAATTATGTATTAGTAACTGTACCGCTTTAAACCAATTAGTGGTTTGATTTGTCGTTGTTAATGTTTTTTGCTTTTTTGGGTATATACGATTAGGTTTCTCGATTAAGTAATAGTAGTACTTGCACTGCTTTAAAATAAATTGATTATTTTATTAGTTAGTGTTAACGACCACTTTTGTTCTTCTGGCTATAGGGTTTCCCAATTATAATTAGGTAATAGTAACTGCACCACCTAAAACCAATTACGACTAGTCAGTGCTAACGTCCAGTTCTGCTGTTCTGGACATACTCAATTGCGTTGTCTAATTAGGTGTTAGTAACTGCACTGCCAATATAAATTACATTTTAATTAGTCAGTGTTAACGTTCAGTTTGGTGTTCTGGGCAAAGTCAATTGGGTTTCCTAAATAAGTAATTAATCAGTCTTAACAAGCAGTTTCGTTCTTCTGGGCATAGCCAATTGAGTTGCTTAATTATGTATTAGTAACTTCACCACATTAAAATAAATTGCTTTCTTGATTAATCAGTGTCATCGTATAGTTTTGCTGTTTCGGCAATAAAAAATTGGGTGGCCTAATTAAATATTAGTAACTTCACGCCTTAAAATAATTTGCTTTGTGACTAGTCAGTGTTAATGTCCAGGTTTGCTATTCTGGGCATAGTCAATTGGGTTGCCTAATTAAGTATTAGTAATTATACTGCCTTAAAATAAATTACCTTTTAATTAGTTAGTGTTAACTAGCTTTGCTCTTCTGGGCTAGTTAATTGGGTTGCCTAATTAAATATTAGTAACTACGTCCCAGAAACAGAAATTACTCTTTTGATTAATCAGTGTTAAGGTCCACTTCTGTAGACTAATTCAACATTAGTAATTATTCTGCCTTAAAATAAATTACCTTTTAATTAGTTAGTGTTAAGGTTCAGCAGCTTTGCTCTTCTGGGCTAGTCAATTGAGTTGCGAAATTAAGTATTAGTAGCTGCATCGGCTTAAAATAAGTTGGTTTTGTATTATTTGACTCCTTTCTGTTAAATTATTACAACATTGAGCATCACAACAGAGATGACTGTCTCCTATGCGAATAAAAATAATGGCATTTGATATTAGAATGATTACATTGGCACATAAAGCTTTATATGCTATTCAGTCACCGAACTACTATCTAAATTTTAATAAAATCAGATTATAAAGCACCTGGCAATGCAAATGAAATCAATTTCAAAAAAGAAAACTACCGGTGATGGGATTCGAACTACAGCGCCTGCCAATGCGAATTTAAATCCGGGCGCTGATCTACCGGGCCATCGAGGAACTTTCCCGGCTTTGAGATTCGTGTCTGTAATTAAGAGAACGGACTTGTTGTTCAAAATGTTTGACTCTTACGACATTACCCTGTATCTCTTGGGTCCCATTTTGGACAGGTATCAAGCCTAACCTATGTGTAGATTATTACTTTTATTTATTTCTCAGTTATTGCAAAAATAAACAAAATTAATTTCCTCGGTTTTATGCTAGTTAGACATATAATCTGCATGCAAAATGTCGTCTTCCTCCAACAAATATATGCTGAGTTGTACCGCAACAGACAGACAGAAATACAGACAGTCCGACAGACAGATAGACGGAATTGAGAAAACCTGTTTTTCGTCATCTAGAGACCCTGAAACGTGAAGATCTGAAGAAATATCAAAAGGTAATTTTTTCGTGATTACAATACTCCGTTCATCTTTCAGACGACAGAAGTAAAAATATGTCAGGTCGGACAGTTTATGTGTATTTCTAAATTTTAATAAATAAGAGATCTACCAACCGAAATATTTATTAAAGATGTAATTTGCTAGGAAACAAGACAAATGTCGTTGGAAACGATACTGGCAAAGTTACTAAATATAGCCTATAAGCTAAAGTTGCCAACAATAAATTTCCCCAAAGGAAGGGCCCTAATTTCTTTCCTTATTTTTATCTGAAACTTACGCCTCTTTTCCTGTACTTAAATAAGTGCCTAGCACCGCAGTAAATAAATTAGAATAATTGCGACCTGCCATTAGCCTTACAAGGAACGCACTTTAAAGCGCCCTATCGCATTAAACGGCTTAGGATATGTACTTTTCACTTGGCCCTTTGTGCGGGTCAGACTTGAGTAGCCATGAAAGCAACTCATGGGCCCCTCGGTGCGCCCCAGCGCACTTCTTGAGCTCGAGGGCTCCTAACATCAATAGAACATTACGTGCAGCGTTCCCGGTAATTTTAAATTTCCCCGTTGCGCCGTAATGGGCGATTTTATTAGCGGCGCGAATTTATTTTAGTGTCCTGCTCCTAGCCGCGACTGCAGCCAGCCTGCGATTAAACAGATGTTCTTGCCGCGAGATATTTTCATAAAGTGCATGAAATTAGGATGCAGGAGGGAAATTTACAGTTATTGCTGCGTCCGTGCGTTCTTGCCTGTGCGTAAGGCGGCTGCGAGCCTAAATGAGAAATTGCAGGCGCGGAATGGCCGAAATTACGCCCTTGCTCTAAGATGGGATTTTCTCGACGACGAAAACCATAGCTGTGAAGCATCGGGTCGATTAAATTAGCAAAGCCGTGCAGTCTTTCAATTACTAACTTTCCGTAAAAGAAACCACCCTTTGGTGTTACACTTCTGTAAATTCAATATGTGTAAATGTCAAATTTGATGATACTGAAATAAATTAAAACATGCAAAACAGTCTATGTGCCATTCGTAATAGTAGGATTATTGAAGGTTATGTACAATATATGGTAGGGCTAACTTCGTGTTTGGATTTTAGTCAAATGAGCATTGAGTGTGTAGAAAATGAAGTGCAGGGGCACGTGCTAGTGAAAATAACGATAGAAAACGTGGAGCAAACCAAAGTGAGAGTGTCAAGTGGAGCCGAGAAGATGAAATGGATTACAATACAGAAACTATAAAAATATCATTATTCTGGGAATAATTCAAGAAGGTACATCAATAGAATACTTCATAGTTTATACGAAAACTGAGAAAAAATCGCCGTCAGGTCACAGTATACTATACAGTTTCAAATAGTGAAGACTTGCGCTTTCGGGTCCATAGGAAAATATCACAGAAGGATGGAAGAGACAGCGAAGCTAAAACATATTTTCCTGTTCACTACATCCATAGAAAGTAGAAAAAAAAGTATCTTAGCCTTAATCTTATGTACAGGCTTTAATCAGAAGTATTTTACTAAGACTTTCCCGAAAAACCGTTGGAGTGACTAAAATCAAACATTTATACAGGAAGAAAATAAGAGTAAAGTAATAAAGTACAGATGTCTGTGATGGTACTTGAAGAAAAAAAAGTTTTTCCAGCTTCTAGCCCGTATCTATCAACTTCTCTGATATTAATCCACTTACTTTGTTGTATGCCGAAAGCTTCTCGAGCGTGTTCTTTGTCGTCATTGCGTCTTGCGACATTGCCT
This sequence comes from Agriotes lineatus, assembly GCA_940337035.1. Lineage (NCBI taxonomy): Eukaryota > Metazoa > Arthropoda > Insecta > Coleoptera > Elateridae > Agriotes > Agriotes lineatus. The sequence goes on along the minus strand of OW679200.1, from coordinate 130,619,255 downwards.
GTCCAGTTCCACTTTGATTTTGCTATCGTTTTTATAACATTTTCTCCATGGCTTTGCTGTCTCATCCCCTAGATTGTAATTCAATCTCTTATTCCGATTTCAAGATCTCCTTGTCTCAATACCATACGTCATCACTAGGAGGATACAAGTGTTCTTAATGTATTCATTCAACAGCTCTTAATTGTTGTTTTGTTTCGGAGGTTTCTGCTCGTGTATAGGCTTCCTATTATAACTGGATTGTTGATGCAGTGTAGCTGTTTACACCACAATATGTGTTGGTATAGTTGAATAAATTAATGCAGTGATGATTTCAAAGTTTTAGACTATATTATATTACTATAAGAGTGACGCCTGCGTTGTTGGATGGTTAACATGATTCTGCCTAAAAACTAAGTTACAATTTTTGTATGTTACCCGCAAGTCCAGTGGGGGTTAGTAAATAACCAATGAGAACGTCCGACAAATTTTCTCATGGAAATTAAAATTTTGCCGTTTCTCACGGACAAACGCAATGTCGGCAAAAGTTTATTGGGGGTTCAAATGCGATGGGCCTTTAGGATAATAACGTTATAAACTTAAGAATTGCACTGCACGTGCTTGTGAATAATTTAGGCGAAGCTGCACAAAATCGTGAGAATAGTTTGAATTTAAAGGAAAAGATGAAAACTAATCGCAGAAAGATATATTTATTTAATTAACCTAAAACTAGAGTTCAACAATATCAATGCTGATCTCACTAACATCTTGTAGATTTTTACTTGCTTCTGTGTTCGGAGATATTTGTTCTTTCATGTTCCATCATCTTCACTTCTATGTGCAGGTTGCGGTTACTGGGTAACTTTACCCTTATATATTTCCAACTCTACAGTTGCTATATGTTTCCTCTTCTACTACAGGTTTGTATTGAATGGGTTTTTTACCTACAATTACTTATTTTATCTCTTGTACGTTTTTACTGTATTGGTTTGCAAAAGAGAAATAGTAGATCACCTTCTGAGTTGACAAACAGCACTGCATCGTCTGCGAAGCACACTAACCATATTTGATTATTTCATAGTTTGCATCTTCAGAGGTTTTCGCTACAATATTTAGAATTTAGAATAATTGAGCAATGACGTATAAAATTAATCAATTAATTTATATTAAGATTTAATATTTATATATGATACAAGTGGAAACAGAGACATTTTACCCATAAGAGGAAAACCTTCCAAGAACGAATAAAATATTTTTATTCACGTGTGGCATATTTTTTTTTAAATAATTACAGTTAATTATATAAACAAGTTTTAAAATTGAAGAAAGAATTTTAAATAAGTATGTGTATATTTTGTTAGTTGTTATGGATTATTATGGGCTGTTTTATTCATTAGTGAATAAAGTAATATTTTACCCATTATCATTAAATTGTTACTTTACCACGAACATTTTCAGAGATAAAATACAGCTTTACAAGTAGGTATTGAAAAAAATATACTTATTAACTAAATAGGTAGCAATTCTTATTGGATAAAAATTTTACTTATTACTCAACCACCGATCTTTAAAAAATTGAGCATGAAAGATAACCTAAAATTTGAAAACTCTTGTTTTTGCTTAGTAATACAAACAACATACGAAAAAATAACTCATACTAAAAAGGACCTACTTTAAATAAACAGATACAAATTTGATGCTGAAAATCACGCTAAAATTTCATTCAACAATGCGGCTCGGAATGTAAGTCAGGAAATAAACAAACAAAATTAATGGATGGCGCTTACGCTTAACCAATAACTCACCGCGGATTATTTTCGATTTCGCCTGATTTATGGCGGATTATAGCCGTTTATCAAAACATTTTAAATGCCCGCATAAATATTGGCCGATTTCCTTTTTTCCCGGCAGTACAACTGGTACTCCTTTAAGGGGATTACCGCATTAATGTAAATTCGGACACGTGGCCACCTAATGGAAACTCCTGATTATTTTATCCCAGGCTTTGAGCGGGTTTAGCGTTAATTATTATACCGGGCCGAGAGCGGAACAAAACATTCTAAATTTAGCGCGCGAGCTGAAAAAGGAGGCTAAACAATCAGCTAACTAAATGTTTAGTTTTCAGTTGTAGCTCGAAAAAAGTAAAACAGTGAAACAAACAACTGCGTTGTATCTATAAAATTATATTACTGACATTTAGCTTTAATCATTGTTCATTGGTTTAATACGAAAGTATTTATTGCACTTGTTCCTGCTAAAGTTCACATGAGGAATACTTTTTAGCTGTCGAATTCAATTTTGCCAATCGTCACCAGGTCTATGTAGCATTGTAGTAATTTTCTTCTGGTAGGGTTGAAAAGGCATAATTTTTAAGAAACTGTATCAGCAGACCGACAATTATAGTAGAAAGTTCAATAAAAGATCAGTAATATCATCTAAATAAGAATTAATGGAATCAAATTACTTCAAAACTGAACACTATATGAACAATTTCCACAAAATGCAATTTTTTTAAATGTCTATAGTCTATTATTAATATTTTTCTAATGGTTGGATAATTGAATATTGTAGACGATGACTCAATTTTAAAACTTCTGCAGTCGTACTAAATATTGTAATGATATGAATACAGGGGTATAAAAATCAATTTTAAAATATGATTAAGGGATTACAGTAGTTGGATATTATAAGGATCAATTTAAATATGAATTGGGTATTTGAATAATTGGTATGTAATTAGAAAAGAAAATAGATTTTTAATTGAATAATATGAGGCTAATTGACAAACAGAAGGAATCGAATTTAATGTAGTATGTATCTAAATATGAAATTGGAAAATAATGACAAATCCTTAATCGAGACAGATTATTAGACATAGTGTGTAGAAATCAAAATAAAGCTTATATAGTGTGTTGGAAGGAGAAAATACGATATCGTTAAGGACCTTGTTTTGATTATAAAGATAACAAATTTGAAAATAAAAAGCTCAAAAGCTGTAATTAATTTGTGTAACTTGAAATTATGAAATAAACCCTATTTTAAAAATAAAATGTTTGGAAAATAAAAAGGGTTACAATTAAGACAAAGTTTGCGTGGTGGAATAAAAATAAAATTTTAAAATAAGAAGATAGTTACACCAAAATAAAGGAAGACAAAAAACATTGTGAGAAGATTCAACTAAAGCAGTGCTAATCTATAGAAGAAATTTAATCGCAGATGTTAGCAATATTGAATTCGAACACCCTGTAGCGTAGCGTAGTTGCCCTGAGTTGGTAACATTTTGGGCCACCCTTTGAACGCCGATCTAAAGGCCTTATCATTGCGGCGAATCTGTGCATGCTATTTTCAGGATAAGTTTTCTGTGTAACGATTCATGTACGACGAATCTTGAGCGTTGGAGCGACACAGGTAGGTTTTACGACGCCTGCCGCAGTGACGACGAGGATAGTGAGGCCGAGATCCCGTTTTCTCAAAATAGTTATTCAAGTATTTTCCCGAAGTAGCAATTCGAGTATTACAGTTACTCGAGCATCTTCCTGAGATAGTACCCGGAGTACCTCCCGTTCCGTCTAATCGTCCAGGTCCGGTTGAACGTGTATACCCCGAGACAGACCTGGTGACGCCCTTTTATTTCGACACACCCTATATGTGTCACGTCACGCTTGCTCGGTGACGTACCGTTTGACCCACGCCCATCTCCCTGAGCGTACCAGCCGAGGCCTTTAGCCTGTTTTTGATGAGTCTCAGGGCGAGTGTGCCACCTTTTCCCGGACTTAACTAGTCGTTCGATACTTACACCGCGTGGGTGTCGTTAAGTCATTTTGATACCGTAACACATTTGACATTGCACATCGATTGAGTTGGATTGCAGCTAGCTGTTGGCACGGAAGGAGAGTTCCGAGGAGATCGTTAGCAGAGGGGACATGTTTGAAGGATTTGACAATTGAGGTCTGGTGTCTTGTCCTTGTGCGGGGTCCTTAGTGCTGGTCGGTGGAATACTTTGGGAGAGTGGTTTTTGTATACGGTGTTGCAGATAAATGACAACGACTAGAGTCAGTTTGGATCCATGCTGTGAGGAAGCTTCTGTTCCTGATTCTAGGCAGTTTTGCCATTTTGGTTGTCAGTGGAGGTTTTCACCATGTTTATTAGGTGCAAAGGTTGTGATCGGCAGCAGAGTGGGATGAGTTGGTTACTGCCGAGGACATTGATAAGTTAAAATAAAAGATAAATGAGGTTAGGTATTTAAAATAGGCACTGAAAGAAACTAAAGATTAAAAGTGAATTAATTATTAAGGAATTACTGTTTGATACTGTTATATAACAAATGTAACGATCAGGCATTTTACCATTGAATTTTCAAAGTAGTTTGAAGTAGCATTTGACAGAAGTTATTTTGAGTTGTCAAAATTAAAATCGGAACATCAAATTTCAGAATAAGCAATCTAGATAAAAGGAATTCACACCTGATTTTCAGGTGATAGCCAAAAGAATAATTTCTAATATTCAAATAAAATAAATAGGGCAATTTAAATTGATAATTATAAACATATACTCATAGGTAAAACAAAGAAAGAGCCTGATCCATTTCAATATATACCTAGATGTGAATTCTTGTTTCCTTTGAACATATTATGATATGAAAAAGTTCATAAGACTAAAGATACAAGTAAAAAATATAAACAAAAATATGAAAAAAATACGCTTTGTTAAAGAAATGACGAATGACGTCATTAATCTCATAAAGCAGCTTCAAGGTTGAAATGATTAAGAGTATTTTTCATAAATCAATGAAGCTTTTACCAAATTTATTTTGAACTGTTTGTTTTGCTCTTTGCTTAGGCCCACATTGTAAAGATTTCCTTTGTTTAATATTTATCCTATTTTACAGCTTAAAGTCCAACCATCTTGCAAATTCTGTTAACAACACATCATCACCGTATTATTATAAATAATAACATTTCTAAAGTCCTAAATTTATATTTGATATCACCAGAACTACTCTCGTTCTCAAGATTCATAGTATTTTACCTTCACAAAAAGCATGGTTTACTCTAAAATATTAGTTAAATAAAAATAAAAATTATTTTTGACGCTTTTTCACTTGCCGTTATATAAGTGTATAAAACTATATTTTTCATTATCGAAAGGACTATATACAAAGTAGTGATGAAACGATTAGGAGTAGGTTAATCGTTAATCGCCGATTACGGGACAACTTCCGATTAATCGTAATTGCCGATTAGCATTACGATTATTGTCTACGCGTTTGGAGAAACTCGGAGAGTATCTGTGTTATGTGTCCTGTAATGTGTGACAATCCGTCATTAGTATCGATCGGTAGAGCACATTCTTCCACCAAACGTGATTGTTGGACACCGTGTAGGACTACGTAATAATAGGAGTAATTTGGATATTGCGTTATGGTGTACATTGAAGTGAATGGTACCTTATTTCAAAGTGTTTATTTGCCGTCTAATAATAATAATATTAATGAGGTTTAAATACCTATGAATAAATAAAATACAGTTATTAAACAAATATTTATTCTCTTCGAGAATATTTCTAAAAAAGAAGCTGATCCATACCTGAAATTTCCCAACTTAAGTCATTCAGTAGACCTTATTCCATATTGGAAGGAAGACAACTTCATACACCCACCCCTAAAGAAGTTATCATTAAAGTATTTCTTATACAAACCTTCCAATGGTTCATCTAGAAGCCATTTTCTACAGCTGGACTGATTCAAAGATCTAAAAGACACCACTTGGCTCCTAATAATTTAAAGACACTTTGTTTCCTAAATAAAAATCTGCGCACTGTTAACTTTGAGTATTAACTGAATATGGAACACCTTAATCCCAGAAACAAAAACGTTCAATACTTTTAATGTTTATATGTACCTATTACTTTATATTTCAAGATCAGGCCAATAACTTAGAAGTATTTTTAAACGTTTGGTAATAGAAAACGATTAATGGTAATCGTATGATTATTGTGTTAATAATTGTAATCGTAATCGTCATCGTAAAAGTACTAATCGTTTCATCACTGATATAAAGATAATACTGTAAGTAACAAGTGTGCAAACTGCGCCAATGATACAATTTTTCAAAAATACTATTAGTTTAAAATAAAACATCAATTACCAGAATAGCGTCGGGTCAACTGTCTTAAATATTTAAAGTTAAATTTTTTACTACACCAAATTGTGCTAAAGTGCAACAATAATGAAAATCCCTAATAAATGTATGAGCAATAATAATGTAACACAGAAAGATGACAGGTATAACAACTGAGTATAATGCGCTTCGGCGAACCATAGGGAGTATATGAGCTGCGACGAAAGACAAGCTATAAGGAGGCATCAAATACCCAAAGAAAAGAAATAACAAGGACTAGTGTCAGACATCAACGATACGTTTATTGGATATCATATCAAAGACATTAATAGTGCCCGGTTCGGGAGTGCAAAAGAAACTCAGAATATATAATAAATAAGTTTTTAACGTCTTAGTTAATATAATAAATTCGGTGCACACATAGTGCAAGCAACCATGTAAGCAAAAGGTGTGACTTGCTGAGAGCTTCCGATACCCATCAAGTGAAGTAATAGACGCCCTGAATTAGAAGCCTCAATTAGCACTCAAGCAAAACTACAAATTAAGTTGATTCGCGGAGGCGCAACGCTTTGATACAAAGAATTAATTATACTATCGGTCGTTTTTAATACACATTCTCCTCTAATTAGATTAATTCGTTTACTACTTTTGTTGCAAATGAAGATGTAATACAGAATCTAAAGGCGATTTAAGTGCGCACTAAGGTTGGCATAAATATAAAGTTCAATTGGAAAACGACTAATAGTCGTATTCCGCCTATTAAAAAAATGATACTTTAGATCCGTGTCGAATAATCTCTCCAACCGGCCAAAAGATTAGAGTAGTAATCAAAATGTGTGACCTTAGTGGCTACGCTGCGAGCTGCGAAAACCTGATCGGGTATCGAATTCTTTATCCAGTGGGTGGAATTAAAACGAGAGCAGAAGTGAACAAGAGTTAGTTCGAAGAAGAACCAAAATAAAAGCGGAAAAAGATAAAATAGGCTAAAAACAAATTTCGAAAGAACGCAGGCCGCCGTGGGCATACATACAAATTCGCATCTTACAATCAGAACTCCTTACAAACACATGGTCTAGTTTCAGAAGTCAAAGCAAGAATTTCTAATATTTCTGAAAATGAAATGGCGGCCGAGAAGATATCCCCCACCTCGAAATTGCGCACGTGGCAAAAACACGTGACTCGTAAATCCAAAGCCTACTAAAACTACTTTTTTTAACCTTCCCTAAGCTCTTCCATAGCTCCAGTGTGGCCGAGCGGTTAGGGGCTCGGCTGCGTTGCCACGGTACAGGGTTCAATCCCCACATCTGGCAACTGGCGGGAGGCCCACCCAGTCGCTTAAAATATTGGGTACCGAAACCACGGTTGTGAAAGTAGGGAAAGTAGAGGGACGATATTAACCAGATTACTCAGTACGCCGTTAACTGTGTGCCAAACGACTGGGCTTCGGAAAGAGATATTTCGGCGGCCCTAACCTGCCGCGTCTCATTCCATATTCCTAAGTGTGGAATGAAGCGTCCTGAACTCTAATCTCTTCCACCATTGCCTCCCTGGAACCGCTTTCTCATTACATCAGGAAGGTGCGGGCATCACTTAAACTATCATGCTTTGACTAAATTAAAACCGGAGCGCCCTGGCCGGGAGTCGAACTCTCTTCCGAGTGCTCGAGTTCTCACTGTGACCTCGACTGCAAGCGGCCAGACCGCTCGCCCATCGAGGCCTCACAAAAACTACTTAGAGGACCTGAAACGCACGGCGACGTTCGGACTTGCCGAACCCATGGAAAAATCGGCAAAAATTTACAGCGACACTTTTTGACTCGTAACATGTTTCACTATAAAGAAGAGACGTGTAGAAATGAAGTTGTCTCATACTTATTTAATATTTTGCAGCTTGGATCTAACACGTAAAACTGCTACTTAATATTGCTTTGCTTTTAATCATGTTCTAATACTATAGTTGTTACTTATAGTTGAATTTATAAAGTTATATGTGTTGCCTCCTTTGCAACAAGTTGTGAGTAGAAGAGTAAAACAAACTTTATCTTCTAATTACGATTTGTATATTTTTATGTGCCAATGCTGACGGGTGTCTCAACGCTTTCGTTATCAAGTAGGCACTGAAAATACTAAAAAATTCCGGTTATGACCTACAGATAACAAACAGGGACCCTTTCCAGAAATAATTTAAACAAATTAGCTAAATTCCAAAAATTTATGGAAACGCAAATGCTACACGTCACACTTAGTGATGGAAGATCTACCTGATGGATCCATGAATAAACTAAAATAATAGATATAACCGAAAATGTACCCACCTTAAAATAGAAATGAGCGGGTCACTGCATAAGAATGGAAACCATGGAATAGAAAATAAGGAAGAGGTTGCCCACAAATAAAATGGGCAGACGATGTTGAAAGGTTTGCGGGGTTAATATGGAGACGAGAGGCAAAAAATAAAGCACTATTGAAGTAAATGACATAGGCCTCAATAATGGACCAAAGAGAGCTAAATAACACGACAAAGTTTCTTGGTTAACCGGATGAAACGTTAAATCATTGGTTAAGTAAACTAGATCGCTAGTAAATCCTAAACGTTAAATATTGAACTTATGGTAAACAATTGTTATAACCTCCACTTGCTTGGTTATCATCACCCCATGGACTGGTTAGATGCATCCAGTCTACTCGATTAGCGGATTTCATGGTCTATATTTTGTAGTTTTTACTTCCCGTATCTCCCATTTATTTTCTGTTCTATATATTATATACGGAGTACGGAGTCTTCTTCTTGGGGTTTGGCCATTAACTTTTCCTTCTCCAATTCTTGCGACTGTTGCTCTTCTTCTACTTACTTTTGTTTTAAGCTTTCGACTTCCACCGTTTTAGCTGTCTGCCGGGTGCTTTCAGTCTTTCATGCCTTAATATCTTACTAGAGGGCATTCCACTCTTAACATATGCTCATTCTATGCTGTTCTTCTTTGTCTTTATATAACAAACGTTTTTCGGGATTGGACTGTGTTATTATTGAGATTGAAGAACTCAACGATTGGTCCACTTTGATAAGGAACTGCATCAGGAGGTAAGCAAAAGAGCATGGTAACTCAATGTGTGAACCACGCCAAAGGCGAAACTCTTCATAACGGCAATGGACGCGAAACGTCGCGAAATAATTTTCTTTGTCTTATCCACTGGACCATGTCCTGCATGTCCTCTTGCAATTGGTTTCAATAACTCCTCTCTTCTTAGAATATGTCCTGTCACTCTGTCTTCTCTTAATTGCCTTCAATACATCCTCATCAGGTATTTTACTGTCCATCTTTAACGCCATAGTTGAAATAAACCTACTTTTCTTCTTTCCGGCCCAGAACCATGCAAAGCCACCCCCACACATTAATTCACATAACCAATTGTCATGTAGATAAAGATATATTGTTGGTCGTGTATTGACTCTTCTGTTAAAAACTGCTATTTTGGCCTGCTGTATTATGCAAGTGTTCATGTACAATCCGATTCATCTCATAACTTGTTCTAGGTATTCTTTATTTTCAACAAGTAACACTATATCGCCTGTTATATTAGTGAGCCATTTTTCTTTCTTCTTTTAATTTTGATAATAATAACTTTATCTATTTATTCATTTATTCTTGTATAAATCACAGAAGCGATATGGAGCACCCCTCTTTTGTTAATCTTCGCTTCTTCACATTCTCCTCTATAATTAATTGCAACTGTTGGATATTGTTATAGTATGCACGTATAATTATATTGTGGTGGTTTTATAGATACATATTAAATTATCATTTTTTTATCATAAGCAAAGGGCATTGAAATTATTTGATATCCTGAAAATTATGGACGAAGCGTATTTGCTAATTTTAAGCTTTGGTCGCCGTGGAACACTTAATACGAGTAGAAGAGATTATTATCTCTTGAGATTTTCAATTACAAACTGAATATAGTATTTGGTAGGTATTTCCTACCAAAGAGATATAATTAGAAAGACACTAGCTGCTTTTCTAAAAATGTTTTGAATAGAATAAAGAGACGAGTAAGCAGCATATTCGCAGTTCTCCGATTCTGTGCAATTTGTGAGCGTTCCAGTTTTTCCGAACGCACTAATTAAGCACTTTGTATGCCTGGAAAATCAGGTAATTTCCTTCAGCGCGTCCTGGCAGTCCACGATTATCAACTCACGCCCTATTAAAACCGCCAGCAGTAAATAAGATTTAAAGCCTGTAATTCAAACGGGCGTTTAATATAATGGATTCAAAGAAGACATAAAAACGTTTTTACCAACCACTTAAAAAAGAACCGCGATGAGGCCGTTTTATCATGTCATCATGTGCTCCAAGCAGTTTAATTTTCTCTGTAATTTGTTCACATGTGCCCAGCATGTGTTCGTAAAAATAGTACATATTGCTCCGTATTTACAAACAACTATCACGATTTATGCCCGTCGCTTTTTCCCATGGCTCCTTCGAATTAATTTCATGCGCAGCGTTAAAAAGCTCTCCTTGCAGGCGCTCGCTGCGAAAATCGGTCGGGGAGATGTCAAAAGGATTAAAACAGTGCAGGGAGCGAACTTAATGGAGAATTAAACAAATTAATTAACTGAGTTAAGTCGCCGTAAATATGGAAGTTCAAAATTAGGGGAAATACTCAACCTTTAAGTGACCAGACTCCGGGAAAACTAAGTTCGTAATTAAATATCTACTTGCCTTATTCTTAATTTTCGTTAAATTATTCCTGTTTTCGTCTTCTACTTCCAACCAGTGATGGATTCAAGAAGTTGCTCCCTAAGAAATTTTTGAAATTCTTCCAGTGGTTACTTTTATGCTGCGTAAAGTGGCCATTAACCAAAAGAATTACATATTAGTAACTTTTTACCATTATTAGATGATTCGATGAGTTACAGAAGATAAACACTAGAATATTTTAATAAGCAACCAGAACAAATAGAATAGCACAGTAGAAATTTTACCATAAAAAGCATAAAAAACATTAATAGAGTAGCAAGGCCATTGCAAAATAACTCACGGACATCATAATCCCTCGAAGAATGTGACCATTCGAGAGCGCTCGTGATCTGGGAAACCAAGTAGGTAAGCTTTCCAGATTGCGATGATGAAATACTCTCTAATTACATCGCAGTCGCGTTAGCGTTTACTATGGTTGCTTAAAAATATTATAGATCTGTATACATTTGAATAATAAATTAGCTTCTATTCTGAGCTTAAAAACAAATCAAAAATCCGGAAATGGTAGCATTGCGGAAGAAATTATAAAACATGAGGCTACACCTTGAGAAAAAAGTCAATGATGTGATAATACTTCTTTGAAAACATCAAATTATCGCAGAATGTTCTATCCAAAGAAAGGCGATAGAGAAGAGTGTAAAAATTACAGAGCAGTAACTATATACAACGTAGAAAGTTCTACCTCGAGGTTGCAGTATACAGGGAACACCTTCTGAAATAATATGAAACCGGGTTTAGAGAAGGATTTTCAACAACAGACATCTACATACTGCACGTCATCGAAGAGTATCATGAATTAATTACGATAACACAGAAATGCACTGCTTGTTGACTTTAAACAAGTCTCTTCTCTAGAACCCCATAGATTTAACATGGCGGCGTAAACTGGATGTCAACGAAAGTCGAAAATATTAGAACTATTAAAATCCTTCCGAATATGCATATGACATACGATCATTGGCGAAAATCTGAAAAACCATTCAATAACATGGAAAAAGAAGAATTATGAGCCGGTCGAAAGACGAATATAAATAAAATTAAGTAGGCGAAACTCAGCCCATATCCATTCCGCAAATAGGAAGTTATAAATTCGAGAAAAGGGGCGGGGGTGTTGTACAAAACTATATAAATGAGTAACCTAGAATCCAAATGCGAAACATAAAATGTACAGTGACGCCTATAATTGGCCTAACGGCTGTTGGCGGAGTGCGGAATAAAATAAAAAATAAGAAATAAGAACATACTAAATTCAAAAATAATAAAAAAATAAATTATATGAAAAAAAAGATGTAGAAGTGGTGTATTCCACATGGAAAAAAAAGCAATCTTCCTTCCAATTGAGATAATTGGATGGTTTGTAAATCTCAATTGCTTCGCGAACCTCTCTGCTACTACAGAAGGATGGGGATTTGCAAAAAATAGAGGTATCGCCGACACTATTCAACATATACATAGAAGAAGTCGTCACACAATTGAAGATGACACTAAAAAACACTAGACAATAAATGAATTAACACTAGACACATTACTATTTGCAAACGACCAGGTTATACTAGTTTCATAAGAACACAATTTGCAACTGTAAATATGCTTAACATGGTACTATCAAACGCACACTTAAAGAAGCTAAAAAATATGCGATTCCTTCGACCAGTAGCAGGATACTCCTTACTAGACCATATACGTAATGAAGATATACGTGAAGAATATGATCTATTCAACTTAAATGAAGAAGTAATGATATAAAAGAGAAGTGGAAACCGCACCTTCTAAGAATGGATGACCGCAAAGCCCCTGGAAATCTATTCGGTACGAAATGTTAACCGCCCAATATCAAGATGGAGAAAACAAAACACATGATGATGTAACAAACCTTCAGGGTTGATAGGTGTAGTTGATAATAATTATAGTGACTGATACGCACAGGAGCCAGCAGTGCACTTTTAGTGGGTTAGATACGTTAATAATGATACAACTAATGCATACATTAGTATTTATTATTATTAGGTCAGTAGATTCAAATGATCATATAAATCATGATTTATTTACTTTTGTAGATTTAATTAACAAAATAAGTTGTAACAATCTTAAAATATGTTCCTTTTATATTTGAATTTTCTTTTTTGAAAACTTTCGGTACACAACTTCGGTGTAGAGCTGCCTTCCGCTTGCCAATTTTGGAAATTTTTGAGTCTGAAGTTTATTTCCGATGCTGCAAGGTCCGTGGCTCATTTTAATGAAGCTGTAGAAACAGTAGAAACAGATTTGGGGTTTATCGGTGTAGTAAATTACTGCATTCATTTGGCTAAATCAGAAATTGATAGTAATTGGAAGTAAACATCTGTTGACCGTCCGAAATAGCAGGTATGGGGTTGTTGTCCATATATTCACGTTTAGTAAAATTTATTTTCAGGTCTTTTGTTCCTTATTTCTTTATCCGAGTAATCCCCAAGAGTCATCAAGTTATCCCCGAGTATTAAAGGAACCGTTTGTTAGCCTGTGTCGATCTGTTGTAGTAACAATTTCGTGCTAGGAAAAACCACATCACCTGGTAGCACGGATACATTCTGGTAGATTGTGATTCCTACTGTCTTTCGACGGAAATGGTCGACAACTGAAGGGCAGGGTCTTTTATTTAACCTTTTGGGTACCTAGGGGTGCAGTTACAACATGTTGAATCACGTTCATTATGGAGGTTGTTCGTTGTAGATTTTAAAGTAGTGATAATTTATAGCTAGTAAACATCTATCCCTTGTGGAGTAAATAAGCAATTTCACTGATATGTACACGCCATCCAGTGATTGTGGGAAAAGTTGTTTCTCTTTAATGAGATAACCATTACCATATTTATAAATGCGTCATATTTCGATGAAGGCTCGTCGACGACTGCACCTGCGAAATACTTGATACTTACTGGGTTAGATGTTTCTATGCTTGGCTCAATCGATTTCGAGCGCTGCTATCTAGTGAAACCCTTTCTGTGCTTGCATAAACCCGTGTAATTTGTTCGTATGGTATAATATTTATTTGGACGTAAACTATTTATCTCTGATTGCATTTAATATGTACAAATTTGTAATAGGTTATTTACTTTCGTTAGAGCGCTCCTACTTCAACTTATTTATGATTTGTTGTTTTCTTCAACTAATAGGTGTTTTTGAAAGATCGTGATTCACCTCATACTTAGTCGAAGCACTTCTTATTGACGTCAAACGGTCCAACTATTAACAAAGCGTATCAGCAATGAAGTAAGGTTTAACAGTTCGATCGCTGCAACGTTAAATATTGTTGGGAGGAACAGGTGATTAATATTTAGTATATCTACATGAATGAGTCGTCTGATTGCGATTCGATTATAAAGCTTGAAATATTATGAAACACGTTTATTTCAAAAATAAATTGTATATCTGCACAGGGAAAATAGGTAGAATGCCAATTTGTTTTACTCGCCAAAAGTAACATTTTTTATTTATACACCAAATATAATTGAATAATTTTACAAAGCAGCCAAGTTTTCAATGCTTTCGTAAGATTTAACTGCCGCTCGCTTCTAAGCGACTACCTCTGTGATATAAAAATACTCCTAAATTATGTGAAAGAAGTCTTACCACATATATTGAAGAAACAAAAATGATCTAACTAATCATATGAAGGTGCATACTAAAAGATACAATTTTATGTTGTCACAAGTACACATTCGTTGAGAGATAATATTAAAAGCCCAAAGTGAAACAACTGATAAATTTTGGAATAATCAAAACCCATAATTCTAAAATCTGTTGGCTCTATGCTGTAATTTAGTAAATGAACTGTCTGAAATTGCAAATCGAATCTGATCTCGTTAAAATCATAATAAAACAAGCAATTTGATAAAAGCGTTTATCGAATTACCACAGTTTCTATCAATCAATCATATAAAGTGCTAGCGTGGGATACTTTACTTAGTTTATTTTAGTACTTGGTTTATATTTTAGATTAGAAACTTCGTTTGCTAAAGTTTCCATTTTTTATTTACCCTATATCGTTTCAAGGTTAATTCTATTATTGCTGCTATGGTTCTCAAGCTGCTATAGTTCCCAAATAACATGGTGACTTTTCGCCACTGTGAGTTAGAAACATTTCTTGTGATCGTTTTTCAAACGAAGAAGGTGTACGGTTGTAGGATTATCTAGTAAATCAGCAAATATTGTAATGACTCCCTTGTTTTTATGGGACAAAATAAATAAATTAAATAGGGCAAATCACCACACTATTCAGGGTATTTTTATTAAATTTGAGAAAAGTAAATCTTTGCCTGTCAGTATTTTAGGCTAATCTAAATGAAATGTATTTATGACACTTTAATAAAATGATTAATTGCCCCTTTCTATATTTCATCGAATTGAAATAATATTCTAGGCTTGCTCCGGCAAAGCACAAGACTAATCTCTCAGGTTGAGTTCCAATTTGAATTTCACTAGAAATTATTGTTTAGAATATTTGACTTAGAGTAGTTCAGATATGCAATTTTAGTATACCCGCGCTAAAATGTTTCGATTACGCACAACCTCACAAACTTGAAATTTGCACAGAAGGTTGTTAGAGCATAAAGCGTTTATTTTACAATTCAAAAGTGAAAATTGTGCAAGGAACCATTAGGTAAATTGTAGCAAAACTCTCGCCTAGCAACAACCAATTCGCTTTTGTTTCAGGTGTGACGTATAAACCGTTAGCGACTCTCTTTTGTTCCACTTCCTGTGATCGCTTCAAATTCAGGCAAAACCTCATTTTCTTCTGACGCCATGCAATTTACTTGAACTGGTACAAATCTGGAGGATCGTACACACGATGACGCTATTCCGAAAGGTGTATTCCTGAAATCCACTGGCTTTTCGGATTCCAATCACTCAAAAAACATGCCAAATTCTACCTTTAAAATCTGGCCGATTTTCGCCTCAGAGCTGGTGCAGGTGACGCCGATGGATTTATCCACTTGAAGCCGCTTCCTTGGCAGCATATCCTGTTGTGGGATGCCCTTGCACCTCTTCCTGGCCTGTTGGACTGAAGACCCCTGACTTCTGCAGCTCCAATGGGCCGGTGTCGATGTTCGGAATCTCCAGGTGCTCGGTGCCGTTCCACAGATGAAGTTGGTTTGCAGAAATTATAATTTTTATGTCGTAGAAACTATAGCAAACATTTCCACTGACGCCTGGTAACTTGTAGAATATAATGGTAAGCTTGGTAAATAATTTTTATTATTTTTAAACATTGCAATACTAGGAGCACAATTTGCCCACCTTGTCAAATTACAGGAATTATTTTCTTATTATTAACAAAACAGCATCGCGTTGCTTAGTAACGGCGATCGGAATTTGTTTAAAGGAAATTAGTTTTAGTTACAATTACACATAAAGGAATAAAACTTGATAACACGTTTGTTACTTAAATCTCAAAATTATCTTTATTTCTTATACTTAAAAATTGTCCTTTCTCGTCACAAAAAACGTTTTCATAATCACTGCTCTGCTATAACACTTAGTTTTAAAATACACTGGCACTTGAGTTCAATTTTCAACACGTCACTGATTTTTCTTCCTTTCAGTTGCTCTCGTTCTGGACTGCTCTTTGCAATGTTAATCTTATCTTGCTTCGATTTCCATCTACCTTTCAGCTTGCTTGCTTTTCACTGGCCTGTACGTTTATTAATAACTCTACGCTCATATTCATTATGCACATAACCAACCTTCTGTATTATTTACTTTCATTTGGTCCAGCTTCAAATATGCTCAAACCTATCATATTACTTATATTAGCCATCTTAAATCGTTCTTTTGCTCAAACTTCAAATTTAATCCTGAAATCTGCTTTGCTTATGCTTGCCTTTATCCCTCTAATTATACTTCTTGCATCTCATTTCCGATGCATTTAATAACTTCAACTACTGTTTAGATTGCAATTATATAAAATATTTCAACTATGTACTTTACTTGACTTTGTTCAATATTTCTCTCTGCATTGTGAGCTTTAAATCATCTCAATATATCCAAGATATTGCTATGAACACATTTGAAGCCGTTATGATTATAATAGCAATTAATAACATTTCAAGCATATCAAATATTATTGTATAAAACGTTCCAGAAATACACTAGTTTAATTTTTGCAAATGTATAAAGTAGCATTAGTCTTGATAATAATTGGTAAAACGGTATTAAAAATAGCATTATCCTTAATTTGAACAACAAAATGTAATCAGAGCTGACTTGGAAATAACGTAAGATCGAAGAAAAACAAATTGGGGGAAAGGAAGCCAAGCTGTGACGTGGTGTTAATTTTGACTTCCCCAATAAATAATTATTAATTTAATAATAATGCACTGGCAAAAACCTCCAACAGCTCAGTAGTGTAAATTGTAGATGGAAGAAGTCATAATAAAGTTGTTTAAAAATAGTTTTTTCAAATTTGAATTATCAGAAATAATATCAATTTGCACTAGGAGTTCTAACTGTCCCCAAAATATATTTACGTCGCCTCTCATTTTCCACATGCACTCCACTCAATAATTTAAGTTCTTCCCTATTCCCGCTTCTTCGGCTGCAGAAACCATTCGATGGCTTTCGATTTGAGAAAAATTAGAGCCCGTCTAGACGCGGCCTCAAGCAAAAAGTTTAGAGAGTGGAATTTTACAAATTTAAAAGTTGTCCCGCAGCCAACTGCTCTATAAAAATATGTCATAACTTCATGAGCGCCCCTTTCAGAATAACGGTTATTACGCTTTGGTGCCAAAATGCGAAATGCCAGTTATCTCCATAAACTCGAACTGCATTGCAGCCCTGTAGAAACAAATTGTAACCTTATTTCTCGCATTACGCTGGTCCGGAGTTATAATGGCTTAGCTGAGCTATTCTCGTCCATTCTATAGGAAGTATGAAGAGATACAGTTTTGTGGTTGCCGAAAAATAACGTACCTGCACGACTGCAGTAATCTGAAATCGACGTAATTATGAATTTATCAACAAGCAGACGTGTTTATACAGAAATTAACTTTTCATTTATCACTACAATGTACGACCTCATTGTACTTGATGAGGCTGAGCTATACAGTATTATATATTACTTAGACGAATCGAAATTACAAGGATATCATGTTTGATTTGCCAACGTTATATTTTAGTTTAGTAATATGAGAAAGTATCTATTTATGTACCTCTTGCATCAGGATAAAAGCTACAACTAGAAATAAGAGCAAACACTTCAACAAAAAAGCCCTTCGCTTGAGTAACTATGTGTTGAAACAAGGCACACAAAATAAGAGTAATGCACGATACAAGTTCCTCTAATAGCAGCAAAGATGCCCCAGTCCCAATTTCGACAAGAGACGATTTACCTACATGTTGAAAAAAGCAATAACAATCTCATCTCAAGAATAGCAGGCGGGAAACTTCAGAACGACTCAAGGAAGAGCTGATTAAAATTCGTTCCAGCAGCGCAGAATAAACTGACGAAGAGACTCTTCAGCATGCAGCGAAATACTTCAAATGATCTGTTTAAGGGTGCTAGAAAAGTAAATGTAACAGAATGATGCAAGCACTAGATATGTATGATACGAAGACTGGGACAATTCCGGACTTAAAACGCGTCTCAGTCCCCGCGTATTACTTTGCAAATTGGAAGGAAATATGGGATTACTCTGTCATTCCACAAACCGAGTTCTGCATAAAACAAGCAAGCGCAAAGCGCACAGACTCTTTTGGTGTTAAAGCGTTAGCACATGTCACACTGTTTTCTGTGTTTTTTTGCGTCAGCTACAAAAAATAATGTTGGAATATATACTCCTATTAGCATCAGTTTTATTCACTGTAACTTTAGCTTTCGTTCGAAATCATATTTGATTCAGTTTAGGCTCTCTAATGTAAACAAAGACGTTGGGAAGATGCTGAAAATAATTTGTTTTAATTTTAATGTTAATCAAGCGCTAAGCCACGTCAGAACTATTACTGGTTTATAATAGTAGGTTACTGAGCATGTAAATTACGAGTATTTACAATATTTTCGTGTAAAATATATGAACCAACAATTCAACACACAACAAATAGTCGTTTAATCGAAGAGAAGGTCCTAAAATCCTTGATGTTTTCCAATCGTTTTTTATTGAAGATCGTCTCTATTTTAGGCAAATAATAGTTTTCCGTATCACACTAAGCAAATTTACATCACTAAAGAATAAAGCAATCATAATTTCGAGAAAAATCTAAGATTGACGTTACCTTCACCGGTTTCAAAAAATGGTATTGAACTAATGATCTAATTAAATTACAGACCGTGTAGCCGGTTAGTACAACGTTTGCGCTTGCAGTCGACAGGTAGTGGGTTCGAGCCCCAAGCGAACCCATCGGTTATATCTCACGCTCTCCGGCATTCATATCAACCTCTTTGGTGATCGTGACCCTTTCAGAAAGGCAAGCCATCAGCCCAGCCTGCGCGTGAAGACGATTTACAAAACCGCACTCAGTGTAATAATTGGCCCTCAGCCTATACTAAAATGAAGAAGAAGATCTAATTAAAATGTCTTTGCATAGTTACATTCATGTCCTTTCGACTTTTTTTATATTAATCGGGGATTTTTTTAGTGTTCGTGCATAGTGTATAGTGTATGCTCTTCCTGCAACCACATAAAAATTAAGTAAACACATTTATATTAAAATCAAGCAATCAATGTATTTCTCTCGTCCACGTACGTTTGTTGTAAAATATTAGCTGGTTGAATACCGACCTATTCTGCTCGCCGACTACTTTTATAACATTCAGGTCTCATCAAGAAGAATTGAGACCATTCGAGATACTTCTAAAAGCATAGTGAGTCACACTGAGCAGATGGGGCAATTTTGAAATATTCACAGCAACGAGGGGTATAAACATATTTGAGTTCAGCGACCAACCCATCCAGCTCTAACAGGAAGAGCCACCAGCTCCTCGACCCTCTGGGCCTTGCCGAAGCTACCTACAGCTAGAGAAGGCTTTCCTGTAAAAGCCCGACGGTGCCGATTAACCTGTACATGCGAAACAGGCCCATACCCTTCGGTCTTGCCCTGAAAGAGGAGTCGCCGATAGTCCGAAATCTATATCTGCCCGAAGAAGCAGTGCAAAACTGTAAGATACCCTCCTGAATCAGTTCCAAATGTCGCCGGATCCGGTATCTAGAAAAAAACCTGAGACTCGCCCTTGATGTATTTGGTTGGTCGACGGTTGTCGATATCAGCACATACCTCCTTGAAACCGTTTTACGCCGTATTTTTTGGTTGCCGGATCCGGTATCGAGTACGGCAGTCCAGGTCGCAAGAGGTCCAGAATTAAACAAACATTATGCTTTAAAAAACTACAAGAAGAAGAAGGATACGGTATCGAGTACGGCCCCCAATCCAGGGAAAGTTACACTTGCACTACATGATTCACACGCTGGGAGAGTCGTAACAAGAAATGTTTACCAAATCGTAAACAAAGCCGTTAGCTGTTATCATACTAGTATTTAACTGTTTAGTTGAAGGAACGGAAAATACAGAGTACAGTGCCACGGGCAAATTCTACATTGAAATAACTGCTGTCAGCTGGAGGTAGCGTGGGTTGCCGACCTTCCAGGAGCAGTTCTGCACCATTCAACAAAAATACATGTTATTTTATTGTTCAAGATTGTAAATATGGTATGATCACAAATTATTCTCACCTAGTATGGCTATGGAATAGTTCCTAATTCATGAATATTACTGTAAGTCACTTAAAAATCAAATGTCAAGTTTGACATTTAAGTATAAATGTAGTTGCATCCATAACTTCATAATTTTTGATCATAGTTTATATTATATAATTATAATTTAAGAAAACGTGACTTGTCACATCTAGAGTCTAAACACTCGAGGATAAATCGGAATATGTCTCTGCAATACCCATATAAACGCAAATTACTTAATATAAGAACGTAATTAAGCTAAAACTAACCAGACTAGAGCAAAAGTTACTTAATCAGAAATATTGCAACCGAAAATAAGTTGAAATGCAAATGCTATATGCTAAGATAATTTGCGATCGCAGTCGTGGACGAAGCCTTTCCGAAACATGACGCATTTATAAATATGAAAATGGTTATCGCATTAAAAAGACATTCTTTGCTCAATCGCCGGGTGACGCGCATATATCAGTGAAGCTACGGTCGGCTTATTGTATTCACAGTCTTGAAAAACCAAATAATAATAATAATAATAAGGCATTTATTTCCACACGTAGATGCAGTAAAAAATTTTTTTTTAAATAATTGGGGAAACCATTGGGTAGCAGTTTATCAGCAGTGAACACTGCGTTTGTTTTTATACTGTACCCAGAAAGAATCAAATTTATTAAATATAGAATAAATGCCTAATAACTAATAACATTAATAAATCAATGTAACTCTGGAACCAAAAGAAAATCCCACTTTAACCCATTTATTAACGGTACTCTTTAGAGTAATCTTTTCCGTAGGTACTACTAAAAATCAACATACACTTTCACGTAAATTAAAAATAGCTTTGTCAAACTGCTAAAATATTTTTAATTTTAAGTTGAGAGCGACATTGGAACTGAAACTGATATCATGTATGACCACATAGTTAACATTAGTGTATATAAAGGGACTGCAGGTGAACTATCCGTTTACGGTTTTTGACAATAATTAGAAAACACAGAATAAAGTCAGAAAATACACGAAGAAAAAGATGATACGCTACATATACTTACAAATTCTTCTGGCATAAATTAAGCTGAATCTTTTATGGGAAAATGTATTATTTTGAAGATGTTTTACAATTTTACAAGAGAGAAAATCTGAAAACGAAATTGAATCCTAGGGAGCAGAAAATATAGAAAATATAGTTATAGATATGAATGTATGACTTTTGTTCGAGTGCACATTTGACTAAATATATATGTAAAATCAAGTACTACAATATGTAAATCTGTAAAGGGTGCTGCAGGAATAAGTGTCAGTATGTAGGAAGCGCATTGGTTGATACAATTTAGTCACGAAAAGAGCATTTAAAGCCAGGGAAACTGGATGTGTGCGTCACGCTACATCGTTACCGATTCGACTTGCTTAGTCCCCGATCGGACTTGGTTCGTTCAGCATTATTTAACGGTAATTACAAAAACGCTACTGCTAGCTAAAACGGGGTCGAATCTATTTAAATTGTAAATATTAATTGTGGAACGCGTTTCTCTTCAGACCACCCTCAATTTTTCAACTGTGTTTTTAGCTTTCAAGATAACGAGAAATGGTTAACAAAAAATCCTGTAAACTACTTAAAGAAGTTAAGATCGAGACATCTAATTAACATTTAAATAGAAAAATATTGGCTTCCCTAAGATTTATCTCACTTCCAAAATTAGAGGATTAGATAAGCTTCTTATTCTGTTAATTCTAAAATGCAGTAATTATCGGTATGGGTAGCGTTTGGGAGAACATTATAGTACTGTATTTACTCAAGTAGGTTTTGTAAGCTTTCATGGTTAGCTGAAAATTAGTTTCGAATCCGTAATAATGCAGAAATAAGTCAGAGGGCATTTTTAGATTATATTTAATATAGCGCAGTATCAAAAGAAGTAAAAAGAGGATTTACGCCATATCTACTTACATATAAGGAAAGAACTGTAGTACAGGATAAAGTAATATCCTTGTTTTTAGAAACACACAACCCAAATAGAAGGAGGCTTGAGGAAAGACCACCTAAACGTTAGGCAGGAAGTTCAACTTCTGCTCCCTCAACTGGCAAGTCCAGACCAGGAAGATGGGTTAAGTCCTATTCAACATAGAGAAAAGAAATATCAATTAATTAATACATGTGCGCAACAGCAAAAACGCAACAGATCAGTTTGTATTACATTGCAAATATCTACCATGACAAAAGAAGTTGTAGGTATCATAGCGGTACGGAACCATCCCGGAAAATGTTGGTACCATTTGCTGAAAGCCTTTCAATCCGATAAGAAGATTTCCTGGTTTCGGGAAAACTGCTTTGGTTGAATTGGAACTTACATTATCCCCCACAACGGAGTATCTATTGAATAAATAAAGTAAAACAAAACCCAAACTATTGGCTGAAGGCGATCGTAATATATTAAATTTGTCTTAATCTACTGCTAAGCAATTAAGTAGTACATAATTTTAAAGCAGGGCAAAATGAGATACATGATAACACCAGTGAGAACCACAGAGCAACAACGGTTTCATCCAGCAGCCAATAGTAGAATATCTTCCACACGTGATTCTAACGTGCGGTGTAAAAGAAATAGGGCACTACCCCATGTAGATGTTATGGCGATAGATAGCGCTGCAGATAGAGAAATTGGTAGTAATCCGAAGGTGGAGTACCTCATGGGGAAAAGAGGGCCCACAAGTTCCATTTTCTGAATCTGAAATTGTCGATATCATGCTGCTACTCGACAATATTGGAGGGAATTTGGTAGCGAGCAAGGGGGGTTCTGTAAGCAAGCTTTAGTCTGACAGAAAGAAACAGATCGTTTAGATAGCCGCAATAGCGTAATAGTCCCGCCTAATAAAGTATATAATAGTTTTTAAATAACATAATTAATGGCAAGGGATACTATACTTTATAAAAAGTATTATATTCAATTACGAACTTGCCTGTCAAACTCAGAGCAAATTAAAAGAGTGTAATAATAATTACGACAAATAAATGGTTTATTGCCCTTTTCTTATTTTATCTATCCGCAATAAATTCGAGCTTTGCTCCGTAGAATATGAGATAAACTTGGTCCAGGGTGTAGGTTCATAAAATTAAGAAAAAACTTTGTATGACTAATAACTCGTTGTATAACCAATACTCTGCCAGCGCGAAAATAGAGTTAATTTGTATTTTAAAACACCAAAATAACAACGAAGCTTCAGGTAAGTATTAATACTATGACCTAGCAACTGCTAAGCTCCTTTTGTTTCTAGTGTGACGTCAAAACCCAAGCGCGATCGTTTTTTGCTCTATATCAGGCCAAAACTGAAAAATGTTGCATCATCTTGCATTTTCAAAGGACGCTAACTGAATTTCTCGATACTGGATGGATCTGGATTGCTAAGACCTGGCGGTATATCTCGTAGACAGTCTTAACTTGACTCATCCCGCGAATTATGGGGCTGCAGTAAACGCTTCCTGTGAAATCCTACCTTAATTGAAGGCATCTCGAACGCTGGACACCCCTTTCAATGACGCCACAGGAATTATGCACTTGGAAATGGTTTGTTGGTTGGAATTCCTATATGTACGGTCTCCTGAAGGTTCTTTCTTGGACCCTCAAAGTCACTCACTCATTAAAAAGGACTTTTTATTTATAATTTTATGTGATAAATTGAGGAGCTCAAACTGGCCCCAACACAAATTTTACAGGCTTGTTTATTTCTCAAACTGTCATATCACTTAGCAACTAGATTTTCAAATTTTAAAAAGAAATTAGGATTGATAACATGTTTAACCTTATGGACTACAGTTTTGATGTCATGTCTTTGCCTAACTACTAAAATTGTCTTTTTCTTGCAATAAAGTTACTACACATTGCTATGCTTTTAAATCACTTTTGTTTATAATGTACTGATACACTTGGAGTTCCTTTAGCATCTCACTAATTGTCTTTCGATCGGTTGCCTTCCATTTTTCATTGCTCTTTGCTATAATTATTTTGCTAGCACTGTTTCGTTTACCTTTTAGCCAATTTGCCGTTTCCCGGCTTACACTTTTAATACATAATGCTCATATTCTTTCTCCACTTAACAAATCGTTCTGTATTATTTTATTCAGATCATGTCTGATATTAATAAGCTTAACCCCGTCAGTTATAAATTAAATTGCATTAGCCCTTTCGAACATTAATTATATTTGAAACTATCCCTCACATTATTAGTTACTGCTGCTCACATCAAGTGCACTTATTAATGTAAAGTACTGATTATCTTGCAATAGATAAAATATTTAATTCTGTGCTCATGTTGACCTTATTCATTTAGTTAATTAGGCAATCAGAATTGCTATGGGCAGTGAACCATTACAATAGAAACGTCAAAACAGTTATATCAAGGTAATTAAGGGTATTTCGAAGCATAATAGAGAGTTAACAGAATAATTTGATACAACCACTAGAGTGTAAGTTTTGATAAACCGTGTAGTACTGGGTTGAATAAAAAAAAAGTTCGGGACGGTGTGTTCCATATAGGAGTTTGGCGCTCGACTCGACGCAGATTAACTCCACCCAAACCCAGTCGTCTAACAAATAAAATAATTACATTTAACTAAAACAATGTGATGTTTAAACAGCACAAATTATTAACTGATAGGTGATGTTGAACTTTAATGTATATCGATAGATACTGTCGCTATGATTGTCACCGTTTGCTTGAAAATGTTGGCTCAACATGGGAGATAATTCTCCTACATACGCTTAAAAAATAAAAACAAATTGTAGTAAAGTTTTAATCAGAAATATTCTGATGGACAATAAAAATCCAACGCCCTATAACTATGCCGTTTTTTCTATAATAAACGAAGTTTTATGTCCGATGCAGAAGGGCCGGCGCTAAATGTCGACTGGAAATTGTAAAAGTTGGGCAGCCGACTCCACGGGTTTACTGCAGCAATCAGACTTAAAAATAAACTTTATGCCCATAAGCCGCGGTATCAATACTAAAATCAAATTTAAAACCAAGGCGTTATATCGGAAGCCCATGAATAGCTGTGGCTATTCGAGGCCATAAAGCTCGGTAGCTTCCGTTTTTGCAGCACCGGCATCTCCACCAAACCGGGCTTGGAGCTCGATAAATCGACGAGGCATCGATTTTCCGCCACTAGTTACTTAGGACATCGACGGGGCAACTAAGTGCGGTTAGTAAAATTTAAAACGCGCGCCTGATTGCCACGAAACAACCGGGCGACGGGAAGGAGAGCGCCTGACGTGCAGCGAAAAGCCCCAAAATGAAGAGTGGAAAAAGCATCGTAAAAATTTATGGCCCCACTTTACAACGCTGAATGCAGCGTCATTTTTTGTCCGTCCCGGCGAAGTTTTCCATCAATAAAAACTTAGACGCCCTAAAATTTTAATCAGACTTAACGTATTCTTAGGGTTATTTAACATTTTAACGAATGGGATTACTGGGCTAGGTTTTTGACGTGTCCCTAGCAGGACCTGAACAACGGATTAATTTAAATGGCTTTTTTAAAATAGAATAATGAAGATTGAGCCGACAAAAGGGAATGCTGCAGTGCACAAGTCTAAGGAAATATATTGCTGTTTTCAAGGCATTGACAAGCGTGAGAAATCCTTTTCTGAACCTTGTCAGCTTTCATGTCTGCAGTGTGCTTTTAACTGAAATGAAAGATTAATCTCTGCTTCAGTTTTACAGTGCGGAAGACGCAGCAGCATCCGTTTCTAACAACAACGGACGCTAGATGCTTCTAGATAGGTCGGGACATTTTATATTTTGCATCGTCGCTCAACATTTCCAACGATGCTTTTACAATTTTTATTATTGTTATACAAGTACCGTTTGGTTATTTCATGGCAATTTAATTCTATTTACAAGAAGCAGATTTCAGATCAAATAGGATCAGATCAATAGAAACAAATCCAGGAAGGTTCTATGGAAACAAACAGAAAATGTACTGCGTTCAAGACAACAATTGGAAGAAGATAGACAATACAAAAATACTGCATCTACTAAGAATTATCTTGAATCAATACACCTCACAAGTTGCAAATGGAGATGCAAAAATAACATAATCAAGAATAAAAAGGGAGTCATTGACGGGCGTAAAGAAATGAAAAACGAACGAGCACGAGGTGGTATCACCCCAAAGAGGGAAAAAAATCGAACATTCTGAATAAGTAATCTATTCGATAAACAGGAAGCACGAACCAAAAATTCAGCGTGTAATAGTAACAGTAGAAGAATCAAAATGTTGATAGACCAAATCAATAATTATCTGGAAATTATTACCAAGTAAAATCTTTGGGAATCTCACTGATAGATGCAAGTAGTAAACTGTTAAAGTATTGCAAACCAATTGGATACAGAAATCCAAAATAGAGATGGGCGCGTAAGTTTTCACTCACGTCAAACACGTTTCATGCTTGCTTTAAACGCTCACGTTTATTCACGCTCACGTTCACGGCGTGACCCTCTACTCACGACGTGCTCCGCAGATTGTATTTGAAAATTGAAAACCAATCAAGGACCCACAACAAAACTAAAAAACTCTAAAATAACATATATTTTGCACGTGATATGTTACAATCAGAATAGTAGACACAAAAAATACATGAAAATTGACTACAATAGCTTTTAATACGAGATACAGACTGATTGCTAGCAAAAACCCTTCTTGCAATCGTCTTCAAAAACATTACTTTTAATACCAAAATCTGTTATTGGAATCGACGTTCCCTTACTGATACGACACCGATTGAGTGTCGACACAACACAAAACAGGTGCGAAACTCCACCGTTGCAGGCTGCCACACAGAAGTACAATATCCCGTCGCTCCAGCTCTAGATTTTGCACATGGGTGGTAGAGTGGGAGCGAGGCACCCTGCAGTCTTTTATTCGTTACTAAATATTTAACATGAAATTAATGTGAAATGTGAATCACGCCTTGGAAATGTTCACTCACGTTCACGGCCCGATTTTCAAATATTACTTACGTTCACGACAGGACCCGCCGTGACCCAGCGTGACCCGACTATTTTCACGTCACGCACCCATCCCTAATCCAAAACGAAGAAAACAGAAACATTTAAAAGATCTCTTAAAAACGGACGAACGATAGCAGGTAATCAAGAACAGGTCATTCGACCAAATCCATTGCTACTGAAAATAACTAATATCCATTAAAAGAAACTACTGTTCGGTAGTGTCAGGTAAGGTGATGGTTCCAGTTTGCAAAGATCTTTTTTTGACACTACTCGATATTAAAAAATATCGAATTTTGAGGACATTGAAAAACTTCAAAGATATGGGGAACTGCCTCGTGGAGTGAGAGGATTTAAAAAAAAATGACGTCATAAATGAAAGTATGGTAACCGGCATCGAGAGCTTGAGAAACACAGCGAGCCATTATTGTAGAAGTAAATCCATTCAAATTGCTTCAATATTCTGCCTTGATATTTGAATATTGGTGTTGATAGGCACTTGAATGTGAAGAAGAATGTTTTCAGAAAATATCTCTGCAAAAACTTCAACCTAGGCTTCGGTAGCTCAAAAAACGGATGTGTGTTCAACGTACCTTCAGTTGAATGTAAATATGAAAACTGTTACTTGCAACAGAAGACGATTATGGATAAGAACATTCACAAATTAAAAACTAAAAACTTCTATGATCTATAAAAAAAGAAACCCTGGAAGTGTTAGTGTTTTCTTGTGATTGCCAAACACATTTACAACTGCCAAAGTATCTACCAGAAGGCCTACTTTAGTATGCAAATAAACTTAGGTACCTACTTATATAAAACACACAAAACAAATGCCTATAAATATTTATAGTTTCGTGTGGACTGAAACTGATAAAAGAGTTCCAACAAAATGCCATATCTAGTTCATCGCCTCTTGAAGAATAATAAAATTAATGCTCCGATTAAGACTATTCGTTTATTGTGTGATGGAGTTGGTAGCCAAAGCAAAGGCACTGTGCCAATAGAAATGCTATGTACTGTCCCAAATCATATAAAACAATTGTCAATAAATAATGTTTCCCATGGTAGGATGCTCACATATTCCGTCACATAGTTCCTGGTATGAAAATGTAATAATAAAAACCTCAACTGTGACAAATCCAGACGCTCAAATAGATATTGTGGCAGACATTGCCATGTGCAGCAGCAGTAAATGACCTCTGCAAAATGCTGAGAGGTAGCACAGTAAATCTTGGAAGAGAAACTTCCAATTGATGAGCTGACCGTCTTATGCCAGCAAGTAGCTCGCTTAGAACACACGCTCGCCGCGAGTGAGTGGCAAGCACCAAAAACGCAATATAAAAAGTGTCGCGAGTGATTGGCAACATCCGCTGATGCAGTATCAGTACGCGCAATTATCAACGCAAGTACGACAAATTCATGCTCATTGTATATTCGCAATGACGTCGAACAAACACGGGAGAGAATCCCGCCTAGCCAGATAAACAATTACTTTACGACGGTGGAGGTGGTAATATCCTTGAAGATATAAGGGCTGTCTACCCATTGGATGACCAAACACCTCCCCTAGTTTCTTAATAATTGTCAATTATGCATGTTTAAATGTTTGCAGGAGTTATCTTAAAGAAGTTTGCAATTTACATAAAAAAATTAACGTCGAACTAGTTCTTGCCGTTTTTCTCAAAATACATTCATTTGGATATGACGCACTTTGCAGCTATATGACTGAACAGAGATGCCTGAGAGGCTGTATCAGGACTCCGTTACTTTGCGCTGATTCTATCCGTCAAGCACGTAAACAAGACTGTGTTTACGTTTTAAACCAATGTAGTCAATAGTACTTGAAACGGACGGCAGTAGAGACACTAACCCTCGGAGCACAGCCTCATGCCCCGTGAATATTATGGCTTAGAAAGGGTAGTGAATGAATCAAACATTAAATGCAGATTGATTTTTATTATGAAAATAGACTAGTATTTATATAAAACTAAAAATGCTTAACGCAGTAACAATATCAAAGTTCATAATAGTGTAATAGAACGCGTTTAAAGGTCCGCAAAGACCGCAACTCAGCATGATAAGCTTTTATATTTCCGCATCGGTTTGCAGGCTGAGCGTTGAACTTGGCTTTCTAGGTCGCCGAGTTGCATTTTCACTTAATGTTGGCGAAACAATATTCGTTTAAGGTTTCGTAAATGGGAACTGAATTTTGCCTATTTTAATTCAAGATTAAAACAGATATAAATTACGTATAAACTTGCGAAATTATGAAGTAAAACTGGAGGTTAAAACTGTTTGTTTATGAAATCAGAATTACATTTCGAACTTCTGACTGGCTTCGTAAATTTTGTTATTAAAATTTATGTGTGTTTAAACCAAGTTTAAACATATTGCCAATTTTAGGCCGAAGAAAAAGAAAAGGAAAACTATATTGTTTCTTCCACATTAGGGGTTCTTAAAGGATATTCTTCTACGGTTGACTGGCGTTGTTTGGATTGATGCTTCCTTCGGTTGATCCTTTTCTGAATGTAGTAGAAGGCTCCTATTAAAATGGCGGCTCCCAACATGCTGCCGGTGATCCCGCTGGATAGATAGGAATGATGGTGGATGGTTTTCCATGTCACGTCTTTTAGACGCTGT
This sequence comes from Agriotes lineatus, assembly GCA_940337035.1. NCBI lineage: Eukaryota > Metazoa > Arthropoda > Insecta > Coleoptera > Elateridae > Agriotes > Agriotes lineatus. The sequence goes on along the minus strand of OW679200.1, from coordinate 130,589,071 downwards.
TGATTATTCCTCTGGATAGGTAGTAGCGTTGTCGGATGGCTCTCCATGCTACTTCCTTCAGATGATGTTGCAGGTCTAACCGAGAGGGTTGTAAATCCTCGAAGTGGTTCGGTTGCTGCAACACTGGCTCCTTTGCTATTTCTGTAAAAGAGCTTTTGTGTTATTGTGTCGTTGACTATGTTACCAATTGGTTTGGAACATCCTGCCAACGTCCATCGGCTGCCTCTTCCTTTGGAGACGAACATTATATGAGTGCATACGATAATTAATATCACTCTTGCCGAGGTTAGCTGTTTTAAAAGATTCCGTATCGGTGTTCCACATTGCGAGTAGTTGGTAAATTTCCTTGCAGAATTTAATAAGCCGTCTTCTTGATTCCATTCTCTACGAGGTGCTAGGTGCTTAGCATTGTGTTTATAGTTTTCTGAACTTCTTGCTTCCATTTCTTGTCTCCACCCTTCATCGGGGGAGAAGTGCTTGAGATTTCTTCGGTACTGGGAACGATCGTGTGCGGGTGATGTTGGCCGAAATTTTATCTTCAGACTTTGGTTCCTGCCTACACCGAGTGCTAAGTATTTAGTGAACTCGGAGGTTTTCTCGCTTGCTGCATTTCTTGATGCCATTTCTTGATGCCACCCTCCACTAGGTGCTAAATGTTTAGAGAACTCGGAGGGTTGCTCGTGTACATCGACTTTGTGAATGGGAACTTCCTGAATGGAGACTTCGTGAACGAGGACTTCGTGAATGAGGACTTTGGGAACTCCTTGCACTTGGTGATTCTCTTGTGGATGAGGAAATGCTATTTTTTCACGTTCGATGATAACAGGATGTTGAACTTCCGTATTCTTTATATTGGCAGTTGCTATTGCTCGTTCTTCCGCTGTAGGATCGGTTGTTAATATTTTCTTCACCTGCTGGATTGTTACTCCTGGGATGGATCCATTTGATGCGGGATGAATCTCTTTAACTGTCTCAATAAATTTTTCCTTGCATACCTGATCTTCTGTGGAAAGTTTTCTTTGTGTGGGCACTTCTTTGATGTCCCAGAATTTCTTCAACTGATATTCTTCTCCCATTTGCCACGAGTTGCCAATCGTGGTATTGACCTTCATGTAGTTGTCCCGATGTTGATTGATTTGAGCCACTGTGTCTGTGAATTTATTCTCACATACCTGATCGTCTGGGGAAATTTTTCGTTGAGTGGGAACTTCTTCTATGTTCCAGAATTTTTGTAACTGATATTCTTCTCCAATTTTGGTAACCATGGTGTTGACTTTAATGCTGTCGTTATGTTGTCTTCCAATGGTTCCATATAAGATCCAGCCCAGCTCGGTATTTTGTCCTAAGATGCCATCCTTTGTTTTAGTGATTCCTTCTAGAATTATTTTTGAATATTCTTCGGCTCCTAGAATTATGTCTATGGGGCCAGGTTGGTTGAAGGTTGGATCGGCGATGAAAATATTGCTCCAGGAATTGATATTTATGTTTGGGATAGGGGATGAAGGCATGGCTTTGGTAAGTTTGGGAAGTATTAGTAAATTTACAGGTAGGGAAAAGTCACTTGAAAATCTAGGTGTGATCAAACCTGGAATTTTCCATTTGGCAATTTTTGGCTCGCTGTTCCCAATTCCTGTGATTTCAGCTCGAACTTTGGTCCTGGGTAACCCCAATAATTCGGCTGATGCTTCCGTGATAAACGACCCCTGAGACCCGGGATCTATTAATACTCGTAGTAGATGAGTCATCCCGGATGCTGCCTTTACTTGAACCATTGCTGTGGCAAGTAGAACTTGGCTCTCCTGTGCGCCTACATTGGCGGTGATGATGTCCGACTTCGGCTTCTTTTCTGGAGCGTTGGAAGTCTTCATAGCTGCTGCATGAGCTGACGTCCTCATCCTTTGGGCAGGGAGCGGCCTTGATGGTGGCTGCGCCTTATGAAGCAGTGTATGATGCGGGAAGCGACAGATCCTACAATTAAAATAGGCACGACATGGAATATTTGAATCGTGCCGCAAGCATCGATAGCACAATCGATTGGTTTTTACTGCTTCTAGTTTTTCATGGGTAGGTAGCCTCTGGAATTGACTACAGTTGTCGATGTAATGATCTCCATGGCACAGCTTGCAATTTAGGGATGCGGAAGCGTAATTCTTCTGTGGTCTTTCCTGCGCGGGCTTTCGAGCTCCATCTATGGATTCTAGGGATTGGAACCGCACTTGCAGGAAAGCCATTAAATTTTGGTGATCCTGGACTTCATTTGGACATTGAAGCGACTGTTCATATAATTTGTTGGTTTCAGGATCCCATTTTCGAGCGATAGCTCTGTTAATCCACGGACCCCAACTGTCCGTGGAGATGCCTAAATTTTTGATTGCCTCCACACATTCCTTGATGGAGTCGTGCAATCGTTTTAACCCTTGGGCTGACTCTTTGGAGAGGACCGGCAGATCGAATATGGTATCTAGCAATTTAGTTAAAATAAGGCGATTATTTTGATACCTTTGTTGCAGCAGATTCCAGGCGGTGTTGTAGTTTGCTTGGGTAACAGCTAGATGCTGGATCAGTCGGCTTGGCTCTCCCTTAAGATGCGTCTTTAAATATTGCATCTTGATGACATCGTCCATATTCTGGTTGTCATCTACTAATTTGGTGAACAGGTCCTTGAAAGTGGCCCATTCCTCATAATTTCCCTCGTATATGGGGATTTTGACTTGAGGAAGCGAGATGGCTGCTGCTTGCTCGTTCCTTGTTGGCGCTTGCAATAAAATAATTAAATTTCTGTACCTGTCTTCCAACGTAGTATATTCAGGACTGAAGTGCATTTGTTCTGAAGCCATGTCGTTTGACATAACTTCTTCGTCCATCTCGACCACACGATCTTTCTCTTAATTCCCTTGTCGTGATGGCGGGCCTCCCTAATTCTTGTGTTAGCTCGGCGTCGTCCATCGCTTGCTTAAAATTCTGGATCCGAATCTGCAGTTTTCGGATACGAACCTTTTGCTCGGGGTTAGCCACCATTTCCTCTTGTGTTCTGCTTGCGGAGGGGTTGGAAATTTCCGTTGCTTTTGAACAGCTCTGCAAGTAACTTTTTGCTTCGCCGTATATGGCTTTAATTTGGTCGTAATACCCTGTTTTAAAATAATTATGAGTTGGAATACTTAGCTGCCCCATTTCTGCATGATTTTTAGTTGCAGCGTTCCAAAGATCGTCCAGCGTTTTGTTGCGACTGGCGATGTAGGCTTCATTTTTTCGGCTGGCAGGGTCCTTTTTGCTGTTGGATAATATTTGCTTTATCTTCTGCGCGAGCTCTTCTTGGGCGATAGCTAAGTTGTTGAATTCCTCCATGTTGTTGGCCATTTTTCTGGGAACTGGGTGGTTGGCAGATGTTGTCTTCTTCTCGGGATGTGTTTTTTCGTTAGTTGGAGACAGATCCGGCTCGAAGGACCATGAACAGAGATGCCTGAGAGGCTGTATCAGGACTCCGTTACTTTGCGCTGATTCTATCCGTCAAGCACGTAAACAAGACTGTGTTTACGTTTTAAACCAATGTAGTCAATGGTACTTGAAACGGACGGCAGTAGAGACACTAACCCTCGGAGCACAGCCTCATGCCCCGTGAATATTATGGCTTAGAAAGGGTAGTGAATGAATCAAACATTAAATGCAGATTGATTTTTATTATGAAAATAGACTAGTATTTATATAAAACTAAAAATGCTTAACGCAGTAACAATATCAAAGTTCATAATAGTGTAATAGAACGCGTTTAAAGGTCCGCAAAGACCGCAACTCAGCATGATAAGCTTTTATATTTCCGCATCGGTTTGCAGGCTGAGCGTTGAACTTGGCTTTCTAGGTCGCCGAGTTGCATTTTCACTTAATGTTGGCGAAACAATATTCGTTTAAGGTTTCGTAAATGGGAACTGAATTGTAGGTGAACTTCGGAGCTGACCACAGCTTTTGATGTAGTGACCTCCATGATTAAGAGTTTCGGAAGCTTCGATTTTCTGCGGTCTTTCCTGTACTGATTCTGTGAATTTCTTTTCTATCTGAAAACGGACAACTAATAGTTTATGAACAAGAAGAGAACACTTAACCAAATCTATTACGATTGTAAATTATCAATAGCATTTATCCCTTTTTACCACTGTTCCAATTGGAAACCGCAAAACCCACTTATAGATTATAGATAACACATTGGAAAAGTATTAACTAGAGAAACCTCAGAATAGGGAATACTGAAACAACCAAAAAGGAGCTGTATCTAAAAAGACACAAATACCAACGGATGAAAGACGATATGGTTGGATCAAATCCATTACTACTGCAAGTCACTAATATTTGCTATTCCTTTCTTTGCTACTCTTCCAAGCGTTATTGTCATGAAAACGAAGTAAACTTTAAACTATAGCCAAATAAATGTCCCTTGAACAGCCCACTCATAAATGAAAGTAATATATTGTTAAGGAATTGCGAGAACGAGATTATAGAAAGCTCAAGACAGAGGAAAATGGTGAGTTATCTCACAAGGAAATATATTCAAAGCTAAATTAACGATTGATAATAAACAAGAAGAGATCACTCAACCTAATCAATTGCTACTGGCATAATTAATATCAGTTATCCCCTTTTTTAGTATTGTCCTAAGAGTCTTTGTCATTCAAATCAAGTAAAATGAAAACTATGGCCAGATAAAATACCTTTAAGAAACCCACTTATAACTGGAAGTAATAAATTGTAAAATGGTTGAAGACAAATTGATTACAAAAAGCTCAAAATAAAAAAGCTAGACAAATCAAAAAGAAAATACATCTAAAAATTCACAAATGGTAGGCGACGATGGTTAAGAAGAATAAAATATTCAACAACCGTAGCTCATCAGCAAGAGGAAGAAGAGGTAATACAACCAATCCATTGCTAGTAACATCAACTAATGTCCATTTTTCCTTTCCTAGCTATTATTATTAATTATATTGCTACTTTAAACAGGAGGAGGATATCAAAAAAATCTATAGCATTGAACATTTATGTCATATGAAAGTTAAAATAGAGGCAGTAAAAAACAGCAAGCTGATCCCACAATGTAAAAAATGCCAGAGATATGGACATACGCAAAAATTCTGTGCACGCGAAGCTAAATGCGTTAAATGTGCAGCGAATCATCTAACACGTGATTGTGATAAGCCCAAAAGTGCTATGCCAATCTGCTCAAATTGCGGTAAAAATCATCCTGCAAACTACCGTGGATGTGAAATTGCGAAAGAACTGCAGAAAAGACGAGAAGAAGCAACAAAAAGGAATGTAACAAATCGCGGGACAAGAGAGTTCACTGCCAGAAGAACAACTGCCAACCTATCTTATGCAGCCGCAGTTCAGAATGCTGAAGTACAAGATCAGAATGTCCTAACTGACAACAAACAGGCCAAAATGAATCAACCAGAACAACAGACACTAACGCAAATGATGCAAAGCCTAATGTCTAGATTCGATGCTCAAGAGGAAACAATGTATCAGTTTTCTCAACGGCTAACCAAGTTAGAGAGCAATATTAGTGGAGCTAAGGCTCGTAGAATTAACTAATGGTCAAAAAAGATATTAGGATTGCAACATGGAATGCCAATGGTCTTCTAGCTAGAAAAGACGAAATGCAAATATTCCTAGATACCCAAAACATTGACATATGTCTAATATCAGAAACACACCTAACAGAACAATCATATCTGAAAGTAAGTGGGTATAAAGTATACCATACGATACACCCTCATAACCAAGCAAGAGGCGGGAGTGCTGTCATCATCAAAGAGTGCATTAACCACTATGAAGAGAAACACCTCCAAAGAGAAGACATACAACTAACAATGATCAGCATTGAATCGCTCAAACAGAATTTAGTAGTTGGTGCTCTCTATTGCCCTCCTAGGTTCAATCTAAAAAAACAAGACTATACAAATATACTACAACACCTTGGCGAAAGATTTATTGCAGGAGGCGACTTTAACTCCAAACATACAGACTGGGGATCTAGAATCACTTCCACAAAAGGTAAAGAGCTAAGAGAAACAATCAAAAATCTAGGATGCAATTTTCACACTACAGGTAAGCCAACATACTGGCCAACGGATATTAATAAAATCCCTGACCTACTAGACTTCTTCATAACTAAGAAGATATCGCCAAACTTCATAGACATTGAAGAAAATTTTGACCTAAGTTCGGATCATTCGGCAGTGATTCTAACGCTAAGTGAAAAAATAATTAAAAAAGAAAGTAGACCTGCATTAACCAATAAAACAACCGACTGGGAAAGCTTTAGGGCGGAATTACATTGTAATATTAACCTAAGAATAGAGTTGAAAACTAAGCAGCAGCTGGAATTTGAGACAGAACGGTTTAATGAAATTATTCAAAATGCTGCTTGGAACAATACAAAAGAAATCACCCATAAAGCGGTAGGCTATAACTATCCCATGGAAATAAGAGAATTAGTAAAAGAAAAAAGAAAAGCCAGAAGGAAATGGCAACAAACTAGAGATCCTACTGATAAAAATTCTCTAAATAACAAAACACAGGTATTGAAGCGCGAAATTCGGAAGCTAAAAGAGGAGTCACTTAATAACTACCTAAAGGAATTATCAGCAGAAGCAGACACAGAGTACTCTCTTTATAAAGCAACAAGTAAGTTAAAACGACCAGTGACGCAGATGCCTCCTATAAGAACACCTGATGGTAGCTGGGCGAAGAATAATAAAGAAAAAGCACAGATCTTTGCCAACCATCTTGAAGAAGTATTTACGCCAAACGTAACACTAAACGATTCTGTGCTACAAGACCATGTAAATCAGGAAGAGGAGGCTATCACATTAGTCACACCACAAGAAGTTGCTAACGAGATCAACACTAATCTAAACCGCAAAAATGCACCAGGGTTCGATCTAATCACTGGTGAGATTCTAAAACAATTGCCGAGAAAGGGATTAGTTATGCTAACGTATCTATACAATGCGTCATTTAGACTAAAACATGTACCTAGCAGCTGGAAGGTAGCAGAAATAATAATGCTGGAAAAGCCAGGTAAACCAACAAACGAGGTCAAATCCTATAGACCTATCGCTTTGCTGCCAGTAATCGCCAAGGTATTCGAGAAGCTTCTGCTCAAACGATTAAAACCAATAATTGAAAGAAAAGGATTGATCCCCGATCACCAGTTCGGCTTCAGGAACAAACACTCAACTATAGATCAAGTGCACCGGATTACGAATCTAATAGAAAAACAAGTGTGCTCCGCTATATTCCTCGACGTTGCGCAAGCCTTCGACAAAGTGTGGCACGAAGGCTTGATGCATAAACTGAATCACCAGCTTCCGAAAGAATACGCTGAACTCTTGAAGTCGTACGTGTATGGCAGATTGTTTAGAATAAAACAGGAAGATGCATTTTTTGATCTAAAAGAAGTAAAGGCAGGAGTACCGCAAGGCAGCGTTCTGGGCCCAGTTCTTTATCTGCTATATACCAGTGATTTACCACAACCAGAAAATGTAATGACTGCTACCTTTGCAGACGATACTGCAATCTTAGCAGTAGGCAAGGACACCGAGGAAGCTACAGAAAAATTGCAACTAGCGTGCAATAAAATTAGTAACTGGACAAAGAAGTGGAAAATAAAATTAAACGAACAAAAATCAACACACATACACTTCACTAACAAATTCATACGAGAACAGTTTCAGATATCGATCAACGGTAACGTCATACAGTATGAAAATACAGCAAAATACTTAGGTATGACTCTCGACACGCGTTTACGATGGAAGGTACATGTGAAAAAGAAAAAAGAAGAACTAGGACTGAAATATAGAAAACTGTATTGGCTCCTGGGGCGAAATTCCCAGCTGTCGACACACAACTAAGTTATAATATACAACCAGATATTAAAACCAGTCTGGCTTTATGGCATACAACTCTGGGGATGTGCCAAACAGAGCAATATTAAAAAAATACAGACTTTCCAAAATAAAGTACTCAGAAACATCGTGAATGCGCCATGGTATGTACGTAACAGTGACATCCATCGTGACCTTGGAATCGTGGATGTTGCTAGTGAGATAAAACGCTTTGCTGCCAAACACGAAGCGAGATTGCATGATCATGTCAATCCAGAAGCCATCCAACTCCTGGACAACGAAGGGTTACTTAGAAGATTGAAGAGGAAGAAACCCTTTGAACTTGTGTAGTACGTGAGTGCAAAAGCAGAGCATAGTGTGAATTAGTGAAATCTTATGGACACCAATGGGTGGACATTAGCCTTTAAGTTTGCATCTTTTAGTTTAGAAAAAAATTAATGGTTGGTTTTACAGACCAGTTTTAATGCTACTGTATTAATAAAAAAAAAATCAAGTAAATATGGAAATCATAGGCATGTAAAACATCTATAAGAGCGACACTAAAATATGGAAGTAGTAAGTTATTAAATAACTTGGAAAAAACAATTTTACAAGAAGCACATGACAGAGAACATGAAAAGGGCATGTGGCGCCCTCGCATGGATTGTTTATTTTAATATTGATATAATTATACAAGTGATTTGTGTTTGCATGCTTTTTCATAGTTAATTAGTTTTAATCGTAATCTAATATGGCGAAAAGTGCGAATGCGGCACTGTTTTACTGCGTAATTCGCTCAACTGTGTGTTCAGATATCGACATGAATTCAATAGCGCCCGTGAGGAAGTTGAAGTCAGTTGCAGGAGTGCCAGTTCCCGGGGTACACGTCTGTAAGCGACTCGCAGTGACAATCGCCTACAGGGGGCTAAATGAAATGGCTTGAAGCCGCGCAGTAATTGGAATTTACTGCCCAAGTGTTTGTGTGGAGCAAGTCAGTGCTTGCACACTAAGAGATGATTAAGTCATGTGCTTAGTACATACGCGTTTTCAAAGCCGCTAGGTGGGTTTCGGAGAGTGTAGCTTGTTTCATGACGTCATTAACCAAACAGACGATCGAGCTTGCAGCTGGGTTCCTGTCCGCCGTATTTGTGAAACTTTTTCATACGAGATATCAAGGTTGACAAAGTGTGCCAGTCCTTGCTGACGTATACGAGTGCTGCGCAGCAATTCTCGGGCCATAAGGTCAAAAGGTAACCTGATATAGAAATGTTTGCAATATAAGCGATAAGCGTTCGCTCCTGGCTCTGGGAAGAAAGAAATGCGATTAATGGGCAAATAAAGACGTACGCGAAATAGTTTGTACGGGGAATTCAAATTACATTTAACTGCATGCATATTTCGGGCGAAGCCTAAGTTCAGCACCCGAATTGCAGGTCGACTGCCTGTTCTTGCAAATAGTGACACTTCGTAACTATGACTGGGAAAGAGGTAATTTTAAAAGAGTGTCCGAGACGCCTCATTTTAATTTAATGTCGCAGCGAAGGACCTATGAAAAACCTCATTTCAAACATCGGAAAATGTAGAGAAAGATTAATTTAAAAATTTCAAAGCGATAGCCGATCATTCAATAACGATAGCTGATTACCAAAGAGGGATCGAGATCATTCAAAAAATCCATTTATACTGAAGAAAAGTAAGTCAATTTAGACACCAAGGCATACAATGGATATGTGAGGCGCCCACTCGTAGATGAGAAGTAATAACTTGTTACAAGTTGGCTACAGAAAACTCGGAACCACAAAAGCTGTAATAATCTTATCTAGAAATGGCCAGGAAGAAGAATTCTTATTTTCGGTAGAATAGTATGTACATTTCTGTATTACAGTAAAGCATGTTTACAATAAAAAATATCTATAAGCAGCATTTCTGGTGAAAGTTACAAGACAGGCTTATGATTATCACATGAAAGCATGGTTTAGTTCACCCTGGCAAGGAACTATTAAACATAGCGCCCACGGCATCAGTAATAGTCTCTCAGTAATAAAATGCAATAGTAAATACCGCATTTATGTTTATTGAACACATACATGTTTCATGAAATAAGCTACTGAAAACAAAACCAGGTATATCCCGCAAACAGAATATCAAAGCAGCAAGTCAATTGTGTGGATAGGATAATGAAGTGAACTTTGGGTTCAGAAGCTATTTTTGTGATCTTTCATCGCACGGCAAATTACACATGTTTTATACAATGACTACAGTTACAAGCATTTTATACAAAATTTAAATCGAACTAGTTCAACGGCCTGCAGAATACACAAACACATGCTCGCTTTCGTAACTGGTTTTTCTATTGCGGGCACATCTGCAGAAATGTATTTCGGCAAAACACAATTTACATTAAAAACAGGCTGGAAGTCATTTCAACCACACACGAGCAACTCAAAACGAAACTGAATGCTCTACAGGGTATAATCAGTTTGAATTTCACTATTTTTTACGCGCTCTATTATAATAGTACAAGGGCGAACAAGAGTTAAACAAATTTGGTTTTGATTGCCCGCTCTTCCACAAATCTTGTGAGGAGCGAATCAAAGCTGATAACAACGAAACTGCAGATAAATCGTCTTCGAGATAGGCCGCAAGTGAGGAAACAATAGAATGAGAATTGCATACCGATCTCCGGGTCATCCGATAAGGGAGGAGGAATTTCTCAGACTCCTCAGCTTTTCGTTTCACTCTAGGTACTCTTGCTTGCGCTTACCTGAAACGAAAAAGTGGTTTAGAACTTTGTTAATAGATAGCTATATTGTTGATTCTTATGAAGAATGTATTATATAAATAATGATTGTTATTGCTTTAATTATAATTCAATACATGCTGAAATTGTTACTTGATCCGACAAAATCTTAAAATGGGTAGTTTTGTATCACTTTCGCTTTCTCAAAATGTCACCTATCTGACAAATAAAGGTGTAAAAAAGCCATATAGCATAAAACTCGTTATTATGCAACCCATTCCCAGCAATTGAATACTATTGATCAAGCCTGTACATTGCTTTCAGCAGGCAATATTATAATTACATTTCTTCAATAAAAAGCTCACACCTAAAAATCTCAAAAAGCAACGTTGTTTCCGTAGAGATGCCACGGAGCTCCAATGCTAAGAATATGCTGTTTTTAAGGCGGAATAAATTTTGAGCAAAGCAATAAGGTCGTGACCTAGTGTACGAACTGCCACATAGGGTCGCGATGCTGAAAGTATTGAAATTTAGTGTGTACATAAAATTTTATGCTGCACCTGACCTTTTTATTTGTTGCCGATAATAAAAAGTAAGGTGTGATTTTTTCTACTTCGCACAGGAGCTTATTTATGATAGTGTTAAGTAATACGCACGTTAAAAGTACATGCTGATAGCAACAGAAAGAGAAATTATTTACTCGTACTAACGTCTATAGAAAATATGACCGCGTGTAAGGAATTTATTCATATAATTTACATTCTACACTATTATGCAAGTCACGCATTAGGAACATTTGAGAGAAAAGCTGTAGCCCTGAATTCAATCACCACCATCGTAGTTATCACTAACACATTTGTGGTAGGGGGGGCTCTGCTGCAAAATGCACATTAAAAATACTAGAATCAATACCACAGTATCTCTAAGGAGTAACAACTAGAAAGGTGCGGGTATAATCAGTGATATTTGTAAAGTAGAGATTAGCTAGATTGTAGTTACTCAAAAATTTTAATTTTGTACTAAGCCATATATGTAAAGGCAAGTGAAAACCGTCACCGATTGAATTTACTTCGTCTCCGATCGGTGTTACTTTCATCAGCACCACCATAACAGCAACGGCACAAACTTTACTGCTGCAACTTGATACTAAATTTAAGCCAAGCTCAGCCCTTTATGATTACATGGGCATATTTAAGGGCCGACTAGCTACCAGTGAATATGGTACGGGTTCGTTACATTCATTCATTATTACAAAAGGGCGCCAATGAGTCTTTATACAACGAATATGCTCAGATAGAAACGAAAACTCAAACGCAAAGCTTAACCAAAATCACAATATCTGAAATATAATATAGATAATAACCAGTTCATAATTTAATTAGCAGTAACAAAAAACAAATATTTATAATAAAAAGTATAATAGCCAACCTTTATTTGAGTAGAAGTTCGGAGTACATCTCTTCAGGGCTACGATCCATATTGGGTCAATTTCAGGAACTTGTTACGTTTACTTATCCGTAACCACGATTAGATAATGGTAAGAAATCTATTATTGAAAACATAGTTAGCTAGATAAACACTCAGGGCATAAAATAACTCTGTGTTACAAAAATTAAATATAAGTATGCGGCTACTAAAAGCCTCATTACACAGTTGATGAAGTGAGATCATCGTAGAGTACTAAAACCAAAGAAATGTTTATAGACTATATTTTGGAATAGAATAGACATTTCAATGAGGAAGAAAAGCTACAAGGAGTAAACTTCAGTGAATCTCTGACAAAATAAAGGAAAATACCACAAAAATGAAAATTGTTCTTCAATACAGTTATTCTGTTGGGTTCGAAAATATTAGATAGCTGTCCTATTTTTGCGATTACCATCAGCATTTATTCTCAAAATTAAAAATGTTTCCAGCCGATATTAACCGTGAAGTTGTGGTGTTGACAGTATGTCCATTTTCGCCGCAGAAGTTTAAAGGAATTGAAATATCGCCGTTACAACTGTATATAGGGACAGATAATAAATACGTGGTTTGTTCAACCAATGCTTCTATGAAATTAAGTAATCTTAAAAATATACCCAAACATAAAATACTTTGACTTTATGAAGAAAACATAACGATTCTGGATTTGTAGTAAGATCGATATCTTTAATACTTTACCTTTAGTGGTTTCATGCGATATTAATCTAAGTATTTTTGATAGTTATATGGCGCCGTTGATGTATTGTGTACAAGAATGTGTCAAGAAAGATATTATATAGTGAAATCAAGGAAAGCAGCAGCGCTAAACCTGCTTAGAAGCCTTTACGAGCTACTGAAAGCTGCACCGGGTAATCAATTACGAGCAAGCACACGCCAGCTAAGCATGCGTTATAAATGGCTTTAATATGTTGCGATGTAGATTGTGTATGTTGTATAAATGGTGCACCTGATGTAGGACCGTTGATTCTAATAGCAGTAATATCCCTGTAATGAATCCCACGCAGGACGCAGCCCGGGCGGGGATTCACGAGATTATCCTGTTTACGGTATCCAAAATGCGACAACAGAGCAAGTGCGCGCAAGGCGCGGTTTTCGCCGCCTCGGAAAATTTAACTATAATTCGAATTAGCGGTTTAATTGATAAGGGCAATCTACAAAAAGTAGCGCTCAATTTAGCCAGGTGCGTCCCGAGATTGCCGAATTACGGGGATCTAAACTTAATAAACACAAGTAGGTCACTGTGTAGCCTGACGTCAGAATTGAGATCGAAATTGCTTTCTCCGACTTGGATGCTTATTATGCACAGCCTTAATTAAGACTTGAGCACGGCGAACCGATTAAAAATGCCCTCTGTCTTCCTCAGGCGAGGGACTGGAGTTCAGAAGTGGAAGTCAAAAGTTTCTCCAGGATTTGGATTCTGTAATCACTTCCTGCAAGATTACTATAAAATTTAATGCAGTTTTTAGCCTTTATAATTTTATTAGGATAGAAGAGTAAGTATTATTGTCCGTGATTATTTACAGGTCACTAAAAAGCTACAACTATAAACTGGATGTAGTCATACATACTACAAAAAAATCAAAAATTATTGCAATTATTCCTTATTTTGATCTTTTAAAGAAATTGTAGAAAATAATGTGTGCATCTCGAGCACAAAGTGTTTTTGTAGGCCTTGAAAGATTGAAAATTTCTTTCTCATGAGGCAAAGTATTACTTTGCGCTCTAAATATAGAGATGGCTATTGTCCCCCCTTATTGTCAGCTAGCTCAATACCAATTTTTATCTCAGTCGTAGTTATGGAAAGCCGTTTTCATAATGAACTCAGCAATTGATCTGGACTCGTGTTAAACGGAAAAGCTTAGCTTCAGCCATCTACTCAAATAAGATCCTATTTATTTACACAAAAATTAACGGCAAACATATTGCCTCTAAAAGATAATGCTAAATAATAATTATGTTAAATGGGCTGGACGCTTTTTCTACTACGCATTTATTTTAACAATTTCTATGACACGTTTATGCTCCTATTCTACTGCACAGACGCCACAGCGCAGGTGCTCTGGATAATAAAGTTAAATCGCTTCGACAGCTGTTTCTAACGACGAACTTTGGCGAGCAATGAATCACTCAGCCTTTGCTCCTACTGCATGGCTGCTTGAGAATAACCCAATCTGCTCTGAATCACCAACCCTGAGTGATGACTGATAAATCACAGCTGCTTCACCATTTGTACCTGGCTCTTGAATGCCTGTTTGGTGATGCTTTTCCTATTGCGCTACTTTATGACACAGTAGCCCCTTTTGTTGGCTTTCTGGCCATAAATCGAATAACTGCGATGCCTGCCAGTATTCGACCCTCTCTGTGCCACTTCAATGCTTTATTGCTTTCGAAATTTACTAGGGAAACAGGAACATTCGCCTTCAACTGACGCTGAGACGCAACTTCTACAACTTGCTCGCCCGGCGTTTACTTTTGTTCGCGAACTAAAGCACAAGCACATTGACGCGCCTTTAACTTTCATTCACTTGGTTAGATTTAATACTTAAAACTACGAATAAACCGCAAACAATGTATGTGTACAAATCACATTCTCAGGCGAGCCAGGTTGAATTCCTGTTTCAATCTTTTGCAATTCCATCACCTTTCAACAACGGGCAAACCAATATGCACCTCTTCTACTTCCAACATTCTCCTATTGTCCAGGTAAAACTTTATTTTTCGTTTTCATGTTATTGATCCTTCATTCCTGGTGTTAACAATGTGTTAGGTTGTATGTTCGTTGATTTTTAGTCGTATTCTTCAAGCTATTCTCTACAAGCTTTGTATCGTCATCCATAATTCTCTCACGTTTCTTATCGATGTAGGGGAACAAATTGATAACATAAAAAAGCACGGGCATCTCTGCAATAGAGTCTTCATTGTTCCTGTTTTTCTTATTATGGCTCCTATAAAGATTAAAAAGAATCATTCTACCTTAAACCTTTGCTTGTTATAAATTGGTACAAAGACATTCCGTTTACTATTACCTGAGTGTAAGAATTATATGCAGCCATTTCCATTAACCATCTGGAATCTGCAATATTCTCATTACGTTGTATAATTTTGACAGTGTCTGAAGCTTTCCTACAATCGATGTTCGTATTTAATTTCAGGTTCCTTCAATATAAAAGTTGACTTTGATCAAACCGTTTCTTTTAAAGTCCGACACCGACGCCTATTTTGTTCATTCTTGATGATCGTTTCAATTCATTATTGGTTTCGCTCAGCATTAAAGTGTTGTATATGCGGTTGCTGAAATTCATCTGGTTATGCTAGGATTCAAAAGTAGTTTAGAAGCAAAATTCATAGGTCAATTTAATTTCGTCTTTGCACATTACATGACGCTTTGGTAATATTTTAAACTTCTTATTACTCAGTTCAGCACTTTTACCTTCTGAGCTCTGTTGCCACCACGTAGAGCACCTGGAGGACAGATCTATAAACGATGTCGGATGTCCTACGCTGGCACTCACCTCTTTTCGAAATATTCGAAGTCTCCTTACTCTCGTACCACTGCACCTCTCCAACTAGAGAAAAGCCTAAAACTCAACCATGTCGATTGGGCAGTTTATCCGTGGCTCCTTTGACTTTTTCATAGTCGCCATCTGGAGTTGGACATGTCCAAGTACGCCTTTTGCGATTTCCCTAATGGGCTAACTATTTTGCCGCTTGGGAAATCGCCTAACTATAAAATATATTTGTGTGAATGATATACTTTATAGTAAACGGTTCTTACTCACGGATCGCGGTGATGATTTCTGGCAGATTATTAAGAGAAAACTGAAAAACTGTTTGCGACAACATTGCTTGTTATAAGCTCATTATCTTGTAAAGCTAGCTTAGTGCCTTTTGGTATTTTTATACTGGTTGTCAGCAATCAATTCTTAACTGGGCACATCCAATAACTTAATGTTATTTGCAAGGGAGTACTCAAGCTTTAGTCTATTGCCCATTGACAGCTATAACTTGAAGTGTTGTACAAGAATTCGGACGTATAGGCATATTGTGCGCAATTCGGTTTTCTAAGTAATCGAACCACATATGCAAAATTTTGGCACCCGTATCCCGTTTTCGCCTCGTTTCCATTAGCGGTTGCACAAAGTGTGCTCACAAAGGGTATTTCGAGGAACCTGTACAGCTATTTACTTTTTACTCAGTTCATTCCAATTTAATTTTACTAATAAAACTGTGTACATAAAACATTACACAAAAAAAAACTTTTTTAATTAAAATTACATCACTACAAATACAATAAAATATACAAAATCAAAGGTTTCTGGGTCCCATAATTTCATTTGAGTTTATATGAGTGTAGCGTTCGCTATTTCTCTTATGCCTTTCGAATATTTTCTCTTGTAGAGGATTTACATTCCTTTGAAGCTGAATATATAGTAATAGTGTAAATAAACATTAAGTTACAGCAAGTTCCGATTTTTATTTATTGCGTTATGGGAAATGTTATGTGGTAGCTCTAGGTCTTCTGGTTTGGACCGCTTTAAACCAGTAGCGCTTTCGGATAATCCACACCACCCTGCTCAGAAATTAGCTGGCAAAAAGTGTTTTGTTTTTAAAGCATCATCGAGTATTTTTGAGTATTTATTTAATTTGTAAAAAATCTTCGTTTAGCAATCTATGATGGTAGCTATAAGATCTTGGTACACCAACAATGGGAAGGGATATACTTAATACCATTAATATGTTGATCACGTCTCATGCGCGTTTAGACTAATCAGAAACTTTATTTGACTATTTTAAACGAAATAGGTGTGCTATTCCACTTCCTCCACAATATTGGCTTTTGTTATATAGTAAAAAAATATGAATATAGTTAACAGTAAACTACATTTAATAACATTTATTTTCAATAATTAGTTTATCTTTTCAAGAATCATTCAACTGCTCTACAAATATATCTGATCAGATTATTTTACAGTGGAAAAGATAGATCAGAAAAAAGTTGAATTTAAATGTAATTGCACAGGTAAAATGCTATGTTAACTTAAACTAACAACGTTGTTACGATCTAATTGCGCCTCTGATTTTGATGTGTATAGTATTTAGTTCTTATTGGTTACACCTCAGTTGCGAATCTATTCGATTTTAAGGTCTACGCTACTCAGTTCGTATTTCGCGCGCCACTCCTATTTCTTGGCATTGCAGCCCAAGAAGTAAAAGTTCACATTTGTTTCCTGAGCGTTATTTTTCCGCCTTGATCGGCGAAGGGCATCAAGCCGTGTAAGCGTCAGTACAAAAGTTTCCGTGAATTTATGGGCTGCAGTTTGATTTTTATTGGATGATGTTTTCCTGCTCCTTTTGCGGCGGATTCGAATTCCTGAAGCATTAATGAGGGAATATTAGTTGCACGTCATTTACGGCGGATCTTACGCTTGCCGAGTTTCGCACGTGCCCGGAAGGCTTGGGGTGAGTAAAAAGCTTTCTTTAAGCTGCATGTAATTTCATTTGTATTCTATCGTGGACTCTCTTCTCCCTTATAGCAGTCACCGGAAGGCCATTAGGACAATACTTGCAGAGAAACCTCCGTCTAATTGGTAATGTGTGCAATAACAATGTATTGCTATTTTGTGAACCTGTGAGTATACTAACTATAACCTATTAATCGTAGTTGTTAACTTATGTCAACCTGCGAATTCAAATTGTGATTATACTGTGATTATAAAGTGATATTTGCATTCTAGATTTATTTGTTACTGCGACCTGCTTCTCTTTAAAATTATTTTGTGCTACCTGAGTTTACGAATTCTCGTTTTGAATGCCTGGACACACTTGTTGTTATTTGATAAAAACCGTTGGCGCCCTTTTTGAGTATATTTAAAGAACTGTACACGCCGTCTCCAATACGAGCTAGTTTTGGACGGCAATTGTATCCAAGTAGTCACAAGGTTGTGTAGTTTTGTTGGGAGAATAGCCAACGGATATTTCTTATGACAACAACGTGCACAAGAAGCATGAAAATAAGCCCTTGGGTGTATTTTAAAGGTAAGTAATCAGTATTGTATGTTATTCGACAAATCCACAGCAACCAGTTTTGACAAGGGCATCAATTTGAGTTGTTTTTGACTGCGAGATACATCTAAACCAATTTCATTTCCCAAGAAATTATAACCAAACAACTTGTCAGTACTCGCCTGTTACAGTGGATATTCTCATTTGTTCAAGAAATAAAATGCAAACGTATTGATCTGTTTCTCTTTGAGAATCTATAATTGAATCGTTCTGGTTTGCAAAGCAATCTTCATGTATGCAACAGCAGGAATAATCATTCCGTATTTAATTATCAATTTTGTGGCATACTTAACTTTATTTTTTCGATGTTTGCGCGCATTGCATTTACCTAAATATTTACATGATTTTACATATGCCTCGCTTCTGGTGGGTAAACTAGAAATTTAATATGCTTTTTATATAAAATGAAGGACTCGTTTAAAGTCCTGGCAAAATGAAAAACTGAAAGCCGCTTTGCATATAAGACGTTGAACTCATTAGCAAGTCGCAAATGTTTTAAATCCTAAGGAATTAGTCAAATTATAGTAGAGAATTCCGGTATTATTGTATACTCTAACAAAGCACGACAAAGGATCCTACCAAACATATACAGTCAACCACAATAAGCAACTCCTACACGCGCCTGACGTCAGAACTCGAGCTTCCGAGTAATGATTAGACCTAGGGATCCCGGCAGTAGTTTTAGATTTTGATCTTAAATAAGTCGCAGGATGGCGGAAGCTTACGTTTCTGACAGACGAGCCATTTGCCTGGTTATGGTAAAAATTGACCACCGCTGTTTAAAAATCCCAGAATCATTGAGAATTGGCGAAAGGTTTACTTTAGTGACGACATTTACATTTGTATAAGATCCATTTTACAACTTTATATTTAAAAAGTATGTCAAAATTGTGAGGTTTTTACAGTAACTCAAACTTCGAATTTTAAATTTAGAGATTATATGTATAACTAGCAATAAATAATTTAAAAGCCCGGTACCCAGCAAGTATAGGCACTGACTGTTAATGTTTATCACTGCGTGGATTTTATTTAGTTCTCGATTTTCTTCCCCTACGCTATTATATGACCTGCAATTTTTATTAACTACCTATGAAGTCTAATGGGCATTTTTCGAATTTTAAGAAGTCCATTCACGGGAAAAATCCACCTACAAGACTTCTAAACTTCTAACACAATAAGCTTTTTGATTATAGATCTATTAAGTTGCACTTCTGACAATCTTCGGAAATCAAATTAATGCTATGGACGGAAAAGTAGGCGAAAGAATCTTCATTTTAAGAACTACGAAACAGACATTATGTTTGTTTATGTTTATGAACTAAATCACTAAATTATCTAAATCTGTACATTTATATCCATGCTTTATCCAACAAAGGCAAGCTAGAAAAAAATGCAAAATTAGTATTTAAAAGCTATTACAAATTTTATTGTAAAATCTGATATTTTCTAAACAGGCAACTTGCATTTTAAAATGTATTTAAAATCCTCTGTGCTCTACGACTCGGAAACCTTTAGCTCCCTGTAAATATGGAGCCATTCAACTGCTCCATTATAAAATCTTCCAGTGTTTAACGTGGCGAGCCTAACGCAGTGTAACCGAGGCAGCAATAATGGCGATTCTTTTCACATTAATAAAGAACGACAGGCTCGGATGTCGCAACATCGATTTTCAATTAAGTTAAGGAGTTAAGGGCTGAAAAACAAAGAACTAGCAGCGAGCAACATATAAAAACAATAACGTTACTTGTTGTGCGTCGAGGGGCAATCAATCATGATCGCGAGTTTGTTTTATATTAGACCCATTCATGTCGGCCTACACAACTTTATCACCCCGCCCATTTATGAAATTATCTTGGTTATCACTACCGGAATTAACTGCTCGCACATTAGCCTAATTGAAAAGTTGGCCGCCACAGTTTTACAAGAGGCGCAAAAGTGAACTCGAAATTTCGGGGATTAATTTCCATCACGGACGGAATTAAAACTGCCGAAGCAGACAGGACTGATATTATAGTAATTAATGGGACACCATGTGGCCGATCAAGTTTGATGTTTTAATTGCACAAAGAAGGGGCGATGTTCTCAGTTAATAAACTAACCCCGAGAAGTTACTTTTCGCAAAGGCACTATAATATACTAAATTCAAAACTGGGTTTCTATTTCACAATAGTATATGATCCTCAGGTAACATAAGTACCTGCGATTGACTTACAGGACTTATTACTTAAAAATGACTTTTAAACCTGTAACGATATGACCAGAAAAGCTGTAAAATAAAGTTTCGAATTTATTTCCAATTGTTTAACTTCTGACCGAAATTAAGTCGTTTGTTTCAAAGAAGCTTCTGTTAATTTCAAGTTTCTAGTCGACTAAACATTCTAGTATAATTACTCGACTGGTAGTTCTTGTCGGATTATGATAGTCGCCAAAGTAGGGCTCCGTAATTACGCTGTTAAAAAGAAACTTTCAGGCCCCACTATGGACTTCCACAATTAACCTGATCGCAGAGTGATAAACACTCTTCAAGCACCACCTCCACCGTAGTTAATCAAAGACATAACTTACGTGGGGACAGACTCCTCCTGGCCATCGGGAACTTCTTACAACGTCACCTGTCAAAATTACAATTCCTAGAACGACCACGAAAACGCGAACAAAATCATACAGTGGTGCTTCCGAAAAAAATCGAGCTCGCCCACAGTACTTGGGCGACATATGTAGCTGGCATGCCCAAATTAGCGTAGGGCACACTGTGGCCTTCGAACTATACATTCGCTCCCGCAAAGATAGGTAAGCGCTTAGGGAAGAACGAGTACATGTATTTTCGATTTCGTGGATCAATATAGAACGTCATTTAATATTGCTAGTTTCAGCTCCAACCATCACAAAGCACCGTAGAGCGCAACATCATCACAGAGTTACTCCGATTTGCGCAGCACCCATACTGGAGTGATAGACGGGTCCCCAACCTACGTAGGAGTTTATCAACCCGCCTGCGTCACTAGTTTGAATCTGTTTTCTCTCACTAGCACACTGTACATACGTTTTAGCATTAAATCTAGTTACAGAAATGAGATTTAATATTAGAGACAATATAGGTACATAATTTATTAAAGTTGTTCGCAATCTAATCAATTGAAGCAAAATAACGAACTGTGGCATCGAGCTACCCAAAAGCACTTAGATGGGAAAAGTTCATACAAATACCCCCATGGAGTAGCGTTTTACAAACTAACTAACTTTAATAAATGTAAGAGCAGCTTCTAAATATTAACTTAGTTGAAAAGGTTCTATAATTTTGCACAACCGTAGCGTCTTGAGATCAAGCTCTAACAGAATCGGTCGACTAATGATGGTTGTATTGGAGAATTATATTTTAACGATTTTTTATAAACTTTAAAGCAAGTCGTAACAGAATCCTGCGAGTAATATTCGACTATTTTCGAAGGATGATATTTTAAGAGTCGTTTATAGACCTAAACCCAACTACAAATTTTAAATATACTTAGAAGAAGCTTATAAATCTTACTCAAGCTAAAAGTTTTGATATTTTTGCACAATTGTGGCATCCTTAGACCAAGTGCTAGCAGAAGGACTCGACTAATATTGGGCTATATTTGGGATATGATATTTTAAGAGTTGTTTATAAACCTTACCCCAACTGCAAAGGTTTATAATACCTAAAAGAGGCTTGCAGGTCTTGATAAAACTGAAAAAGAGCAGTAATTTTGCACAATTGTGACATCTTGAAATCAAGTCCTCATAGAATCCCTAAACTACTATTCGGCTTTAATCAGTGGATGATATTTTAATAGCTACCTATAAACCTCAACTGGAGTTAAATGGTTCAATAAATTTAGAAGCAGCTTATGAATCTGAACTAAACTGAAATAGTTCACTAATTTTGTACAAAGATTACGGCCGCTTGAAATCAAGTCCGAACAGAATCCTCCACTAATATTCGACTATAATCGGTAGATTATATTTTAATGGCTGTTTATAAACCTCAGCCACACTAGCGTGGTTTAATAAATTAGGAATAATAGACCTTAACTGAACTCCCAATGTTTAATAATTCGACGAGCAGCGTATGAATCTTAGCAAAGCTGAAAAAGTTCTAAAATGCTGCATAATTCTGGCGATCAAATTCTAACAGAATCCATGGACTACTGTTCGGCTATATTGGGAGGATGATACTTAAAAGGTTTTTAAAAGCATTCAATGTACTGAAAAGATATAATAAACTCAGAGGCATCTTATGAATCCTAACTAAGCTAATAGAGTTCGATGATTTTGAGCAGTTGTGGAGCCTTGAGATCAAGTCCTAGCAGAATCCATCGACTGATGTTCAAATATATTTGGATGATAATATTTTAAGAGTCGTTTATAAACCTTCACGCAACTGCAAATGTTAAATATACTTAGAAAAACTTGTAAATTATCCAAGCTAAAAATTTTCAATAATTTTGCACAATTGTGGCATCTTTAGATAAAGTCCTAACAGAATCACTCTACTGATATTCAGCTATATTTGAGGGATGATATGTTAATAGTGGTTTATAAACCCTAGTCTAACTGCAAAAGTTTAATATACCTAGAAGCAGCTTATAGGTCTTAACTAAACCGAAAAAGTGCAGTAATTTTGCACAATTGTAACATCTAAAAAAATCCCTCCACTAATATTCGGCTATAATCAGTGAATGCTATTTTAATAGCTGTCTATAAACCTAAACTGAACAGAAAATGTTCAATACATTTAAGAGAAGCTTACGAATCCCAAATAAGACAAGAAGGTTCAATAATTTTGCACAATTATTGTGGAATCCTGAAATCAAGTCCTAACAGAATTCCTCGACTAATATTCGACTATAATCAGTGAATTAAATTTTAATAGCCGTCTATAAACCTCGCTTGGGCTGAAAAGGTTCAATAAATTTAGGCATAGCTTTTGAATCTTAACTACGATGAGTAGGTTGAATAATTTTGCACAATTATTATGGCAGCGTGAAAGCAAATCCTAACAGAATACCTCGACTAATATTCGGCTATAATCAGTGAATTAAATTTTAATAGTTGTCTATAAACCTCGCCTGGGCTGAAAAGGTTCATTAAATTTAGGAACAGCTTTTGAATCTTAACTAGGAAGAGTAGATTGAATAATTTTGCACAATTATTATCGCATCGTGAAAGCAAGTCTAACAGAATACCTCGACTAATATTCGGCTACAATCAGTGAATGAAATTTTAATAGTTATCTATAAACCTCGCCTGGGCTGAAAAGGTTCATTAAATTTAGGAGCAGCTTTTGAATCTTAACTAGGATGAGTAGATTGAATAATTTTGCACAATTATTATGGCATCGGGAAAGCAAGTCCTAACAGAATACCTCGACTAATATTCGGCTATAATCAGTGAATGAAATTTTAATAACTGTCTATAAACCTCAACTGGACTGAAAAGGTTCAATAAATTTAGGAGTAGCTTTTGAATCTTAACTAAGGTGAGAAGGTTCAATAACTTTGCACAATTACTATGGCATCTTGAAATCAAGTACGAACAGAATCCCTCAACTAATATTGGGCTATATTTGGCGGATGATATTTTAAGAGTAGCTTATAAACCCTAGCCTATCTGCAAAATTTTAATATATTTAGAAGCAGCTTATAGGTCTTCACTAAACCGAAAAGGTGCAGTAATTTTGCACAATTGTAACATCTTCAGATCAAACCCTATAATAGAATCCATCGACCAATATTCGGCTATAATCCGTGAATGGTATTTTATTACTTGTCTATAAATCTGAACTGGACCGAAAAAGTTCAATAAATTTGGGAGCAGCTTGTGAATCTTAACAAAGATGAGTAGTATCAATAAATTTGCACAATTATTATGGCATCCTGAAATCAAGTCCTAACAGAATCCGTCGACTAATATTCGGCTATAATCAGTGAAGATATTTTAATAGCTGTCTATAAACCTCAACTGGACTGAAAAGGTTCATTAAATTTAGGAGCAGCTTTTGAATCTTAACAAAGATAAGTAGTATCAATAAATTTGCACAATTATTATGGCATCCTGAAAGCAAGTCCTAACAGAATTCCTCGATTAATATTCAGCTATAATCAGTGAATGAAATTTTAATAACTATCTATAAACCTCAACTGGACTGAAAAGATTCAATAAATTTAGGAGTAGCTTTTGAATCTTAACTAAGGTGAGAAGGTTCAATAACTTTGCACAATTACTATGGCATCTTGAAATCAAGTACGAACAGAATCCCTCAACTAATATTGGGCTATATTTGGGGGATGATATTTTAAGAGTAGCTTATAAACCCTAGCCTATCTGCAAAATTTTAGTATATCTAGAAGCAGCTTATAGGTCTTCACTAAACCAAAAAAGTGCAGTAATTTTGCACAATTGTAACATCTTCAGATCAAACCCTATAATAGAATCCATCGACCAATATTCGGCTATAATCCGTGAATGGTATTTTATTACTTGTCTATAAATTTGAACTGGATCGAAAAGGTTCAATAAATTTTGGAGCAGCTTGTGAATCTTAACAAAGGTGAGTAGTATCAATAAATTTGCACAATTATTATTATAAATATCAACCGGAATGGCACGGTTTAATAAAGCAGCTTCTAACATTAACTACGCTTAAAGGTTCAATAATTTTGGACAATTTCTGTGTTTTGAGATCAATTCCTAACAGATTATCTCAGCTAAAATTCGACTATGGTCGGAGGTTGATAAGTTAACAGACGTTAATAGACTTTAACTGAACTGTAAATCTCTGCGAGCAGCGTATGAATCTTAGCTAAACTAAAAGAGTTCTTAAACATTGCAAAATTCTGGTGTCTTGAGATCAAATTCAAACAGAATCCATCGGCT
>OW679200.1:130407071-130563349 GCA_940337035.1 Agriotes lineatus | reverse complement strand
TCAATATTTTTATACAAGAGTTACCTGTCGATTATTTAAGATTAATACGTGTTTTCCACTTGAGCCTTCTGTTTAGGTTATTGCGAGACGCCTAAAGTCGGGGTAACTGGCAATCCTTTTAATTGAAACACACTCGGACACGAAGACCAAAGCTACTAAGATTAATAAGAACACTTAAGTAGATACAAATACTTGCATTTATTTTTCTGCCGTTTACAGAAACCTTAAGTTTACGTATTTACATCTTCTTATTAACTAACTTAATTCTAAGTCCATTCTGACCAAGAAAGCTCGGTGGGCGTTTACAAAGTTCCCAATAACCTATCAGAGCTGGTCTAAATTTTGGACATTTGGCATTACGCGGACGTGACCGTTCATAATAGTTCTATGAATTTTTACAAGCTTGAGGATTTCCCATGGTGAAATGTGGCCTGTTCGGACCCTTAGTAAATTACCGCTATAAAGATTTAAAATTCTACTAAAGCATTTGGTCCCAGCTGCAAATAGTTTTTATGATCGAGTTGCAACCGTTGCTTCTTCTAATCACGTACCGGTCATATACATCACTCCATATTTCGGTTTATGAAGTAAACGCTGCATACACTTACTCTAATCTTATTCGTGAGATTGGAATATCTCCAGCTTCCCAAGCGAAAGGCACGTTTCTAAACATCCGCTTGTTGTAATTTAAATATGACATTTTCCTACGAATTTTACCTTAAAATATTATACAGATGGCTTACAGCTAACTAAAGTACAGTATATTCCTACATAGTTCATTAAATTAAAGAACGCAAATCGTAACAGTTGCCCCCGGATTAAGATAGTCTTTGGGGTTTAAATCTATCGATTTTTACACCACAAGACGTTCTTCTTTCGCACTTAAGCAATACCAGTCATAAATCTCAGAACTATATGGTCTCATTATGCTTACCCTAATTTAACTAACCTACGTGAATTAACATCAGTTATCTGGTGTAATTGTCAGTACTACTTTGGTTCTCGGTGACTTAACTAAACAAAATACCTAGATAAGGAATCCACGTTTCCGCATTTCTTTCCCGGTTTATAGAGAACAGTGAAATTTAACATTTGTAAAATTAATGACCACCGCAGTAATCTGCCATTCTTATTGCTCATCTGCCGTAACCAGGTCAAAGGACAGTGATCCGTTTCTACGGTAAAATGGCTCAGAAACAAATAAGGCTTTAATTTTCCGACTGCCCAGACTAAAGCTGCACATTCGAGTTCACTTGCGCTATAAGCTTGCTCCCTATCCGTGAGTTTTTTGCTCAGATACAGCACCGGATGCTCTTCTTGATTAGCATCTCGTTGCGATAAAGTCACCCCCATTCCTCGCTTCGAACAATCGGTTTGTACTATAAATTCACGGGAATAATCTGGAGCTCTCAACACCTTACCGCTCATTAATTCGTCCTTCAATCTTTGGAAGGCAACTTCTTTCTGATCATCCCATTCTACTCTGGTTTTCGCATTTTTCCGTAATGCGTCTGTAAGTGGACTAGCTATGTCTGCATAGTTCGGGACGTAATGATTATAATACCCAGTGATCCCGAGAAATGATCGAATATCCCGTTTGGTTTGGGGACGTTGAAACTCCTGTATGGCCGCTACCTTTACCTCCGACGGTTGTCTAAATCCCTGACCTATTTTATGTCCCAGATATATCACCTCGGCTTTTCCCCACTCACACTTCTTAGCCTTTATCGTTAGGCCTGCTTGATGCATTGCCTTGAATACCGCACGTAGATGTCCTAAATGCTCCTCCCAAGTCATCGAATGTACCGCCACATCGTCCAAAAATGGTTCTGCGAAATCGTCCATTCCCTCCAATATGGTGTCCATTAGCCGCTGAAACGAAAATGGAGCAGATTGCAGCCCGAACGCTAACGTCACTGGTTCGAAAACTCCACGATGCGTTATGAAGAGCAGCATATTTACTTGCTCTTTCAGTCATCCCTATTTGCCAGTAGGCTCTTACTACATCGATTAAACTCAGGTATCTGGCCTTGCTGCATTTTTCCACACATGCTTCTATATTAGGAACAAGATGTTGCTGTGGCACCGTAATAGCATTTAACGCTCTGTAGTCGATCACAGGCCTTGGATCCTTCCCTTCAGCCTCCACAATCATCATGGGCGATGAGTACTCGCTGTTACTGGGCCTAATTACTCCCAATTTTAACATTTTATCGATTTCTTTGTCGATAATCTCGCGTACCCTCGGTGAGTGTGAATACGCTCGAGTTCGGATAATTTTTTCCTCCTTGAGAGCAATATCGTGTTCCACTAAGTTGGTTCTTCCGGTCGATTTGAAAATAACCCTGGAAATTCTTGGATTAATTCCTCCAAGCTTTTCATTTGGATTTCCGTGAGTTTTCCTACCCCTTTGGCTTGTTTCAACACTTCCGAAGCACTTAAGATTTCGGTGTCTTCTATTTCCAGTTCTGGAAGATCGAGTTCTGCTCCTTCTTCCCCAGGTTGTTTGATTACTATCGCAATAACTTCAGCCTTTTCAAAATAAGGTTTCAACAAATTGACGTGGACAAGGGTTTGTTTACGTTTTCCCGATATTTCTTTAACTATATAATACGTATCGGAAATTTTCTCCACAATTTCTTTGAGTCCAGTCCATTGCATCTGCAATTTGTTGGTCCTGGCTTGCTGATACAACATAACCTTCTCGCCAACCTCGTAATATGAAGCCTTCGCCTTCAGATCATAATAACCTTTTGATTTGGTTTGTGCTTCCAAAGTCGCCGTTTTCGCGATTTCCTGCATTTGCCTTAGCCTATCGAGTAACTTTAATATGTACACTACTACCGGTTCGTTGGTTTCCTTTCCAACCCACAACTCCTTGATCATGTTTAATGGAGATCTAATCTGACGTCCATAAACCAATTCTGCGGGACTAAATCCGTGTGCCGCGTGCGGTGCACATCTCAAAGCGAAAAGCGCTTGATCGATATATTCATCCCACTCATTTCCGTTTTCGTAACACAACGCTCTTAGGATTCGCTTGTATACCCCGTGGAATCGTTCTACTGCGTTTGATTGCGGATGATATGCTGAACTGTGTATGATTTTTATACCACATCGGTCAAGAATTCGGTCGTTAGATTGCTGGTAAATACAGTGCCCAAATCCATCTGGATTTCGGATGGAAATCCTACTCGTGAAAATATATTTAATAACCCTTTTACCACCGATTCAGAATCTGCTACTTTCAATGGGATCGCGTCAGGAAATTTTGTAGCACTACAAATTAGCGTTAGTAGATATCTGTTTCCCTCTCGGTTTTCGCTAAAGGTCCTACAATATCCACATTTACTCGCTTATACGGTTCGGTGATTACTGGCACTCTACACATTGGAGCTTTTTTCCTATCAGTGGGCTTCCCTACGCGCATGCAAACGTCACAGCACTTGATCTTGTTTTTCACGTCTCGTCCCATCTGATTCCACCAATAATTCTGCTTGATCCTGTCAATGGTTTTTGTTACAACCAAGTGTCCCATCCACATGTTATCATGTGCGATATCTAGCAACTTGCTTTGTAATTTTTCTGGCACCATCACTTGCTCAAAGCTCCGACCCAATTTGTCAGTAATTTTCCTGTGCAGTATTCCATAAGCAATGTAGAATTTTGCTCCATTGTTCTCCTTCTTTGATTCTGCCATCTCAAAATACTCCTTTAATTTTGGGTCTTCTAATTGCAGCATTCTTAAGGTTGTCGGTGTTAGTTGTGTTATGTCCGAGTAATCGACATCCGATTTAGGTATTGAAAATTGTTCGTCCTTTTCCAGGCTCGGTGATTTATACCCAATCTCCTTTTCCGCTTCTTCTCCCTGTTCGTCGGAATCTTTCCGTCTTCTGAACTCTTTACTTCGGCATTCGTTTCTTTATTTTCATCGTGAACCTTTTCCTTTTCCATTATAGCCTTCGCCTGCGCTCTCGTTAATGCGAGCACTTGTTGAATTACCACATCCTTTTCCTTCGGCAGCATCTCCCACGTTTTATTCGATAGCAGATACGTATAATCTCGAGGCAAACGATTCGCTACAGCTGCTTCAGTTTCCACCTGAATTTCTGGCAAATTTAATTTTACCTTCGCAACTGGTAACGCCACACATTCTTCATTCAGGAGTCCTTGCACATATACATATTTCCCTGTATAATCGGCTCCTTTGATAAATTTGTGTGCACGATATCATAGCTGGCTCCGCTATCTCGTAGTAATTTTGCTTCCACTCCATTTACTTTCGCTATTATGGTATAAGGTTCTAGCAGACCTTCCTCGTTCTTGCTCTGGCCTATCGTTGCTAAAACGACTTGTGTTTTGAGACATTCCGGTGAACCTTTATAGTGACCTACTGCACCACATCCAAAGCACTTCCCCGGCCTTCGTCTGTCGAAACTGCGTTTGTCCAATTTTTCCTTGACAACACTTTCCGTTTGCACCTGACTTTTCCCTAAGTCATTTTTCAAGTTCGACGTCGGCTTAGTTTCGAACTTATTTTCGATGTCTTGAGTTTCCATTATATTGCCGTTCCGTACCTGGTCCTCTTTGGTGACGTATGTGTCTGCATGCTCTGAAGCTTCCTCCATCGTCTTGGACTTGTTTCGGTCCTCCACCCAAAATTTCATCTCCCCTGGCAACGAACTATAAAATTTCTCCAAGCACATCAGTTGAGTTAGCTTGTCGAAGTTTCCTTCCGCTTCTTCGCTCTTGATCCATTCCTGGAAATTGGTTTTTTAGTTGGTATGCAAATTCCGCATAACTCTGGTCAGTTTTTCCGTTTCCCGTACCGAAATTTCATTCTAAAAACTTCTGCTGTTAGCTGATATTTCTTGAGCAGACTAGCCCTGACTTTGTCGTAATCTTTGCTGTCCTCTTCTGTTAATCGAGCCACGACCTCATTCGCTGTTGGTGACAACACACTCGTCAATCGAATTGGCCACGATTCCTTGGAGAAGTTCAATTGCACACAAACCCGCTCGAAATTTGTTAAATACAATCCCATGTCACCGTCATCCTTGAAAGGTTGCAATTGTTTTGTCATATTCAAGGACATATTCCTAATTGCATTGACATCATGTACATTATTTTCATTTGCCGTTTGAGCTTGGGCCTGAGCAATTTTCACTTGAGCATCTAATCTAGCTACCTCCAATCTTTCTTCTCGCTCCCTTTCCGCTAATTCTAACCTTTCTCTCCTTTCAGCTAATTCTAACCTTTCTCTTCGTTCCCTTTCAGCTAATTCTTCCCACTTGTCCTTCCGAGGGTTTTCCTCCCAGGCACCTAATTCTACTTTAATGTCCCTCTACCGAATGTTGAGCCTTAATCAATTCTTCTATGATCTCTGGCCTTTTTCTTTTTCTCCGGTAATTCCAACAGATTAGCAACGTATTTTAATTCGCTCACCGAAAAAATACTGTATTCGGAAACCATTGTTTTCTTTTAAATGAAACACTTGATAAAATTTAAATTCTGTAAACCAGGAATTTTGCGTAACTCGTAAATTACCTATCGCTGCTGTAAAAACGTAACTAGTTCACAACCCGTCGAAAATTTACTATTACTGACAACTACGAGCAATACCTGATCCTATTATTTCAAAAAAATATATACACAACCTTACTAAATCGCATAATAAGACCATATAGTTCCGAAACAAACAACAAGTATTACTTACCCACAACTGGAATTTTCTGCTTTCCCCGCTGTGCTGTCGTCTTATTCCCACAGATCTGGACGCGCCGCCTCCCTGTTCTGAAGCCGCTTCCCTGTCTTTTTTCTGGAGTTTCCGCCGCCACTCACTTCGACACTTTTACTGGCTTTCCCTGCACTACACTGGTTTTTCTTCGTTGTCAGTTTTACCTGACGTTGTTCTCAGAATGCTGCCTCGCCGCCCCTTCGAATGACTGCCCTCCTGTTGTCTGGCCGCCTCCACGGATTCCTTGCCGTCACCTCCTCGACGCTTGCTGGTTTTCCAACGTTTCCACTCTTACGTGACGCCGTCCCCAGCCCTCTACGCCGTTCCCGGATTGACCGCTCCCGTTGGACCACGGAATTTCCTGCATTCACTCCTCGACGCTCCTGGATTTTACCTACGCCGCTCCCAGCAATGAACGTTCCCGTTGTCTGGCCGCCTCCACAGATTCCTTGCCGTCACCTCCTCGACGCTCGCTGGTTTTCCAACGTTGCCACTTTTACGTGACGCCGTCCCCAGTCCTCTACGCCGTTCCCGAAATGACCGCTTCCGTTGTACCGCCTCAGTTTATTAGATGCTTTTTCCCGTCCTGTTCACGTGCTTCCCCTTGTATATTTCAACGCTTGCACTTGGACCGACTTCGAAACAAAAGAAATCTTCTGTCGTGCGATTTAAATAAGTTATAAATTACACCGCTTGATCACCACTATTGCGAGACGCCTAAAGTCGGGGTAACTGGCAATCCTTTTAATTGAAACACACTCGGACACGAAGACCAAAGCTACTGAGATTAATAAGAACACTTAAGTAGATACAAATACTTGCATTTATTTTTCTGCCGTTTACAGAAACCTTAAGTTTACGTATTTACATCTTCTTATTAACTAACTTAATTCTAAGTCCATTCTGACCAAGAAAGCTCGGTGGGCGTTTACAAAGTTCCCAATAACCTATCAGAGCTGGTCTAAATTTTGGACATTTGGCATTACGCGGACGTGACCGTTCATAATAGTTCTATGAATTTTTACAAGCTTGAGGATTTTCCATGGTGAAATGTGGCCTGTTCGGACCCTTAGTAAATTACCGCTATAAAGATTTAAAATTCTACTAAAGCATTTGGTCCCAGCTGCAAATAGTTTTTATGATCGAGTTGCAACCGTTGCTTCTTCTAATCACGTACCGGTCATATACATCACTCAATATTTCGGTTTATGAAGTAAACGCTGCATAAACTTACTCTAATCTTATTCGTGAGATTGGAATATCTCCAGCTTCCCAAGCGAAAGGCACGTTTCTAAACATCCGCTTGTTGTAATTTAAATATGACATTTTCCTACGAATTTTACCTTAAAATATTATACAGATGGCTTACAGCTAACTAAAGTACAGTATATTCCTACATAGTTCATTAAATTAAAGAACGCAAATCGTAACAAGGTGCATACCTACCTAGGTATCTCATTTCTTTGTATTAAGGCATTACAATACCGTTTAATAGTACAGATGGACATTGTTATCTTCACAAGGTGAAAGTGACTTCACTAACCCTTATACGCAATCTTTCCATTCAGTTGCTAATTACATTTAAGTCGTCTCTTACATAGTGACATGCAGTTCGTGGGTCTTTAGGACAATAAACAACGACAGTGTCATCCGCCAGGGTTCCTGCCACTCTTCTTTGGGATATGGGTAGGTCTGCAATGAACACTAAATAGAGGAGGGTGGGGGACAACATAGTTGATTTATAATTTTCGAGTTTTAGGTGGAAATAACGATCTGCAGGTTGGACCTTTTTATTTTAAATTGTAGTTTTTAAAATAAAATTGTATTAATCTTGTTTGACGTATAATAAAGTTGAACAGCAATAGCAATTGTCTTACATTCGTTTATTTATCACACCCCCTGTTCAAAGAAATTATTATAGGGTCAAATCTTTAAAACTAAAACCGAAATGATATTGAAAGATTCAATGTTCCACAAATGTTTCTTAGAAAATTCATTTCATAATAAATTTTTCCTGTAATTTAAATAACACGAAGAATAAACTAATGGTCTCATAAGAAGTAGCTTTACTGAATGTTTTTCTTGGTTTAAGAATCATAATAATTTAAGCAAATTTGAGCTGTGCAGGTCAGTACGTTGATCGAACTCGTATTGAGGAAAATAATGTAGTTAACAGCGTTATTCCTTTTCTAGGCAGTCATTTCAGTACATTCCCAGTTACAAAATCGTAGCCGGGTGCGTTTCTTTTCTTTAGATATTTAATTTCTTTTGATACTTCTTCGGATGCAAAGGCTCAAATCGATATTCTTCCACTTTTGCATTTGTTTCATTTGTGTGGAGATTAAAACTCTCTGATATAATGGGTGTTGAGCGAAGACATCAGCTTTTTCTAACTCTGATCTAGCTTGTTGTTTTGCTTGGCTCCTTGTAGGAGAATTGGTTGTTTGCGATTGTTTAAAACTTTTTGCGGCTTTCCAAAGCAAATAATCAGATTTTGCAATGTGCTGAGGTATTTTTTAAACTGCTGATTCCAAATCTTTTTTAATTTATTTAGCTGATTGCTTACATGGTTATATCATCTTCTGTCTAAGATAATGTAGATACTCGGCCATATAAATCTTACTTTACGTTTTTGGGCCACTGACTTTTCTATCTCGGGCGGAATATTAACTACATATTGGCGTTCATATTCGAATTATAAATTATCAGGAATATTTAGGATACCACTCCTGTTTTTTTTTCTAAATTTTGAACTAATGCCTGAAAAAACGCTCTTTAAAACAATGTGACCCCTGATTGTGTGCTGAAAAGGGAAAACTATAAGAGAAAATGGGTTCTAATATGAAAACCAAACATTGATGCACAGGGTATCCAAAAAAAAATATAAAATACACTCAATAGTAAACTAATCTAATATTGCATATAGAGCAAAGAGTCAAATGAAAAACTATCTTAGAATTACAAGCTATTGTCAAATGCAACATTAAGATTTATCTTTTTTAAGTAAATATAAGTTGTAACATTGGAACACTGAAAAAACCCTTATAAGAATTTAATAAAACAACTTTTATCGAAATCGAAGAAATACAAAATGAAACAAAAATTAATATAAATTTATAAATGAACAGCATTACGAAATGTTCTATTTAACCTATAGGCCTATGTCATGCATTTTTGGTATTTGATGTTTAGTTCGTAAATAAACAATATTATTGTTATTATTTTGCACGCTGTACATAACTTTAGCTTTTCATAATGTAAAACTGATTGTTTCGATATCTTTTTCGAAAAAGGTCATATGTATGTACACGCTAAGCTAATGCCGCTATAATCCAAAAATAAAAACTACTAAAAGTGAGAATTGTAGTAAAATTTGTTTTTTAAAAACAATGGCTTAAATATTTGGAAAAGTCCCCGCAAATGTCTTGTTTATACTTGATCGAATTTATTTCAACCTACTGGAAGCAGTAGTGCTGTCTGCAAGCCCATTGACAACTTCTATAATTTTGTACGATTAGTTTCGCCGTCGGTGAGCTGCATTGCGATATATCTGCAGCATTTTAAAGTGGATTAGGTAATTACCTCTTCTATTCTCCGATAATTGTCATGCGGAACATTACTCGAGCTGAAATGACGTGAATGATTATTGTTGGGTTTTTACTGTAAATTAAAATATTTAGATTTCTACAAAACGACTACTTAAAATACTTACTGAAAAGTTGTCTGACAGAATATACACTTTTTCTGATATATATGCACTACTATGTCCTCGAATTCAGCTTAGAAGAGGGAATATGTAAACCTTATTTCTAATTGTTCACAGAAATGATAAAGAACTATAATTTTTCGGTTAAAGCAAAAAGTTTTTTTAATTAAAATCAAGTATTAATACCTTGTTTTTTAAAGATCAAGCTTTTTTATATCACTGTTTTTATAATATAATAATATAATAATTGCTACATTATCGATTAACGTTCAACCTCTTTCTCTACATACGTAACTCAATTCCAAAGCACAGCATAAAATATTCTGTAGTTGAATGTGTGATAATATAACATCTACGTCTAAATTAATAATTTGTTTTAAACTTCTCCTTTATGAATACATACTTGTAAAATTGTTAGATAAAAGCTCCTTGCTGTCCATAAAATTAAACCACTTCTTCCGAGTTACCTACCAAATTTGTGTTATTCGGTCAAGAACAATAGAAGTATCATATATCATACAGCCATTCTGTTGAAAGTCTATTGAGAGCCCATAAATAAGAAGTAAATAAACTAAATCTTCATATGTAAAAGCAAAGACACCTTTCCCTATAATTGATAAATTATATTCCAAATTAGAAAAATAATTGATTTAATGAAAATTGTGGACCACTTGTTGAACACATGGTTTTATATACGAATCAGTGCTATTGACATATTCATCTTTAAATAAGTGTGACATGTTTTTGTACTTTGTATAATTTCGCGTCTTTTTTTAATAACGTATACAAGCTTGTTGCAATATTATGCCATCGGTATTTTTACATGGTAAACCACCAAATAATAATTTAAAATTTTATTTGTAAACATGTGCTTTCACAAGCGACAGCGGAGTTTACCTGGTTCTGTGAATTTCAATATGTTGTGACATTTATGGATTATATCGTATTTGCAAATACAGCTCCGATAAAGATTCAATGGAAATAAATCCGTTGCCTATAGAAGTTTATGGGCTGGAGCCTTTTCTGCATTATGAACTAATTCCCAGATTCTATACTTTAACCTTGGACGTACCTGTTTGCACCATTTCGTAGGGGACAATAGACTGCAACCACAAAAATGCGTTGGGCGACATTAACGGCCTTTGTGGCGTGCTTTACTTTTCATTGGACTTTTGGGAGGTTGCAGCGGTTCCCAACATTCTTCGTAATGACAATTACTCAGCATTTGCATAGAATTTGTATTAGATTGAAACTCAACCGTCTGTTTGGATTTACATAAAGGTACAAACTGTTCAACTGTTTCTATTAAGTGTAATAGAAGCGAACAAACATGACTCAGGAAATTTTGCAACATTTTGGGGACTTCTGCAAACCACCCACGTTGCTCGCTCAGCTATAAATGTTGGCTTGGCACTTTAAGAAGAATTAAGCAGTGGCTGCATTCGCAATTACTTACAGTACAGTGACAATATAGCATGTCCGAGATTGAGATGTACGGTCACCTGAGCGACACTTGCGACTAAATACTTTATACAGGGTTCCCCATATAAATTTAATGATTTTTATGTGCAGGACGAGCCATTTGATCAACTATTACAATGCTACACTATTTGTATAGAACATATAAGCAGAAAACAGAACATAATCTACAGAAAATCTTGATTGCATTGAAAATTACTCGCTCACTGTAATTGAAAATAATTTGAAACTATTCACCAAATATAAAATAAGTAACTACCAGTTTTCTAAAAGCATAAATCTGTAGTAAATACATCTGGCTTTTGCAGCTTAAATTGTAGGCCAGACTAATTCCTATTATAATCTAAATCACGGCAAGGATGTTTATAACCTGTAGTGAAAGTTCTTTCTTGTGAATCATATTATGTTGGAGCTATCGTTAATGGACAAGTGTTTTGACAAAGGTATACTTACATCTTGAATCAGCTATTTTTATAAATGAAAATTAATGAAACTTAACCTCGAATTTTTTTAAAGTAACTGTCAACATTCTTCCTATGCAAACGATTTAAATCTATTAGCTACAATAAGTAACCATAATAAGCTGCAATGAAAGCGATGGTATCTAAGGATTGGAAAACTGTAAATTTTCGTAACTGCAAAACCCTCAAAGAATATTTATACCAAATTTAAAGCCAAAATCAAACCATCGTCACTACATGAGCACATTTGAGGACCGGCCAACTAACGCTGAAGACGGCGTGCGCTTCTTTACAAAAGCCTAGGTTGATTAGGTTGAATAATCAGTACAAAAGGAGCGTCAATGAGTTTTTATGCAACATATGTGATCAGATAGAAACGAGAACTCCTAAACTCAAAACGTAACCAAATCACAAAAATCTGCAATATAATAAATATCT
Organism: Agriotes lineatus; assembly: GCA_940337035.1. NCBI lineage: Eukaryota > Metazoa > Arthropoda > Insecta > Coleoptera > Elateridae > Agriotes > Agriotes lineatus. The sequence continues at coordinate 130,551,528 of OW679200.1, read as the reverse complement.
TAACCAGGTCACAAGTCAGTTTGCAATAACTAAAACATATATAATCATTGTAAAATGTATAACAGTCAACACTAAATAATATTGTACACACGTTCCGTACTCTCAATAAACGTATGACTTAAAATAACAGTACTAATTTAAATATCACCGATCTTCCAGCGTAAGCTGATCAACGACATCATACATACAGTAAACAATTAAATGTAGAAATAAAATTGCACTTCCGTTAAATAGACAAACTGGCTGTTTAAAAGTTAAGCAGCAAATATCATTATTAGGGCAACTTAATCTTTGATGACGCCTTAAGGAAAACTAATCTAAGGTCCTGACGCCAATGTAGTACAACACAAGATGCAAATTGCAGTATGTGATCACTCGAGAGAAAATATTCGCAACATTGAGCTCCAAGACCAAATAGTCATTAAGTTGCCGAAATATGGTATAGTTGACAAAAGAAATAACCAAAATTGTTGTAACACTGTCCAGTGGATAAAAAGTAGAGAACGAATAAAAATCTATGAATGTTATATACAAATCAAAGAATAATAAACGCCATATACTGAAAGAGATGTAAGCCTATGCATTTGAATTACTGTACACTGCAATGCGTGTAATAGCCGTCAGCCAGTACCAAGACTAAGGCTTCGGTGCCCCCATGGACTGTAGTTCCAATTATCGGTTATCGAACACATCTTTGCTAACCAAAAAGTTGATTGCAACCAAAATCGTTGAACACTAACAGCCACTGTAAAAATACTAAAAGAACCTAGCCACAGCTAATTTAACAATAGTACAATCTGCAAATCTGCAGCAGATTTCCAGATTTTCTCAAGAATCTCTAAAGAAATCATCAGTGAAAATCTTAAATAAAGCCTATACTACAAGATCCACGTGCTACAAACGGCTTGACTACGAGGAAGAACGCAAGCAAGTACGTACAGTTGTCCAAGCCTAAATGGTCGGCGACCACAAAGAAGTCACAGGAGCTGTGGATAAGCTGCCCATAAACGGAATGGTTGAATTGTGGAAGCTTTCCCCAGGCGGTTATGTGTAGTCGCACACGGAAAAATGCCTCCAACAGCTTCGTAGCATCGCATCGCTTGACAAAACACTCAAAGAAGCTTGCACATATATTCTATAGATGTTTCACATGGTAAGAACAACGCCCAAAATGTAATATCACAAAAAGAGGCCCAAAATTTCCACACAATCGTATAGCGAAGTGCAAGGTAAAACCCAGATGAATTTTAGCAACTGAATATGCTACACATTAACACTGAGGAATACTTTCAAAAATATAAGAGTATTCAAACCCACATTTAAGTGAGTCCTCGGAAGAATACACCAAACATCAGAAACGATCTTTCACTTAATCTTCCTAAGATGGATTCAGGAAATCGCCTTTTCTATCCTAAAACTCTTTTTTAAATATCGCAAAAAGTGTTTAATCCCCACGAATTTTCAAAATTTCCACAGAAATTACCGGGGGTTAAGCAGCTGAATACAGATCAACGAATAAATGGCAACCTAACCCAAATCATACTGTAGTTGCAGGTAGCTGGAAACTGAAGACAGAAAAGCTTCTTTGCGTTGTTTTCCTGCTGGGCACGACTATAGGACTGTCTTCTTCAAGTGTCTAATAGTAGTCGGCCATCCCAACACCTTTCACATCATCTCCCTTTCTCTTTTACGTATGGCTTGGTGAAATCTTTCACAATGCTCTTCACTGACATCACCTAGGGTAGTTAATTCATTTAAGACTGCCTGTGATATGACTCAAAAATAGAGTCGTCGGTGTGATCTTTAGCTCTGTATAGTATACTATTTCTATTCGAAAAGGCAGGACTTTCTAATTCATTTAAACCAATGCCTTAAGGATTCTTCACAAGTCTTGCAAATAACACGCGGTGCCCAAAGTTTACTTTGATTTCCAAGTCTAATTTTCTTTGGGGGCACTTCATTCCATATAGGAACATGGCTTGAGACAAGGGAAATCAGAGCCACCAAAATATCTCTTTGCGAAACCCAGTCACCCTGTCACACCGTTAACGGCGTACTGGGTGATATGGTTGGCATCACGCCTTCTACGACTGACTTACTTTCTTTACTTCCACAGCTGTGGTTTTGGTACCGAATTATTACAGCAACAGTCTAATTTTAAAATAGGCAAAATATACATTTTTAATGAAATCAGAATTATGTTTCTTTTATACTTTTTTACGTTAAAGAAACCACAAATGTAACAAACGCTATCAGGATACTAAACATTTGTCACAACAAGAAGAGCACTAATAACTTACTAATAGATTAAAACGTCCACACTAATTATATTGCTGTGAAGGTTTTGTGTACTTTCAATACTTCGACTGCAGGTCATCCCAGCCGAAAATTGTGCCACTGCCGGTAAATCCCCCAATGTATGAACGAATTAAAGCGAAATATTATAGTGGTTCTCAAAATTTCGGACTTAAAGAATTTTGTAAGCTAATTCGAATAGAACATTAAGAAAATACCAAATAGTGGATTACAAAGAAACGGTACCTAATACAAATAAAAACCGGCTTGTTTAGTTAATTATACATCTTAATTAAACTAAAAAAATTTAAAATAGTTTAGGCATACATTTTTCGCAGGCCTGTGCTATAAACAGTTTTTTTATACGAGTGAAAAGAAAAGTTAAGAAAAATGTTTACTGATGTATAGGAGTTCGTTTGGCAATACTAGACCTAGCATTTTCAACAGCTTCTTACTTAAAATTATTTTCTATTAATGTAATCATACCTCTATACTAATGCACAACACTCCATGCCGTGTTAGACCGGCAAAAGTACAAAGGTTTAATGCAACAGTTTACTATTTTCGGGTTTTTGTAAACAAATCTCCCATTACTTTTAATAGCGATATTATCACAGAAAACAATTACTTATGCCTATTGGTTGTGTTTTTTAAAACTAGTACATTTATTTAATAATTAGGAGGATTCATCACTGCACCGCGGGCTACAGCTAGTAAACAAATAAATGAGAAGCATGTCATATTGTAGCAAGATTGGCTATTAAGACCCGTACTGGTTGTTGGTAATTGGAATATACTTTTATAATGCTAAAATTGAAAGTTCAACAGGACTGTCTTACTATTACGTGTGGACAATAAGTTGTTGTAGACGATAGCTTTTATTACGCTAAAACGGAATAAAATATGAAAATCGAAAAGTACAATAATATGCATTATTAAAACGTAGCAACAATCACACATATTGTACTGACAAAAAGGAAGAGCAATATATTATGTAATTCTCTTGCAGAATTGAGTACCTGCAAACGTTTGAACTTCAATTTCTAAAATGAGTGTTGGATAGATTTAAAATGCAGGTCTAAATGAAGTCTAGAGAAATATTATCCTAATTTCGATGAAGCCAAAAGTATCTATGAAAAGCAATGCCAAATCGAAGAGCTTGCGTTTTTAAAAAGGTAACATAATTTAAGAGTACTGTTGGACTCTAGTTTTAATATTAATTAAATAGATGTATTTTTGTAGTTTGCAGCGTTTCAGTTAAATTCAAAATGTTCTCACGGTTTGTGCAGTTCGCCAAAATTATTCATAAGCACGTTCAATGCAGTTCTTAAGTTTATAACTTTATTACCCTTAGAGACTATGGCATTTGCAACCCCAATAAAACCTTTGCCGACAGTGCACTGTTCGTGAGAACCGCAACATTTTAGTTTTCCACGCCAAAGTTTCCGAACGTTTCATTGGCTATTTCGACACCCACACGGGACTTGCAGATAGCCTACCACATTTCAACTTAGTTTGTAAGCAGTATCATAGAATCATGTTAACGATAACCATCCAGCAACGCAGAAGTCACTCTTAAGTGCTATTTGTACATATTATGTGAATATAATCTAAAACTATAAAATCAACACTCTTTAATTTATTCAACTATACCAACATATATTGTGTGTAAAAAGCTATACTGCATCACCAATCCAAGTAACTACTAAATCCAAATGTATTAGTACTTACAAAAAATTGGGAATACATTATCTAAATGCGATAGATACGACTTCAAATATTTGGAGAGAGAACGAAATGAAAGGTAAGGTTTAAAATAATAGTGTATATTTATGCTGCTACATGACTGATCGGAGAAAAGAGATAAATTAAACGGAATAAATTGGACATTCTACTACACAAGGTATAGTTTCAGTCGAACCAATATGAAATAAATGCACCGAGATCAAATATGGCAAGTGTATTTATTGAACTTCACTTACAGGATTTTTCAAAAATAAAAACAGAATTGAGTTATTTCGGTCGCTATTTCCAAAAATATCGTGGAAAGTAAAAATTACTTGTAAAATAAAAGTGTAAACCAAGAAATAACTGGAACGACAGTATAGATAAGGTGTTAAATATGGAAGGTGTACATTTGTATCGAGAAATAGTTACTAGTCAGGTCATTAAACAGAAGAGAGTGAAAACAATTTATTAGCTCAATACAGTTTATAGTAAAGTGCAGCGAATCCTCTACACTAATAAGGGAAGAGGAACCAGATGAATAAGAAGAATAATTGAGTTATTCACTTCACTACAGTTAATACCAACTGCAATTGATGCAGTTAAATATCACAACGTATTTGAATTAAAACATCAATATTAAAGTAAGGGATCGATACAGATAAATGTTCACTACGGCATAGTACAATAATTTGGTAAATGTATTAAACGTCTTAGATTTTCCAAGCTCGTACATGAGTATACTTGACTGCTAACCATTTATTGCAAACATTCTTAATAAAATTGTCATAAATACATGACAAAATAGGAAGGTACGCGAAAACGCACATCATATTTTCCATGTTATTTAAAACCGAATAATTAAAAACATACGAGCCATACGAATGCCGCCAATCGAAAACTGTAATTACTCTTTTTATATCTTCAGTGCTATATCATTTTAAATATGTGGATATTTTGAACCGGCATATTATTGACTTTCAACACCTGTAAGTTATATACCAATACTACATCAAATGACACCAGAGTAATACAATATGCAATTCAGCAAAACATTTGAGGTGTTTCTCCAATTAAATGAATGGATCCGCAGTAGATTAATCTTAAAACATACAGTGTGGAGCTATCCAGCTAATATAAATACTACTTTAAAAAATGTATACACTAGGCTCGCTCAAAACCGTAAAATCAGAAAATGATCAAAACTCAGTATTAATATAAATTTCTGTGATATGACACCATGTCTCAGAAATGTTAAATGTATTTCAAAATCAAAAATTTCCAAAAAAATCCTTATCCCTTGCACCTGAACACTAATAACGTAATTACCCAGGCAGTTGACGTGCTCATAGATATTTAAATCTAAAAAATTATTATTCTCTTTACTGAAAACGTTGAAAACCAAGAGAAGAAGAAATCATAATTTTATGTCTAGGTCATTGAACAAGAAGTGTTCTGCCTATCGCTTGAGATCTGTACAGCAACAAATATTTTTCTCTTCCCGCTCCATGCAACTTTTGCGTATTTGAAGATATAGTTACCAAAACAGCAGAACACATATTTTTCGACAATAGATGATCCAAAAGCATTTTCAAGACCAATAAAATACTTTACGGAAAGCTTTGTTGGTCCTACAGAAATTTCTACTTTTGAAAAGATACATCTCGTCTATTCAGAAATGTCTCAACGTGCTGCTAATAATTCAGCGGGTATTACACAATGATAGTTTTACACTTGTTAAGCCATTTTGCCGTCGGCAGTAATTTGAATTACATTTCACGCCTTTAGGGCCGTTTAGTTATATCGAAAACCTATTTTTAACTTTTTAGTCACAAACGCAAGCTCATTCCGTGCTCATTCGTTTCCGAGTACCCTGTATGTAGACGCGCTTGGATCTTTTGGAACACCTTTTTGAACGCGTGTGACTGCGAGGCCTCGCGCTCTCTTCGTCACCGGAACGTATTTGTTTTATTGGGCGCATCGCCATTGGCTGTCGAGAGTCACGTGGTAACGCCGTTTTGGCTCACGCCACTTCCGGCGTCGTAACGCTTCTTGCTTGGCAGTTCAGCTCAGGCCGTTGATCAAGGAGGTCGGCAGGAAGCTCTTGTGTGTGACGCACGTGTCGTTTTGTGAGCGCGTTTTCCTTGGCGTTGTTGTTGGGGGCTACGTCCGGCCATGTCGTGAAAAAAAGTGGTTCTTTCATTCCTACAAGTTGTTGGGGACTCGCTGCAGGACGTGAATAATGCCCATACGTTTCTGTCACACCGATCCCATGTGAGTGACTACATTGAAATATTACGCCATTATTCGGCGGAATCTTTGCCCAAGGAGATGTGCTTGCAAATGCAGGCGCTGCTGACTGCCATCCGTACTGCTCAGGAGAAGTCCAGAATAAATACCAGGTACCATTTAAAGAGATTATGTAACTTAGTGACCCCTTTTACGCGAATGTGCCGTGTAGGCGATGGACTTTGGTCGCATTCATTCAGTAGTACATTCTTGGTTTGTAACTGTGCAAACATTGACTTTCGCTGCGTTGCTAATTTTAGGCGTTTCGAACGCTTTCTTGTAATATTCTATTTGGATATTGTTTTTATGTGTAACATTTGTACGCTTTAGTTATAGTGCGATTACCTCCAGCTGGGGTTTACGTTAAGCCCTAGGTTTAGTATGGTGACCCATTCGTTGCCTGATTCTGTATAACGTCATTCAATAGACAATTGTGCAAGCGCGGGCTTATTACTGTGTACAACCCCTGCATGCTTTACTTTTTCAGAATAAACAGCTAGTGTCACGATTAGATGTACGACGACCTCTGAGTGGTGGAGTGTGCAGGTAAGTGGAGCAGCCGCCCCCGCAGTGGCAGCACAAACCCGAACTAACGATTCAAACCTCAAATTATCAATTTTGTCATCCGAGTTCGATACTTCTCAAGTACCCTTATCAAGTAGTAACTCGCGTACTTGTTGCCTCGTCTAACCGTCCAAACCCGGTTACCCGAGCCCATCTAAAGTCAGGTTTGGTGGCGCCCTTATAATTTTGACGTACCCTATATATGCCTCAACACGCTTGCCCAGAACGTATCGTGTGACTCACACCCGACTCCCTGAGCGTTCCAGCCGTGGCCTTTAGTCTGTTTTCAGCAAATCTCAGGGCAAGTGTGCCAATTTTCCAGGACTGATTCCGTGGTGCGATGCTCACCTTGGGTGGCTGTCGTAAAGTTGTTTTAATACCGTAACACACTGTACTAAAACATGGGGTCTGGCAATGCACTTTTGTAAGCTTTATCTAGTATAGTTATTTACGACATTAGCCCGGTAGCTAAGAGTTTATGGCCGAGCTGGTACAGCACTGTCGAACCCGTTAGGGCAAGACACGTGAACCAGCGAGGCCATAAACGCGAATACCGGCCGTATGTCGTATAACATTGTTACGGTATAAAAAGGACTTTACGACACCCACCCAAGGTGAGCATCGCACCACGGAATCAGTCCTGAAAACATGACACACTTGCCCTGAAATCGGTTCGAAAGAGGCTAATAGGCCACGGCTGGAACGCTCAGGGAGTCGGGCGTGAGTCACACGATACGTTCTGGGCAAGCGCGTTGTGGCATAATATATACAGGGTATGTCGAAATTATGAGGGCGCCACCAAGCCTGTCTTAACCCGGCTAACCGGGCCTGGACGGTTAGACGGGAGCGAAGCATGCAAAAATACTCCGCCAATAAGATTATTCAAGAGTTGCAAGGTCAAACAACAACTTCGGGATTGCCTTAAGCAAGGATTGTGATTAGGTGTCCATCCGACCACGACTACGCAGCTGTCTCACTCACCTGCACGCTCACAGCTTCCTCGTTCCGTCGTACAATAATTCGTACAATAAAGGGGCGTCTATCTGTAACAGAACATGCACAAACCGAAACAAACAATAGTTCCCTTAACTAACCAATCATATATTTCACTTCGAGTTACAATGGGGTAGCAGAATGCGTCGCCCTGTGTCTAACTTTACTCTATAATTAAGGGCACCAGCTGGCACGCGCGCTCTAAGCTTAACGACAGATGTTGAACATTAGTGAACAGCAATAATAGGTACAAAGATACACATTGCCTTATGCAAGGGCAGCGACGATTTACATTAGCCTTCACGGCCTGAACTGTCTGCAGTCTGAATGAATACATTAGCGTAGTAGTGAATAGGTACAAAGATACACATTGCCTTAGGCAAGGGCAGCGACGATTTACAGTAGCCTTCACGGCCTGAACTGTCTGCAGTCTGAATGAATACACTAGCGTAGTAATGAATAGTAATAAGTAACACTCGCGTTCACAGCGGTAATCAGGTTAAAGGCACATACCTTAATGCGTGGGCGGCGAGGGAGCCTGGTACAGCTGAGTTGCGACGAGCTGCAATCGTAGGTGGTAGGTACCTTCGGTGTTACAACGGCGAAAGGGGGTGAATGCATAACCGCCTCAATGGCGACGGGAGACGCGTCAAGACGCGTACAACGGGACGACGAAAATAATGGGGGCCTCACTCGTTCTGCTGAACCAAATCCTCGTAGGTCGAGATGAAGGGGGCACGACCCCTCACTAATAGTAGCAGGAACTGGGCTCCAAAACACCCACGTTACGCCGAAGATCACTCGACAAATTTCGAATCACCACCACCACACACAAGCGTTCTCTGCAACGGGCTCTGGAAGACTCACTGAGGGAAGCGTCGGCAAAAGGTCACCTTCGCCGCGTCCCCCACGTGACTAAACCACAGCGAATCGCAAGGCGATGAAATGAAACCAACCAATGCGGGCCACGCTGGTATCACGCCGCGACAGCGTGCTAAATGAAACAAACCAATGCGGGCCACGCTGGTATCACGCCGCCACAGCGTGCTATTCAGAATTCAGAAAAACGCCATCAGACGAGAGCTCCAACCGACGACAAATACTGCTTTTTAGGCTAACTATGTGCGAAATCGTGATTCTGGAATTAGGCGATGGAGCCAAATAAAGAGCTAAAAGGGCTTAGCATACGGGCGCGCTGCTCTAAGCTTAGGCGGCTATTCAAAATACCAAAATGACCTAACTAACGGCGTGAAATGCAATTAAGCATCTGAAATAGCAAAATGACTTAACAAATTCACAGTCTTAGACATGCTAAAAGAATGTCTCTTGAGCAAATATCACCAGAAAACTAATGTGAGAAGCTTAGTCTACTATACAACCAAATGATGTTCCAATGGTATCAAAACATCAATGTTATTGTTTATAACTGTGGTAACCTAAATGTAACAATGCTAACTCAGTACCTACTGAGTTGATTCTATAGCATTTATTTTGGGAAAGATTAACTCAAATAGTTGGCTTCATCATCGTTAGTGGATTGTTGACTTTCGTACCATTAATAGTTTTATATATTGCAAACGAGGTTATCCTGTTCGCTTTCTGCCTTCAATTTCTCCTTCTATAGATATTTATACAATCCTCTTCTTAGACGGTGTCCTATAACACGCTATCTTGTTCTCGAGATTATCTTCTATATTTCTCTCTTCTTGCATCTCTTTGACTTGTTGTATCCCACTCTTTATTCTCGTACACTAAAGGAATTCGCCCACTCTGTAACGAGGCTTTTGCTGATGATTGACCATCCAACGCGTTTAATTAATAAACTCAAAACTACGTTCTACAATTTTTAATAATTAAGGTAGCTAGTGCATATCCTCATAACGTGAATCGTAAATCGCATCGAAGCACTTCAACTCCGGGCCACCTTTTTGTACTGGGCTTGCAGATGTAATGTGATATTGATGCGATAAACAGACGCTTGACTTCACAGGTCGCCAATAATCTTGCAAACCCTACCCTCGTTGGAATGTGAGATCACGCGGCATTGAGCAATTCTACTGAATGCACGGTTTCAAGCGGAAGAAAAAAGATATACCAATTGAGTATAGGTACGGAATGTACGTTTTTCCTAACTACATCGAGTATTCGTACGTACCTTTAAGTTGAGAATTGCTCTCTGGAAGTTTGCAGCCACCGCTGGCAATGCTATCGCTAGTAAGTGGTGTCCTCCGGCTTCTCGGGTCGCAGAATTACGATGCCACCTGACTAGAAGCACCAGCTCTTGAATAATATGCGTTATTTTAACGTTTTGCACTGAAATTCACATTTAATTAGGACGTTGCACAGCTTAGCGGCGCGAAGGACGATCTATTCCGTTTAACACAGCTAACGTCTCATTTCCGTGTCCCGCTGATTTCGTTTCTTAGCGGCGTAGTGTGTCTTGTTCAGCAGTATTGCCAGCGTCACCAAACAAGTGCACACTCGCATTCACAATTACGCCCGATTTCATGCCTAAATTACCTTATTTGAATTTATATCCATTATATGATATATAAATACACAAATTGACTTGTATTAGGAGTTTATTAGTTATCGTTGTTGAGCTTAGTTGTGGCTAGGTCAAATCCCGTTTCAACTTCTTTTATTAGTTCGTTACCTATCTGCGGCAGCTATTACGTAGGTTGTATATGTGTTGATATTTTGGCTTTCTTGCAAAATTTGATCCACCTAATTCAAAGCTTGCCCCAGGTCTTCTTTGTTTTTAGCAATAGTGATATATCATCTGCTTTATTATTGTGTTAATTTCGTTTCCATATATTTTGATCGTATTCTAATTTCCTCGTTCATTTATTATAATTTGTGTCTGTATATGTTAAATACCAGTGACGATAGAGAGCAACCCTATGTAACTCCTCTATTAATGTTTCCTCCTTCATATCCTTCATTATCTTTTGTAGCAGCTGTTTGGTACCTGTACAAATATTTACTCACGTAACATACATTTTATGGGGCTCGAAACCGCAAAACAGTTTGCAAATGAGGTTTAGTATGCACCGATTTGTTGCTACATTAACGTAAAAATATTGTTACCGGTACATTGCTTTTTGAGTCATGTAAAAAACTTCCTGAGGTCAAACTGAAGCAAGGACAGGCGTTATGTAAATCAAATTCATTCTACCTCGAAAGTTACTCACGATACCTTGATAAATGTCTTTGCAATGTCGGTAAGGAAGCGAAAGGCCCAACCATGGAACAGCTCCAGGAGGTATTAACTGTATACTGTGCCCAACTCCGGAATTTGGGCATTATCTCATTTCTGGACCTTTTAAAATGAATACCATACGGTGTTCAACCGCGATATTTGGACCTCAACTGCACTGCGCTTTACAAATGACAGTAATACGCAAAATGTCAGGAAGCCTATTAATACTCGTATAACATTCATAATAACTATTACATTACAAGCTGGTCAGGCTTGCAGTTGTGATCTTAACGAAGGTTTTCTGTTTCGCATCATCAGTAAAACTAGCTGAAGGGCGGCAATAATGCTATTAATATACCGGTGTAGAACACTGAAAGCGCTACTACACTGCGAACGGGGATAAGCCCAAAACCTTATTTCACTACGACAATTACTTATATACTTACCTAAACACATACAAGGTTTAGCTATTTAGGTCGTCTCGAATCTTCTTAAGCGTGTATGCGCATATACAACATTAGAAGACAAAGGACGTTACGGTTGTGAAATTTAAGAGAGCGGTTTAGTGGTACATCCACAAATCTACCTGATTGCCAACCTCCTACAAGAAGATGCAATCTGAAAAAGACGCTTGAAACTGTTGCAAACTGTGACAGGAAAGAAAATCTTGGCTTAACTAAACCGTTTACGAACAGTGCTTTTTGTTTGGATATAACACTTTAACAAGAAAAACTATAGTAATAGCTATTTATGCAACAAGTGCTAAAAGTCGACGTTTATGCACGCGTTACATACGATATTTTATCTACGACCTTAATTTTACCGTTATTAATCCATAAATGTCGATTTAACAAAAGTTTGCATCTGCGACACTTTTAATTTATGTCATAATAAACACTAACCCACGCCGCGCGGGCCATTGTTTGCCACGCCAGTGCTGTCAAGGTGAGTTACGAAATGTAATTATTGATACTCCACATCTGACTGTATTCATTACATAATGCTTTAATTATTTCAAAAACACTTTGCCTGTAACGCAAGAAGCAACTAGAATAACTTTACAACTTCACTTCCAGTTCGAAATTGTAGTTTTATAACCTCACTTCACTTTTAGCCCATGTGCTAAAAGTAAACAGCTGATTTCTTTAACCACGGTAAACTATAAAACGTCACTTTTAGTGAAACAAGTTAGCGCTAAAAAGCCTACTTTTAGTAGTGGTCGTAGATAAAATAAATTAGTATTGGCCAATCGGTACACTACTGAACTTTTTTCCCAAACCAGCGTTTGGCTCTTTAGAGTATCAATATTTTGCACTATATGCTGTTTTTGATCATACTTTATGAACATAATCGTATATTATATACCAGACAACTAAAGTGCATCATTTGATACCCCGAGTGAAGTTTATTTCCTGAGACGAAGTCGAGGGCAATAATCACTCAAGGGATCAAAGGCACTTTGATCCCAGGTATCTACGCTATTTTGTGCACTCCCGGATCACAAACCATAAAATAAAACCGATTTCTCTGGTTATAAAATGTATACGTTTGATTCGGAAAAATGGATGGCTTTAAACATGAAGATGAGTAACTAAGGTAATGTTGTAAATGTCATTTTTAAGAAAAAAAATAATCCCTCGGGGATGAAAAGTGGTACTTTGGTCCTTTAAAATTGCGCCTAAACAGGTCGTTTAGTCCCGGGAGTGCAAAAAAGGACTAAAACATGGGCGTTTAACTTTCAGGGGATTAAATATCAATTATAATTACAGCTAGGAGAAATATAACTTTTATTTTCCGAGATACAACCGAAAGATGAAAATTTCAATATTTCTATTGGCGTTGTCTTCGAAATAGACTTACATTTTATATCTTCAAAATCCTAGTTTGTATGTTATGCACAGCGAACAATCGGGAAAATAAGTATTACTGTAACTACAAAATTATTTTGTCCGTGGTCGAAGTTGTCTGTTAGAGTGTAAAGGGAAATATTAATTTTACAAAACCTTGGCAAAGATTCGAAATCTTTGGTTTTTGCTTAAAGGATCATCGTCGGCAGCAGAATTTAATGATTACAGCACATAACTGAATCGGTTAATTTTTTTAATCGATTTAAATATATACGGAACTAAAGAGTGATGTAGCGGACTCTCGAACATGTGCAACGTCCATAAATATATAAAAGTGAACAATTAAAATCGACAAGCTCCACCTTCACCAAGAGGATAATAACGCAATACCAATGACCTTCGCATAGAAACGGAGCACAGTGCCTAATTGAACATTCGAGGAGGTTGCAATCTCTCCACTAATGCAACTAACGAAAAGCTATATAATCACAGACAGTGAAGCATTGAGGCATTATTCCAGTCTATTCCATTCACTGCCGTTCGGTTTACGACACTCGGTATTCCGTGTCTATAAGTCTTCTAGCATGTTTCGAAATAATCGCATTTTAGTTTTCAGAGCCTTGTAGAAATGCCAGCGCGCCTTTTAATTTCAGCACAAATAGTTGTTGGGTACTATATTGTAATGGTTTACTGCCCACGGCAATTCTGATTGCCTAGTTAACACAAGAATGAATAGAATAAAAAATGAGCACAGAATTAACTATTTTATTTATTGCAAGACATCAGTATTTTACATTAATAAATGCACTTGATATGAGCAGTAGCAATTACAAATTTGAGTAAGAGAGGTTGGCACGAGATAAGAAAGATTTCAGAAGGGGTACGTTTAGAGTTTCAGTCAGAATTAATGTTTAGAATGGCAAATGTAGCTTGAATTGTGGAGCTGACAAGGTTGATTTGAATAACGTGAAACAATGACATGAATTTTAAAATAATACAAGATGTTTTCTGAAGCACAAGAATTGTATGAGCGTTATAAGTAGCTACCTATTAAATCCACAAACTGCAAGGCAACGGAAAGAAATAGTACAAAGCAGTATGAGGAAGGAAAGGCTGCAAAGAGCAACCTGTCGGAAGACAGACAGTTGATAAAGTGCTAAATAAACATATGTGAATAAGTGCAATTAAAACCAAGTGATTAGAGAGCAGAGCAAAGCGCTATGTGAACAATTACAAAGAATAAAAACATTTAAGTACCTAGTTATGCAAGAACATTTTATCAATATTATAGTCCATAAATAAACATGTAAGTCAATCCTTTTTTTATAAACAAATGTAAATAATTATTGTTAGGAAACGAGAATCCCAATTGTTTAACAAATAAAAAGATCAAATAGAAGCTTGTAACAGTTAGGCTGTGTGCCAGATGAGCTCCCAGTTTGTTTAAAATTAATAATAAAGAAAATTATTTATGGAGCCGAATTTGTGTTTATTATAGTCACCTGGGTGTGGTTCATCTTTGTAGCTAATTTTAAAAGTGAAAGCAGTGCCCAGTAACAGTCATCTGCAAGAATCTTCCAAGTGCGACCAACTTTGGTGCCATTCCTCCGAGTAGCAGCTACTTCGGACAGTCAGAATCTTGTGTGCTATGTTAGAGAAAATCGTCAAGAGCACCTAGGTCGAAATTTGGGCCAACAATCTGTCATCAAGAGTGTTATTGCCGTGGCGTCACTTTATTCTGCGAGCCAGCAACGGAGCACTACTTCGAAAGGAAAATTTCACAGGAAGCAGGTGGAGTAGCTCCTTACAAGTTGGAGGCCTTCAAGTTTGGACATTTCCTGAGGGATAGAACCTGATGCCAGCGGTCCAGATCCGTCCAGATTCAAATAATCACGATAGCGTCCTTTGATTTGGGGTTGGAAGCCGTTTTTTTGCTGTTTTGGCAGAAATAAGAACACTTGAACCTCAGAGGGTCTGTTTGCGTCATCTGAAACAAAACAGGTTAGCCGGCAGCTGCGTCACATATTTAGCAGCGTTTACCTGATGTGGTCTTGCCCTTTTTCGGTTTTTAAATTCAATTTACGCTATTTCTTGTACGTGCAGGTCATTTTGTTTGTTGCAATGTGAGGTTAGAGACTTATCAAATACAAAGTCACGCATTTGCCGTACTGGTTAATTGATCATACAGCAAAGCATTTGTAATACAAGCTGTTGAACCTACCTCGAGAAAGTGATTTATTTCATGTTTTACCCGAGCTAAGCCCTATTTGATTGCAAATAAATAAAATACAGAGAGCAATAAACCATTTATTAACCAAATAATTACTAAATTATTTTAATTGGCCCTGAGTTTGACATAAAAATTCAAATATTAAAACTAAATAGTTTATAAATCATGGTGATTAGATCTGATTAATTGCCTTTTAAGAGGTAAGGGGGTCATTACAATATATGTGTATTTGTATGTCATCCTACTATACATTTATATTAATATTTATATGTGTGATGATATTAAATCTTGCTAAAAGGAATACATCGTTGTTGCTTTGTAATGGTATACTAGGTCTTGATACCTTTTTTACAAGTCTGTTATTTTACTTGCATTTAAGGTTTACAATTCATCCTGAGCGAAATCAAAACTAATCTTAAAACTATCAACCCTTCCCGGCACCTACAAAGCGCTGAGATAGTGGTTAATAGTTTCAAAATCGCTTACAAAATTGCACAAAAATAGTAGTTTCAGAATCGGATTTAAAATGCTAACGTTTAACTACCTCATTTGTCTTTGTGGAGCAAGATTTGACAAATGTGGACCCAATGTGGATAACAATGTAGTGTGCCTAACTATTTCTCTATGACGCAAAAGAGTGATTTATTGCGTATCTTACTTCATATATTTCTATATAGAAAAGTGGTCAAACGTGTAGCATATGATAATTTAACTGCAAAGCAGAATCTCGTTGATTTCCTATGCAGGAGGAATATATGTATGGCTATAAAATTATTTAATGAACATATTAATGTTTTAGAATATGATTTGATTATAAGTTTCTTATTGTTGCTTTTATTATATTACCTCGTGTCCATATAATGCAATGGAAGCCATTTAAGTACGTTGATTTTCTACTAATAATAAGTATTGTGAATACATTTAATATCCCTTATTTCCTTTATTATGCCTTAGTAAGTAGACAAGCGGACACCTTTAAGTCATTGTTATGATTTTATCATCCCATCTCAATGTTTAGTCATCATATTCTGACGTACCCAACTGTCGTAGCCGTGAAATAAACTTCTTAATTTCGAGTGAAAAACTTCCACCAGCGAGGGGCCCTTTGAAGCGAAACCATCTTGCATGCCCGAAAACGTTTGATTTAAGATATCATTCTGCATCTGAGCCGCTACAGAATAGTCCAAAGCAAGAACGAGAGCAAAAATAAATGTCAGGCATTCTCATTTCCCCTCGCCTCGTTCTTTGCTTGCGCGCTCGGCAGATCAATGCTGAGACGAGGACCAGATGTGCAGGAGAAGCACAGAGTGCCATGTAATATGTATGATTACCGAGAAAGGCCTGTCATCACGACCATCTGTATATAAGTGTCCCATAAGTCACTGCTTAACTACCTGTGGATGTAGACGTATTAGTCCGCCGACGGCTGCTCCTGATTCCCTCACGCTTTTTTTACTATGGGGGCCATGTGTGGTGCCAGCTTCATAATGTTAGTGAGGGAGAGTGTTATGAGCAGGTAGGGTTAAGCGCCCCCATTGTCACCCGCTTTCGTGCCCTCGGACGGCGTTTTTGTTGATGAAGAAGTTAGATCCTGGTTTGCCAAAACCCGGAACGGCCGGAACAGTCAATAGGAACATAACAATGCATAGTGGACTGAAAGAAAATCATTAACAAATGCCTCCAGGTTTTTGGGAAATGAACAACTTTCCGAGGCCGCTCAAATATAGACATGGAAAAGGCCCGCTTAACGGCAATTGTTCATTTTGTCAAAGCATCGATAGATTACAGTCGCATTTCATAGAAGTATACTACAAACATTGGAATAGGAATCCTCCAGCATTGCTTCACAAGAAATCTACTAGATAAATATTTTAAATGGATATAAATAAGAAGACGGTGACAAATATATATTAAACTGCGATTTTCAGGTATCTATAGATAGCAGCTGTTTAACATAGGAGAAGTATAACATGTGTCAATTTCAAAAAATAAATCACTGGCAAAAACAGTTATGCACTATAATTTAAAAATGGAAAAACGTTGATTGCACTGTCTGGCCGAGCTGTAGTTTTCTCTCAACACTGTTTTAAGAGCTTACTAAGAGAAGCGAAGCATCATGTGTCCAAAGTAAGTGGGTGTTTGCTAACACAATTTTAAGCTACATATAACTAATACATTCACATTATACGTCCAAAATTAACATGGTATGACGAACAAGAAGAGACATTGAATGTAACAACTTAGTTGAGATGAGAAAAGCAAAAAATCTAAGACGGTAGTACGATATGTCTTCTGTAAAACCCGTTAGAACAGCTATAGATAAAATATAAACGGTTTTGAATGCAGCAAACATCAGCAACAAGAAAATAAGAAGAAGAAAGGCTTTGACATAGCAGGTGGAAATAATAAAGCGTCGTCAATTTTCTGGAAATGCTTGAAAAAATTTAAGTAGAATGCACCCAACTCAAATTTAGGGTAACTTGGAGAAAGGTTCGAGCATAATTTTCCGACACATTTTTTTATGTAATAGTGAAAAACGAGCGATAAACATGACAGCAAGCAGGAAGGGTGTTAGCGAAATGTTCAATTTTAGCAGCCCCGTGTTAATTACAATTAGAACAACCTGTTACGTTTTAGTTATGAAAACCTTTGAATTAATTTCGAGCAAATTAGTGAAAATAGCCAAGGGCGATCGCCAAAGATTACGCAACCAGTAAATTTGCCTGTGTGAATATTAAGGGAGATATGAGCATGAACAGATTCCGGTAAAGCTTTAGCACATATGACTGATGCGAAGGGTTGTACACGCTTTTGTATTGAGAAGGTGAGAGTGTGAGAAATTACTGGTTTTCTAGTTGTGTAAAGCTAAATATAGTTTTTGTTTAGAAAAACCGTAATGAGAAATGACTCTTTACTGGAAAAATTCAACTACAAAAACTAAAAAAATCAACCATTTTGTGAAAGTATGAAGATTTCTACCTATAGTGGTATCCAACTACAGGTAGCAGTACACTGGCCAGCAATTAAAATAAAAATCAATATTTCGGGAGAAGACAGTACCGAACAAGATAAATACGTAGCAGAAATACCTTAGCAGTTTTTCTATTGCAAACAATTCAGATTCTCAGAACCTGAAGCACTTAAAGGAATTCCCCAGGGTTCACTACTGAGACCTGTACTTTTCCTGCCATCATTAACTCACGATTCATTGCTTACTTGAAGGCTTCTTCTTTGATAGGTGAATGCATTTTATTAAAGCAAAATAATATGCAACGATAGCACAGAAACAATGTTGGCAATCTAAGCAGCAATTTGCTTGTCACTAATCAGTGATAAGAAGGAAGAGTGAAGAGAGTCTAAAACGATATTAATATGAAGACAAATATTGTGATTAACGATTATAAGCAAAACGTTTAATGTAGATTGGATTTTTGTCAAGTAGTTTTACCTTCACATATTGCCAACTAATTCAATAGCAATGATATCTTTCGTATTCTAATTACCCTAGTTCGTGCTTAAGGAAACCCCTGTTGTAATGAACACTTGTATTAGTGCTAAGCCGAAAATATTAGCTTCAAACTCTACTCAAATGAAAAGCCACTACAATCATGTTAAATCACTCAGACAGCTGTTACCACTGCGCAAGAAAATATTGAACCGTAACATTAAGTCACTCACCGACAGCTGCTTCAAATGCCGCTCTTGTGATAGCATCCTTCTGCGCAAATTCTCAGGCGCCGCGTGCATTTAAGACTAGCAAGCGTGCGCATGCCCTTTTGGCGCGCAAATAATTACTCAACATCTGCTTTTGCTGTAATGGTCGTTTGTAAGTAACTTAATTTGTTTACCGACCTGGAGTGATGACCAACAGATGCCGGTTGCACAATACCTGGTCTTGAGCTCTCCACGTCGATGCCTTTGCTATTGCGTCACTTAATGCCGCGGTCGCTTTTTTATTGGTATTCTGGCTCCAAATCGCCAAACTAAGATATCTGCAGCACTCTATCAACGCGTTTCTTCGCTTGTACTTACTCAAGGAATGCAGGAACTCGGATTCCACTGGCACTAGAACTTGCCCTTCCGGCGTTTGCTTATGTACTCAGACTTAGACACTTCGCAAAACCCCACTGTTTCTGGCTCTAAATTTTGGCATGCGTCCGCATATTGGCGCGAAATCCACAAAACGCATTGGAGCATTTTAAAACTACGGGTAATTATGAATGCATCTAGCAACAAATAATGAAGAATGTGTATGCACAAATCGGCTCTGTACGGAATACTATTCTAAACACACTCAAGCGAGCCCGCTTCATATAATAAAAATGAATGATACAGCAACACCTGATACTGCATATGTAAAATACGTGATAGAAGTCTGTAATGTTATTTTAAGATATTCAGATCAATACACAGTTTCTTAGCACAATACTAATTTCAAAGTTGTTTTGAGTTTACGTGCCCGAAATTTGTAAATGCTCGATTAAAAATACCATGTAAACCCAATGTTTGCCAGTTTAAGGGAGTATTGAGAGTTCTTCTGTGTAGCCAATAACGTTTATCACCATATATAGCTTCGTCGTCATAATGAATGTCCAAATAGAAAAAATATCCATAATATATGATTCCACTTCTAATGATGATGTTGAATTCCCTGACGATCCGAGTGATGATAACACGAAAGACGACCATTTTCAGTAACAATAGTATTCAAACCTATTGCAGTAAGTGTAGAAAAATCATGTTTGTCCGGCTTTCGTTTTTCACTCTGTGCAGGAGGAGAACCAACCCTTCACCTATTTCGTGTGTGGTCGTGCTGGCGGTCTATTACCCCTTGGTCGTCCATTTTTACAAATTTTTACTAGTCTCCCTCTCTTTATTCTTTCGACTTAGTAGTTCCATTATTTCTTTCTTTTCCTGTTCTATTTGATAACATCATGTACACTATAGCTATTGTTTATAGATGTATTTATTTTTATAGAGAGATTTATAGGTTCAATATTGAAGGGGAGGTTAAAATTAGATATTTTAAGTCTAGTAGCAAGATAATTTGACATTTTTGTATAGGTTATGCCCATTTGAGCCATGTAACAAGGTTTATAAATTAAAATAAACTCATTTTTCGATTTTTTAACTTTTGCTTTTGTTTTCACTTTAAAGTTCTCCCACTGGGTCTTCAAGCAAGCTAAATTCAAAAGATATTCTCAAAAGTTATATTTTCATGTAACGAAAATACAAATTTTAAAATAATACTTTCTATAACTTTCTGTTATTTATGGCGTTATCGGGGTATTTCGCCACACCAAGAAATTGAAAACAATATGGGAACGATTTCTTATTAATATATATCATAAGCTTAGTAGGCAATATCAAATTCAAATTTTTTATGAAATACTTTTTCCCGACAGTAAAGTTAATTCAAAAATAAGTCTTTCACACTCACGTCTTCTTTTAAGAAAATGTATTTGAATTCCTTCAACTTGTATCGGGCTTCTATAGAGACCTTACATCCCTCCTCGTCCTCAGCCACGAACGTGAATTACAAAATGGGTGAGAGAAACAAGGTGTGGATAATTGATGAATTACCAGCATAGGTGAAGAATTACTACTCTCGCATTCGCCTGTGTTGATTCAAGAAAACCACCTAAGAATCTCAATCAGAGCAAAAGGACCCCTCGAATGCTAAACAATCGCAATATGCCTGTCCCGCAAAGCTCAGTGCGCATTCTTCTGGTAAACGTCGTCATTTTCATAAGAAATATTGGTGATAAGACAGTTTCACTCCCCATCGAACTCTAAAGGTACGGTAGGGGGTGTTAAATTACTTAAAAGCGGATGAAGTTCATGCACTAAGATGTGGTGGTTCAGGACCGTTTCAATTACCCCAACTGGGACCGGTCTGTTATAGGGACCTTGCGTCCCTCTTCAGCCAATAACGGGAATTTCAGGATGGGTGAGAGAAAGGAGAGGTGGACAATGAAACAGACTACAGGAAATGTAAAAAAGTACTGCCCCGGCATTCGCCTCATGGAAGGTACTCTGTTGACTCAAGAAAACCACCTAAAAAACAGAATCAGAACAGACAGCCACGGGAATCGAACCCACGACCTCCTGAATGTTAAGCAGACGTGGTAACCATTAGCCCACCAAGAAATGAAAGTACATTATTTGTAGATATCTCGTGGGCAAACGATGGCCTTTTGAATGGGTTTCTTTAGGGACTACACACCATTCTCACATATTCTGCAGCTTTGATAGTTTTTAGCTTCCCCCAACGTGTAAGCAATTTGTTGCGCCCTGCATGCGATTAAACCAACCATATACAGATTTGTACATCGATTTTCAATAAGTACAGTCGTGTGCAAATAAATCTGGGACAGTGTTTTTTTCACATGCAGATTCAGTTAAGAATTGAAGAATATCTCCATGGATTTCCTGCTATCAGAAAGAGTTACATTAAACTTTAACAGGTACTGAAACCCGTAACTCTCTCTGATAAGAGGAAATCCATGGAAATATTCTTCAAATTCTTAACTAAATCTGCATGTGAAAAAAAGACTGTCCCAGATTTATTTGCACACGACTGTACATTGAATTGCTTTGTTGCTTGATTAAGCTACAACAGCAGTTTAAAAGGGGTCTGCATTCTGACATGACCTCAAAAATTTGCGTAACTTTATAAATTGAGTACATCAATAAAAATTTTAAAAATCACATAGAATTAGATGCCTGTAAAGTTTCTTTATTCGAAGTATAACCTTTTTAAAATGTTTACTTTGAGAACTCTGTATTTATGGCTTGAATTTAGCTGTCTCTGCAGAAAATAGCACATCAGCGACTGGCAGAATGTATGTCTGAAAATATTCAGAATTAGCGCAGCGCCCGAGATTTATACTCGCCCGGTAATGAATTTGTGCGCGACTATTTACCGCGCCATTATCAAAATTTTAATCGCTATAAAAGCTCGCGGAATGGAACAACGTGGGATTACTCCTACACATCTAAAGCATATTTCACAAAAATCGCATGAAAAATGCAAGATTAAAATTTCCCATCGGCGGATGGCACCGGAACATAAATATGGATTAAAAAAACAAATACCCTTTACCAGACGTACAAAAACGGCGCTGACAACATAAAATATACCTAGTTGACATAACCGCTTGTATAAATCACTCAACCGACTTAAATTTTTTACGCCCCAGCGTTGGCACACAAAGTTCACACCTTAACGACTGGTGTGAAACGGAAAATTCTGTTTTTTCAAAGCTTTCCTGTCTTAAAACTTGAATTTGTAACCGGATATTGGGTATGTAAGAAAGTTGGATTAGGCGTATATATTTTGAGGGTAACTGAAATTTCATTAATATTTTAATTAATACTGTCAAGTTTCAAGAAAATTATAGTATGGCGGCATCGGCAGTGAAAAACTCTCATAATTTTCTTAATCGAACTGAATTTAAAATAATTAGTTTTACAAACAGATTACTAATGAAGCAAACTTTTACAAACAAATTACCTCAATAACTAATTATTGACATCAGTAATGGTTGTCTGAAGATAATATTCATGGAGAACTTGGGTTCCACCTCCTTACTGAAATGACATCGCATACGGAGCTTCTTAATCAGTTTAAGAGCGTGTAACACGCTAAAATGGATTTATAAGTAATCAAGCCAAAAGTGCATTTAGCTAGCTACAATGGGATATAGGCGCGGTTCTATTTTGAAAGCATGGGTGTTTCTCTCTATGTCAATTCAGTAAGGGCGTAGACAGTAGCTACATAATTGGATTATTCATTTTCGCCCAAGAAATGATCGCCAACACAACACAGATTCGTGACTTCAACGGTGAACGGTGACCCCGGTGATTTCACGCAGCGATCCCTAGCGTGTGTTGTAGTGCATATACGAGAATATGAACACAGCCGTTAGTTGTGGGGGGGGGGGGGGGCAGTGGCACTTAACCCACGAAGATCAACCAACACATTTACGCAGTTTGAAGTTTAATACCAATCCGATTGGGATCTATGGCTTCGTTGCCGTTTTCTACCTCACTTTGCTTCCAAAATGCCAAAGCAATGAAAAATTGTACCCAATTTGCACTCATGGCAAGAGCCGGTTCTCTCTAGGGGTTATGCGGGACTGAGGGAAAGAACCGATAGCGTCGTGCACTTGCAAATTATATTATCCCAATAAAAGTTGCTTCCTCGTTTTTTTACCTACTTTTTAAAGTATAAATTACGTATAAGTACCATTTAGTAAGAATATAAGAATTATTAAAAACTTGTTCACACCGATCTTGGAGTTTGAACTGCTCCCATCTGCTATGTGCTTCTCTTTCCGTTATATTTTACTATGTATAAAATATGTAATGTTTGAAATACTATAGAGCAAGGAAACACTAAAATCGCCAGTTATGAGCATTATTTCACAAATACTATGTTATCTGTGATTTATAGTTGGAAATATATGAGATCTTTCGTAATTCTTTGACTTTAACTTCCCTTATAGCCTTTATTATTACTTATTGAAATAAGTCATGATTACAATATTTATAAGTT
Source organism: Agriotes lineatus (assembly GCA_940337035.1). Classification (NCBI taxonomy): domain Eukaryota; kingdom Metazoa; phylum Arthropoda; class Insecta; order Coleoptera; family Elateridae; genus Agriotes; species Agriotes lineatus. The sequence continues at coordinate 130,527,823 of OW679200.1, read as the reverse complement.
GCAATGCATATTGCTTCAACGTATTTAGGAATGACAAAATTTCGCGCAAATATTGAAGGGGTAGTTTATGTAAGACCAATAAGTGGTTGTGGTTTTCCTTCTGTAACTTTGGTATAGACAATTTCCAGGTTTTCTTTATACGATGTTCTTATCAAGCGCCAGTTAATGATGTAGTCCAAGTTTCAGCCCATCCTTTCAAGGATCCTCGGGTTTTCATTTTCCTATAGGTCTTAAACCTCGATATGTTCTAATGAATCTCTTATTATTTGCTCTAGCAGCATTTATCTTTTCGCTGTCTTGTAAAATGTATAATGGTTTGTATGTTATATTTATTTCCATGCTGATTTACCACCTTGTGTAGTTTAGATTTTCCAACAACGGTTATAAAATATTCCGATGTTATTCAATCCCGAAATAGTTCACTCGCCACGAATTGGTTGCTCGAAGTAATTTTAATCTGGAGTAGTATTTTTAATGGTTATTTTCTTTTCAGGTAAGCTCAGACCTCCATCCTAAAAATCTTCACCAAGTGGCCAACTCGTAAGGTAAAATAACAAATCACATTTTGTCGGGACAGGAGAAAGTAAATTCCAGACTTCCTTTCACAAGGCTTCTTTAGCCAGGGAAAGAGTTCGGCACCGTCGTTAGCACAAAAAATGAAACAAGACGCAATTAAACAGAGAAAAATAACCCAAGCAGCATCGAATCAAATCAATGGTAGAAGTCAAAATACTACACACACACATACTTGACCTTTAGCAGCAAGGATCTCTTCAGAGCTGCTCTCATAGAAATCTTGCTGACCATTGTACCGGTACGAGGCTTTAAACAAGCGCGGCGTCCATCTCTCGGCTTCAGGTGGAAACATAAATCTGCAGAGTGCATCGAGATCGTGTAATAGTCTATGGGCGTACAGTGCTACAATTTGGGTTTGCTTAGTTTACTATAGATTGTTGCATTACAAAGTACTGGTCGTTGGTACTTAAGTTATAACTGATAAAGTTATTTCGTTATTGAGACTAGTGGGCTGAGCCACGATGCATAATGTAAAATCATTGCCAATTTAAGAGACTAGTTTATAGAAATGCGAGAGAGAGATGATTCGAAATTACTCTGGCTACAAGATCTAAATGCTTGTCGACGGCTCTATTTCATGGTACAGTCAAAATGTACCGTATTTGACATACACAGTCGTTTATATTATGTTCAGCAACACCTAATTATATATCTTCTAAAGCTAGGCATTATCAAGTACTTCAGATAATATAATAAATCTTTCGAGTAAATATAAATATCTACCGCATTTTTGCAAATAATGTCTTCGTGCATGATTGATTGAAAGAATTTGACCCAATATCAAGACAGATAAAGCTGATGTTAAAAGAAGGGTTCATAAAGGCGACACTATTTTCTCAAAACTATTTACTCTAATAGTGGATATTATCGATGTGGTGATGAATATATAAATCTAGGTATAGAGTGAAATCACGAACTAAAAATGAAACCACTGAGATAACTCGCCGAATAAGTTTGAGCTGGGCACCGTTTAGCAATCTAAGCGGAAACTTTGTTAGACGGGTAATTAGCGCTTACGACAACGTTTAAACGATCAGAACACAAACAAAACCAAGCGAGATGACATTATGTAATGAACCAATACTACGGTTCCGCTAACCAATCATTAACACATAAAATCAAACCTCGCAACAATAACTTGTTCCGGCTAGTTGCAATCGAGGTAGAGGGTCGGTTCGACTATAAGAAATATGTGGGTGTATACTAGCTCAAAATAAAAAATGCAGATTTAGATACAAGAGCGCCACGATAACTTGTAATAGAAAATTATTCAGGTATTGAACCATGGAAACCGCGAAACGTGAAACACCCAGTTTTATCGACAGGCATACCAGGAACTTACCTTTAGCGCTTTACTTGAAATACCTGTCAATTTTGGTCTAGCTTTCTTTAAAACTCTTCCTGTAGGTTTCTTTACAGAAAATTTCAACAAAACACACTAGTGCCAAACGTCTGAAGAATGGTTGTAGCACAAATGATCGAACAACATGGAAAAACCTGAAGAGGCCGACCTGTTGTTTACAAATCAGCGCTCTCAAACATACAATTTAAAATTAACAGCACCATAAGTGACGTCACTATGCACAGTATAATTCAGAAATTCCTGTTTATGACAGCAAGTGCCAAACGTCTGAAGAATGGTTGTAGTACAAATTATCGAACAACATGGAAAAACCTGAAGAGGCTGACAGGGTGTCTACCACCTATCTGGCTATTTGTCGCATTATAGTCGCCATAGTATTCTATCGTGCCGCTCATCTTCAAGCAACTGCCTTTTTCATTGTCTTTGTTATTTCGTACATATATTTTTCGTGGATTTTCTCTTCTTCAACGTTGTATTGCTGCCCATCACTATACTTTTAGAGGAAACCTTTGTTCTTCTATTCATATTGGATATCCGTACCAGTAGTTCTTTGTTTCTGTTCCGAGAGTGTCCTCTTAAATTCCATTCGCTCATTCATTTCTTCATTTCTCACATGGTCTAACCTTGTTCCTCCACAGCACCGTCGGTAGTAGTTCTGACTTGCACAGATACAGACCAATTAGGGCAGGCTGTGATATGTGTTATATGTTTGGCAGTACTGAAGTGTATTGTCAGTCTATGTCAAATTCGAGATTAGTAGGTTAGGTTCTGTTTGTTGTTTGACACAGACTGACGTAAAACTTAACCTGCAAATCTCGAATTTGACATAGACTGACAATACACTTCAGTACTGCCAAACGTATAACACATTTCACAGCCTGCCCTAATTGGTTTTTTTATTTATCTGTCTGTAGATAAAGATTGCAAAAAAGAAGAAGAAGATGGATACACCAGTAGTGCCCGGTTTGTATAGGGAGCTGTGTCGTCACAAGGTCTAGTTCCTCCTGTTGTATTGCTATTAGCAGAATGTTGTTCGCATATCTCAAATGTGTTTGGTTTCTTCCGTCTACGTATAATGTTATTCCTGTCTAATATAACACCTAAACTACTTTTTCCAATGGTAAAGTGAACAATTTGGGAGCCAAGTGTCACCCTATAGTACTCCTCTTTCGATAGACTGTTAGTTTTTTAATTCGATTTTCTAAAAGATTTTCAAAGAAATTGCTATTTTACAATAGCATATTTCTATACCGTATCGGAAGATTTTCATGATTACAATTTGCAGAATGCTAAATATTTGCAATTGCTTCGTATGGCACCAATACAATAATGCTGTTATCCCATTTAAATTTTTATGCTGTGCTGCGTAATGGGCCATTGTTGGTCTCACTTGGTAAATTCGAATTATGAAGAAACTAATGAACTGTCAGGAAAGGTAGACAATAAATCTCGCTGCCTTTAGCTAGATGCTATTTAAGCATAGCTACTGATTGCGTAGAAAGTCGAAACCTCGGTTTCGAAAGTAAACAGCGACCAATCTCATTCGTATTCATACCAGAACGTAACTATATATACGTTTTTCTTAGTCTAAATTGCCAGCATCTCTCGTTCAAACTTTTTTTATTACGTCTCGCCTGTAGAAACAGTTTTGTCTCCACCTTATTTAGAATGCACGTAAATCTTCCTCTACATTACATACACGACTATATCCAACTAAAACACGAATGTTTCTATATTCCCGTATTCAATGTTTTTGTTTGCATTTCGTTTTTGTTTTTCCCTAGGGTTTCGGGGCGAGTTGTATTCACCGCGGTGCTCGTCAGCGATTTCCCGTCGCACTCACCCGTGCGTTTTTGCCCGCGAGCGAGAGAGGGCGCTGGGTCGCGTGAGGGGCTCCATTCCGGACACACCGTAATCAATTACAGTAAAGATATGAAGTCTGCTGTGCATTCGAAATGTTTTAACTGATACCAATTCGGTGGATGTGTGAGTGGATTAATGTTGCGCCCCTGGACATACGATAACCTCTCCGTTTCAAAGGGTGTTTGAACAGTAAAATGTTTATACGAGGCGTTGAGACCGGATAATAGAAATTAAATTATATGCAAATGCAACTGGGCAGTGGTCTTTATTGCGCCGTTTTTCGAAAATGTTGCTATTGCACTTCGATCCGATAATGCTCAGGTACGGCGGGGGCGCGCTAAAAATGAGTGATTTATTGTGTGCATAATGACGCGATGCGATACCGTCAGATAGCAGAAATGGGACGAGAAAATTGAGATGAATTGTCCGATTGCATTTGGAAGGCTTTGTTAAATCCGCGATGTCTGCACAAACAGGATATGCTGGAATTTTGATTGTATCGTATCTGGCTTCTGGATCGAACCTCAAGTCTCGAATGTCTTGTAGCACGTTTTGCAGGTGAACCTAACCTAAATAGCTCTCCGTGATGATTTTCCAATGTAAAGCTCTGAATGCCACCCCGTAGAAATGATAGCTTTCGATACATTCAACATTAGTCTCTTATGTCATATTGAAACAAGAGTGTTTATGTTTATTCTAGCAGTCTGCTACGCCATATTTTGAAATATGGCTGGCTAAGAACTATCGACGTTCTAAACTTTAGTCGGAATTGAACACGACCTTTTGCCTAGCACTACACACGACTATATTATTATGTTACAATGCCCTGGTTGGCTAGAATATCCAGTCGGTGAGCTCTGAGGCTCTATTAACATCGTCAATGCAGCTAAGGGAAAGCTAATATCGTTGAGGTCAGCTCGTGGACACCTGAAATGTCGTACTTTCAAATGCAAACACCAATGGTAATAAAAATCCAACAGTTTACATGAATACATATAATCTGTAAGAGAATGATAAAAAAAAATACACGAAAGCATACTAAAACAATCGCGCACTGCGCATGGGAGAATGTGTTAACTAAATACTTAAAGTTCAGTTATTTGTGCAAAGACAAAGTTCACGAGCGCGAGGTATGAAATAAGTTCCACACACCAATAAATTTAAGCCGAAGTTGTCGCTTCTTTAGAGTACCTCCACGCTTGGAAACCCGATCCGCCGAGTTAGCATATGACCTGATGCCGGTGGAATGATTGCCGGTACTTCCCCGTTATCGGGCAGTGAGCCCCTTGCTCATAGTTGCGCAATGGTTTATTAAAACAATTATTAACAATGTTGTCATTGTTTTATGATCTCATAGCGCTGTTTTAAGCAGGACTAACCTAGTTTCACTTCGTTCAACGAGGATCCCGGGGACCGCTGGGTGCTGGGCGAAATCACTGTTTCAAGCGCGGTGTTGGACACCGCTGGCTCACCTCCAATATACTATTTCTCTTTGATAGCTCGCTCCTCAACTAAGTTTTCTGAATGGATGGATGCAGTTCGCCTTTGGTACATATTTCAGATACTTGGTGATAGCATTTTGAAACGACCATTATACGTTGAAGATGATCACGACGAACTTTTAAATGTATATGAATGTAAGTTGTTTTTCATCCCAGAAAGGTAATATTAGTACACCCTGGTGCAACAACAAGCTTTGAGTCTTTAAGTGGAAAGGGAAGCGTTGCACAGAAAAACTGGAAATAGGATCTCCTGAAGATATCACAAATTACGAACCAAATAGGAAAGAAATTCATATAAAAACCAATAAAACCGAAAACGACTACTGGGGAGAACATATGGCGAAGTCAATATGTATACATACAGGAAATACTAGATCAAGTGGTTAAAGGTATGAGAAATTAGCATAAACATGCGAGAAATACCAGTTTAATAGGAATACAGGAATGGAAAGAATAGTGTAAAGACTTTATAACAGAGCATCTACATGAGATAAGGTAATGAGAAGTAGAAGAAGAGGTTAAAGTTGAAACTTGCAATTACTCAAAGCGACTTCTGAAATACCGATGGAGCTACTGGCTAACATATCTAATAAATGCTTACGTGGAGAAGCACCAACTCAAAAATGTAAAATGTAAAATTATTTCGTTTATTTATAAGAAAAGAGTGAAACAAAGGTATATGAATTTCCTAGTAATCAATATAATGCACACAGTGGAAAGACGTTATGGGCCTTTGTTTGCCAACAATCTTACAAGAATTCAAAGAATCAAAAGAACAAAATAGATTCAAGGCAGCATACTTCTGTATGGACTCCTAATCACAATTTTTTCGTGTTCCGCCTATCGTCTTCTTGAAGACCTTTGGCCCCCATGACTACATCCACTCCTCTTCTGCAATTGTTTCTTGGCCAGCCTCTCTTCCTACTTACTTGTGGCTGCCAGTTCTATACTTGTCTTCGTCAACGATGTTCTACCATCCGCCTTAGATATCCTCACCATTTTAGCTTCTTTGCTTCAGTTATGGAGTATTTAGCATAAAAAATAATAGAAAAAAAAGAACAGTTTATATGGCTTTGTGGGGCTCCAAAACCCACTAAATATGTTACGGGTTTGTGGGGAAATAAATAAAATCTCCTGACTCTCTTGACGTGATGAAAGAATTATATTGTTGACGTATCAGTACAGTGAAAATTGATAAAGGAATTTCTCAGGATTTTGAAGTATCAAAAGGCGTGAGACAAGGGCGTATCATGGTTCCTCTATTATTTAATATTTATTTGAAAAAAGCATTAAAAAATTAGAATATAATAATATGTGTAATATGGGAATACCAATTGGAGACGAAGTGCTATATACCTTACTATTTGCTAACCATGAAGTATTACTGACGACGTATAGATAATATAGACAAAACAGAATATATATGATATCAGAACGACAAGAGCGATCTTAACGTAAAAAGCTGAGTAATAAAACACTGTGCTTTATGTACATATTTATGGATAACTCTTGTACAATGGCAGAAGCAGTGAAGATACTTCGGATTAAATAGGACAGGGAAGAAACACAATCCGCTACTTATTACGACACGCTCGGTAGACCCTCCGTAGGGACGTTAAAGTTAAATGAAACGTCTCGTACGCCTCAGTACATTTAAAAATTAATTTACCCTGTTGGTTACCTAGCTAGTTCAGTACGCCTGAAACTCTTAAGTACGCCAGGAGTGGTTATGAAAGATCTCTAATTGCCAAAACCAGATATCCGACCCGCACCTGTAGCGTTCTCGGGCTGAAACTAACTTCAAACATCTGTACAAGAAAAACCGTTTTGTATACACATAAACAAATATACATTAATCTTTAAAATACCTATAAAAAATAAAAAACCAAAGGAAATAGGATTCCTTTCTTTTAGAATTTTATACCCTAAGGGTGTTGGACGAAAAATGGATACTCGTTCGGGGCTATCCGCATTTTCATTTACACAATGGAAGGATAATGGTATCTACTATACATATACAGGGTGTTCCAAATTCGTGGGTGACCATTGCGATCTTGGAAACCGTAAGAGATACGTAAAAGTTTAAATTATGGAAAAGTTGAGCATTTTAGAGCTTATTAAAATTCCGTTTAGAAATTCTGAAAATTCCGAGTATTTCCGAAGATATTTGACAAAAACCGAAATTTTTAAAATTCGTTTTTTCTTGCTCCTGACTTTATTTAAAGAGATAATGCGAAACCAATTTAACATGTCCATCGTGACTTTTCCTGCACTGCACGCTGGAGCTTTCAGATTTTATATTCGACGTTTCGTCTTCCGGCTACCATCATCAACTTTTTTTTTTAAATACGGACCTTAATTTTTTATTTTAATTTTTGAAAAAACGCGTAATTCCAAGAATGAGCGTCTATCATGTTTTATAGTTTTTGAATATTTCAAGGCAAAAATTACGTCAAAATGCTCAACTTTGCCATAATTTAAACTTTTTCGTATCTCTTACGGTTTTCATGATCCCAATGGTCACCCACGAATTTGGGATACCCTGTATATTAAAACAAAAACAATATCCTTAAAAACGCCAACGTTAAACTGTATGAAAGCCCGCTGTCGGATTTTATGTATCAAAACCCACATTTGTAATTCCTATACGTATTTAATTTGTTTATCACGCGCATTTCTTTGCGCTCGTAAAATCTCACATTAATGCAGAGAATGCGTATCGCTTAAGCTACTAACATTTTCAGTATCAAGTTACCTTCCAATCCTTGAGACCTAGGTGCTGCTGTGTCACGTACTGGGTTCGCTCTAGATTACGTATTCTCCTAAATAACTCGTATGTATCTAAATTTCGTACGAAGGCAACGGGGCGTTCCTACTTGTTGGCTTTGGTACCGCTCTGCGGGCTGACGTCATGTAGCCCAGATGAAAGCCCCTAAACTGTCTGACTGATTTCAAGCTTGTGTACGTATCCAGAATACGCCTGAAAGGCAAAAAGTGGTGATCCTACAACTGAAAAGAACCGCAGTGTGTGATATCGAGGAAGACTCATGCAAATAAAAATTAAAGTTTGTGTGCCTGGATTCACATCTATATTCGCTATGAAGGTTTCCTTGACCCAAATCCGAAGGAAAGTAGAAGGAAGCCGTTGAACTATAAGGAGTTGTCGAGTTCTACTTACCCAGTTTATTAATGAATAGTTTGTAGAAGTTATCTGCTTTTTATTTATTCAGAAATAGACGAACCCATCCTATCGTATATATAAAGGATGCATTACAACACGACCGTTGGTTACCCCTAAAACTTTAAAAACAAAGTCTGAGATGTAAGACCAAAACAAGCCAAGAGATTGAATCGTCGGCGTCAATGAATATGATGCCATAGTTTCACTGATAGTTAGAACATAACTGCTACAAGGTTCCTACGGTTGATGAAATAGGGTGCTAAATGCATAGTACTCACAATCGACCACGTGGTAATTAAATTGAAAAAAGTGAGAATTGGACATAATTTCAATTTGAACAAAACCTTATTAAATCCGAGAATATATAAACCATGAAGGGGCGGGATTTCAATTACTCTAACATCTATGATTTAAAATTAAGTGTCGTAGCAGGAAGTGGCATGTGAACTAAAAACTCATCGATGAGGTTAGTCGTCCAATATCTAAAAACGCTTCTGTTGGGTTGGGGGATCGTGACTGTGACATGACGGTAGGAAACTTGTAACGTCGATGTTTATCCCATAAAAATCCAGATTGATTTTTTTACGGCGATATTATCGCTCACGCAAGCTACTTATGCCGACCCTGATGTATTTAATTCGGGAATGGATCCGGAATACTCGACGCAAAATTGAAGATAAAAATATGTGGGTTTGGTATCATCTACTTAAATTTAGAAATATAGGTTGACAGTTGTCCCGCGTAGCCAATGGAAGGAACGAAAAGGTATCGAGCTTACTGACCCGGAAAATTGCTCTTAATAATTGGAAAGCACCAGAGTATATACGTAGATGGAAGTGTACGAGTTATCTAGGCGTAGTATCTATCTCTAGAACAATAACCCCAATTTAATTCCGCCGCCGTTACACCTAAATAAATTTCGCTCGGCGTTAGCTAATTTCCTGAAATTTATTGGTTACGTGACTGTTGAAGACTTGATTTTTATTTCTTTCTAGTGCAAAGTAATGATTTTCCTTATATTGCTTCAATATTTTAACTAGCGAATTCTACTTAACTATATTATTGTATCTGTGTCTATATACAGACATCATTTGTGCTCCTTACCTACGATTTTGCAGATTTTCTGTATTTCAGCATACTTGACATGAGAGCTACTTACTGACATGCAACTCTGCAATATCTATCAATTGCTTAAAGCAACCTGAGCTTGCTTTTTTTAATACGCCCCGTGAATAACGATGTCTGTGTCGAGATAGAACGCTATCAGGAAAGCCTACCTGATTAAGCATTTCCAAAGTTCCACACCATCAATTATAGTCTCTGTCGCCGCCTAGTCATCAAACGCCAATGCCCTAACGAAAGGATTTAATTTTAATCCAGCCTTCGCTGGCTGCCAAAGGACGGGAAGGATATTTTTGTCCTTATGCTAACGAGCCCCGAAACATGGAATTTCAATCCGAATTAATTGGCCGTTCGCTCCATGCATGTTTATGTTCTATCCGACCACTTGCTGGGTAAATTGCTCATAAAATTGACTATTCAGCTATACATTCGAAATCAGGTCGGCCATGTAAGCCGCCACATACCAGCACACGTGGGGCGCGTTACCATGACTCTCCGTGATATTATGCCCACCAAATTTCTAAATGATTGATTTCAGCCGAAGGCACGTAATCGAGGAAGCAAAGGATGCAGTTGTGTATTTGTACGAGCATGGATTGCCTTAGAGCAGCAGACAACTTTTCGCTCGACGACGGCACTTAAAGGTTTCTCTGCTGGTTATGCAAATGGCAACGTCACGTGCTGGGTGCAATCTGCACACAACGGGATGCTTTTATAGCGCTCCGGGATTTCCACTTGACAAGATTTTTGCTATATTTTGTGCTTTCCGTATTGATGTGCGGGGAAAGCAAAATTGGATTAGAGAATATGAAGTGCGCCCCAGTTACGTATTTATGATTGTTTGGCTTTCCAGGGACGATAACTCTTTAATATGAACAACTCATCCACAAATAGTTCTTTTTCTACATTAGATCTTGGAGTTGACTTTGACTGACTACTAGGTGCAACTTCAGTTAAAACACATTGTCTAATAGGAAAATTTGAAGTTTGTTCCCAAAACTTGTTTTCTACGATTCAGTTTAATGAATTTGTATTTATACATGATTGATTACGAGAATATAGAAAAGCGTTTTAATAGTCGTATATGTATACCTAGATGACTTTATGATATCCTCCTGAAATGCAGATATTGAGAACTGTTTCCCGTTAGACCCACATTTGGTGCTTGTAACACAAAAGGTGTTCCTAATTCGAAATTCTAATCCTGTCCTCGAGAGTGCGTAACGAAAAAATCGTTACTGTCACAGCCTTATCGCATCCAGAGTCATCAAGATACCCAAATGACCTCAGGAAAGTGAACGTAAAATAGATACGAAATCACTTACAAGATCGTCGGATGAGACTGTTGCTATCAAACCTTCCATCCGGCGTGTGTCAACACCAGCGTGGATGGAGTTGATTGCGAGTGCGGGACGTGCCATTAAATGATTAAAGCGGCGACTTCAAAGTATCTCCGTCCTGCTCCCGGACATCAAAGGATCATGCGTCTGGCTTTATCTGCCCGATATCGGCCAGTTGCGATTGAACAGCAAATACCAAAATTGAATCGCTGGAGCACCACGTAGAGCTAACGTAGGTGCTCTCGACACTCCGTGTTTGCACACTGCGATAAATAACGCAAAATTCGGCAAAAGTCGTCGACATAGCGAAAATCTGTTAATGTAACATGTAGATAAAGCGTGTAAATTATTTTTTAAATTCATACGGGACATTTAATTTTTCTACCATCACCAAACGTAAAGCATAACACGGATGTAAAGTTTGAATAGTACTTTTTTTCCTAAAATTTTAACAGATGCAGCACTGAAAACTTCTGAAATAGCACTCAGAAGCTAGCTTAAATTTTCCATCTTTTATAGATGTTATCTGCTGCGTATTCTTTTCAAATATCTGCACTCGCAACTCTGGCGATATCGATAGCGTCTCTGTTACATGAAACCAGAGAAAGTGTTTTTCATAAGAAAACCTTTTAACCAGTAGGGTGTACTACGTCTTAGTCATGCCAGATTGTTTATTATTTGTGTTGAAGAATATCATTAGTTTATCGGTTAGTAACAAGTCAACACAATAACTTCATTGCGGTAGTACATTTAATACCTTATTTACCTAGAGACATGAGTTACCCATACTAACACCACCCATGATTATGGTTTTCGTATGTCTACAACGTAAGGTAGTTGTTTCCAATGGTCGCATCCCGAATATGTGATCATGTTAAACTGTGCGTTTTTGCTATATGATGTACACCACAACAGCTGTTCCTTTGAAGATTGTATCTTATGACGTCTCAAACCTTCTCAAATCAGCATGACTTACTATACTTTAGCTATGGCAAATCGCTTATCATTAATATTGAAGGGAATTATTAACTTGCACATTAATAACCGTCGACACAACAAATTGCCAATACTACGTTTACTACCTTCTTTGGTTTGAATTTGTAACAAACATTAGTACCCTCATTGATATTACTAATGGTTATGGTTTGCGTATTTAAAGATGTTGTCTACTACGAAGTTGTGTGCAATGACTGGATGCCAAACCATAACAATGTATAATTATGTTAGACTGTGCGTCTTTGCTACATGATGTAAACCACAGAAGGTGTGTAACGGAAAAAGCGACATATTTGACGCTAGAGCCATTTGGCATAATTTTCCTTGTCTTCGAAACTCACTATTTCCCCCCACTTTTGTCCCCATTTTCTCAGAGATTAAATACCACTCTGTTCAGCTGGATTTCAAACTATGGGGTAAATTGCTCATAATCATTTAAGTCTGGTTTCATATTCGTGCTGAACTGGTTAATGTTTCGGGGTATTTCTAGCTGTGCTGTTCTCGATCCTGGTTTGTTTTGACCCGGCATGATTACCGAACTGTTTCGTCTATTACTGACAATGTTCCCGTAACGAAGTGTGTGAGCCGCTGAATTTCGCCATGTAATAAATATATTTGCCATATAACTATAACTTTTAAATACAATAAAAATGTCTTTTAAAACTATTATTTTTGTGAAATTAGTAATAATATCAGTGAAACACATTTAGAAATGCAAATTAGATTTATTGAAAGACACCACTTTAAGGAATCAGTAAAATCGAGATTTTCAGACTTGATCTGACTCAAAGCAAATTGCGAAAGGTTCGCGGAATTGTCTGAATTTCACTCCTTCTGCCTGTTAGCCTTGATTGCAATAGAATATTTCAGCGTGTTTCCAAAAATAACGTTTTAAGTGATTTGTAAATTTAGCCGATTTCATGGAATATTAGAGGAATTTTAAGTGTTTCTGAAATGCTTAAACCTTGGCGAAACTTAGTTTTCTTAAATTATTTTTAGATGTGGGTGTAAATGCTAAACGTTGTATTTATGAGTTAATAATCAGTTGACTGAAATACCTTTAAATCCCTGTTTAAAATTCATGCCTAGCAATGGTATAAATTCATTGCTTGCAATTATTACCTAACGCTAATTTACTAATCTTCACACTTTTAAAATAGCAATTTTTTGTCAAAATTTTTGTCTTTTTAGCTGTTTTCGTGGTTAATGGTGTTAGAAAAACAATTTTATTTCGGTAGTTTGTGAAAGGCGGTGCTTTATATTACATAATTTCCTCCTTGGTTTGCACGAAAGTAAAATAATTAAAAGAGTTAATTAAATATAAATCTAATCTAGTATTACCGTCTGAAGGTTCCTAAACAATTGTGAACTTGCTTTGTAACAAAGGCCTTGTTTTTAATTACCTACCTTTTTAAATTAGAGAACACCCACATATGTGCGCTACTGCTTTTATTTTCATTAAAATTTGAAAATACTTCTAAAGAGCTTTGGTACGTTACATTAATTGAATGTTGTACATCCGTAATTTTTGCTTAAAAGGAAACGTGTACATTTTGTGTTATCTACTGTCGATACGCGGAGGTATCGTTTGGTTTAATTTGCAACAATGTAGCTAGGTGGATATTCATATTTATTCTAGTAAAACTATTTTTAGACAAGTAACAACGTCTGTACGTAATTTTTTAAATTGATTATTTACTTTTTTACTACTCGTTATCCACTATTTAACAAGTAGTTTAGTAGTTTGTTCTTATTGCCGAAATACAGACTTATATTAAATAAATGCTGAAGAATATTCTACAACCCTGTCAGTACTCCTGTTAAAAGAACGATAGCAAAAAATATACCGTAACAGTAGTATATACAATTGGCACTATCGCTCATCATCTCGATAGCCTTACCATCGGTTAATATTGTTTGAAACGGATGCAGACTACATTGTGTATGTGATATGTTTTACGAAGAGAAGTAGTAATAAAAACATATATGGCAATACAAGCAGATCAATAAAAAAAACCAATTAGAACAGGCTGTGATATGTGTTATACGTTTGGCAGTACTGAAGTGTATTGTCAGTCTATGTCAAATTCGAGATTTGCAGGTTAAGTTTTACGTCACTTCAGTACTGCCAAACGTATAACACATATCACAGCCTGCCCTAATTGGTTTTTTATTGATGTCTGTACTTCTGTATTGGGTGCAATATGTGGAAATACATATTGTTATAGTGGGCGTATGATTCGGTATTATTATTATCAGATTTTATATTTAAATAAATGACTATCATCTCAAAGGTTTGGGTTTTCTATATCGTAACAAATATGATTGAATGTAGAATTATAGGCATTTATTAAGATATTTATCATGGTTTTTGTGATATTTAAAAGTAATGGCTTTAGCCACCGGTTGTTTATCCAATGGGACCGCTACAAAATTAGATATTTCAACTGATCGGAACAACTTTACAAACACGGCGCTCCAACCTAACAATTTATCAAAACAAGTTGGGTTCGCATTAATAATTACATCGTGATTATGTAAGAGCGGGTTGCCTAGGTGATTTAACAAACGTAAGTAAATAGACGCCACAACAAAACACTTATAATGCGCTTCTTCCGGAAATGTGCAATAACCGACGCCACTTTCTAACCTTATTTAGCTTCTATGATGCAAAATAGGACACCAGGCGTCTCCACAGCAAATCCCACGACGGACAGGGGCTCCTCTTTCGTTGCGTTGACGTTTTTTTATTTAAATGTTTTAGGTCCACACAATCTGGTCAACGTGTTGATCATCATAAACTTCACATTCTATAGGTGATTGATTTTCTTAGCATTATGTATACTGTAATGGCATTTATTCTTCTTTGACCTTTCTGTAGAGTTTCGCTTTTCTTAGTTATATTTTTTACTGCCCGTTTTTGCATATTTTATCTTCTCTCCTCTACCCATCGGCTTGTTATTGTTTCTACAGTATTGTATTCTGTAACACATATTGCTGTGCTCTTACTTCGATCTATCATATTTTTTTATGTTTTTTCATATTCCATAATCTATTTCAGAAAATTATGGCTTGTATTGTCTCTTTGGTTTCTTTTTGTGCTTTCTTAATCAGCAATGAATCTCTCGTCCTTTTTCTGGGTAAATACGAAATCAGCTTGCAATATAATTTTATAAATTGAGCATTTCGTATAGAAAAATGTTCTGTGCATCTACATTTTTTCTAATAGCGATATTATTGAGCGCTTAACTCTGCTACAATTATTTTATTTATATTTACTGTTACCTCATCAATGATGTGTATATTCGTTAGATGACCAAGTGAGGTCCTTTAAAACCCCAACAGTAACTATTTTATGAATGCAAGCTGACCATGCTGCTCTCAACAAGTGTCAGTGGATGTTTGAGGTTATTATTGGCAGTGTATACGTGTATGTTGTCTTTTAGATAAATTAAACATAGACTCAAATAAGATGATGTCCGTAGCGTGCTTCCGTTCAGGATGTCAATTATTTTTGTAAAATGGTTATTTCTTGTAGGTTGCACATAAAATGAGCTGATTAGAGAAAAAATTCAGAAAACCTACCCTTTGAGTGGCAAATAAATAGTACACATTTTGACGATTTTACGAAATCCAATGGAAAAAGATGGTTTTATAGATAAATCTTTTCGTATGTTTGCTTAACTTACTGTTGTATATTACAGGACGAAACTGTCACATGACTGGTTTCGCCTGTCTAATTATATTTTGAAATATCTTGTTATCGTGGATAGTGTATTCCAGCATCTATATATTGTGCGTGCAGTAGCTGAACTTCATCTAGTTATGCTAAAATTCAGACATATTTCAGAAGAAAAACTCACCTGTCGCTGACCTCAACCTTGGTATGATGCTCTGCTTTTGCACATTTTGTGTCGATTTGGTATATTGTAGTCTCCTTACGACCCCGCTAAGTGTTTTTCACTTTTGGGGCTCTGATGCTATCGAGAGAAACACATGGAGAAGACATTTGTGAGCGGTTTAGGTGTGCTGTCCTACTGCGCTAGCGGAACACCTTTCTCCCAAGTGTTTCGAGACCTCTATCTCCTACAATTTCAGACTATCAACTGGGGAAGAGTCCGCATATTTTGATTCGGCAACTTTTGGGGCAGCTTCACCACCGAATTTAAAACCAGAACTCCGCGAGGCTTCCTCATATTCGCCACCTTATAGGACTGAGTATCCCCAGGTACTCTCTCTACGATTTCTATCTAGGTTGAGCCATTTTTAATACTCCGAGACGCAGAACTGGAGAAACATCTCTCGTGCACATGCCGAATCTTTAGCGTTTTACTTACGGTTTGCAGGACGATTTTAAGCATATCGGCTGCAGCTTTATGGATTGTATGCCTTGTGCACGTCAAGTTAGTATTTTGTAGTGGCTGTTAGATTTGACGATTTTGGTCGCATTCAATTAGTGCTGGATAAGTTCAACGACCTTTCTGCGCGATAATGTTATTACTGAAGTTTTTATCTTTTTCTCGTTGAGGGCTATTGCACGAATTAAACTGTGGTACTAGCATTCGGACGTATAAGACATTTTCCGCGGAATTAGGTTCTTAACGTAATTGAGCCTCGTATGCTTTTAGCTCTCGTACTCCACTTTCGCCCAGTTTTCCTTTGCAGTTGGTAGACTTGTGCTCATGAAGGGCATTGAGAATAAAATGGTACAACACTTCGCTGTTTATTCCATTTATTTAAATTTCATTTTGCTAGTAGAACCTTGTATATGTATAAACAATTTTACATTTACAAACCAGTAGAATTAAAATAAACCTTTTGTTAAAATGACAACACTGCAAACACATTAAAATATGGAAAAATATAAGTTTATACCACTTACAATGTTATCTGAGTGTATATGAGTGCAGCATTCGCCATTTCTGTTGTTCCCGTACGAATATTTTTACTTGTGTAAGATTTCTGTTTTGCAGCTGAATACCTAGTGTAAATAAACAACGGTACAATTCCATCACGTTAAACTAGAATGCACAAGTAAACTTACTGAGGAACAGGGAAGCATATGAATCCATCGTTTAACTTTAAACTTGGCAGTAATCTGGACAGCGAGCTGGTTCAGCATCATCGGACCTACCTTTTTAAAATCTACTTGGGCAACTGGCCAAATTCCTCTTGCAGCTGTAAAATATAAACACACAAATCGAAGAAAACCACAGTTAAATTAACATGAAAAGTATTGACCAAAATATTTGAAAACGTAGTAAAAGGCACATGTAAATACGAAATATATATATATATATACTGCAGATCGGTAAATTGCGCAACGTCTTAAAACTATTGACATTAATTCGAACAAACGATATGAACAGTGAACTATAAGCAAATGGCGGTAATAAAGGGCGGCATTAAACTCTATTAGGTAGCGGTTGCGACACATGACAAGCGCTACTGCATAAAGTCAAATAACAACCATGTAAACTGACGGTATACGAAATGTAATTGACAGGTACACAACTATAATGGTAAGGTACGCATTAAAACCTAAATAACCGAGACGTAACACCAACTGTCCGATAATTCGATGAAGCACACTGTATATATGTTAAACTGCACATTAAACGTTAATAAGCAATACAAACGATACCTAAGGAGTTTGGTTGTGCGGCAACCGATGTCCTAAGCTGCTGTGACGGCTACGGTACCCATATACTGCAGGGAACGAAACAGAAGGCATACTGAAAGATCACAACGGGCTGTGGAAGCTGGACACATGTGGAATTTATCTATACGAGACGTAATGCGAAGTTCGCACGGAAGGCATAACGGTAAACCGACAGCTTCGCTAACACAACACTGCTAATGAGTTCCCAACAAAGGAACCAACGCGAAATATAGGAGTCTGCGGGTCCGCGCAAATCGGAAACTCCGAAGGCTTACGGTAATGGACACCCCCAAACGGTCACTCACTCCCCCACACAGCAATGTCGCAAAAGAAATTCATAACGCACAGCCAAAACCTCTGTAGCGGCGGAAGTCCTAACAACACTCTAACAACGGGACCTGCCCACACAGACTAAGAAGGCACAAAATGTTAACCACCCTCGCAAACGCCACGAGGACGCCATCCCCGACGGGGGAGACGCCGCGGGCCGCACCACTACAAAGGCCAACTGTTGCCTTCAGATGCCGGATGCTAACTGAACTCAAAATGCAGCGCCAGACAGCGCGTGATCGATAAAGAAACGGGACAGCCAAACTGTATAGGATAGCTTGCTCTCTCGCACCCATGGCCATTGTTTGTTAAATTCACGTCACGGGACGTTTCAGAATGCGGCTTGCAGACAAATCGATAATTGTAACTTAGCGTGCCAACGAATATAAGCAAGCTACTCTAAATGAGTGCCTTTCAGATCCGATAGCTGTAAGCGACAACCCAGCGGATATGCTTAAATTCAGGCGAAATAATACGAAAAACCCATATACAAGTGGGGTTCTAATTTAGAAAATAGATTAATTAGCCGTACGCTCGTACAATTTAAAAATGTCCTGACAACTTATTCTTTCTTGTTCTTCTAACTATTACTGTTACGTTGTTGACCATAGCGGTAAGAACTCCAGCCAGTCTTAAGATAATCATTTTATTTTTTTATGCATTTATATTGATGTATTTTAAATTGTTATATTTTGTACGATTTGTTTATTGTAAAATGTTTCCCGATTTTCAATCTCTTTCTTTATTTCTCAGTTAGGGCTTCTCCATAATCACTTTCTTTTTTTACTTATTTCGAAGAAAGTATTCATCAGATACATGCTATATAAATTTGAATGAAGTTGCGTCTTTCATTTCTTTGTCCCATTCCGATTTAAAATTTTTTTGTTCTTGTCGTTTGCATATTTTTAACAATAATGGCTTCTTATAAAGACAGAGTGTGTAAAATCCTTACTAAGAAATATCTACAATACGCTTTTCTCTTCTTAATGTTTCCTTAATTTTTGTCTCAATCACAAATAGTCAACATTATTTTTCAAGTTTAAATATTGGCTATTATTACTTTACTCTGCAGAATTATCGACGCTCGGCACTGTCTGAACACGAATGCAATCCTTATTTTAGCAAACCGTTGCGAGCCGCACTCGACACTAGGCAAAGATTGCAATTTGTCAAAAGCCGGTAACGACGCGTCACGAAATGCGGCTAATTAATGGAAGCTGCCAAAAATAACACAGAAGTATAGCAAACGCTGATGCGCTCGTTCGTTCCTAACAAACGATCGCCGCCAAACGTCGCAGCGCCGATGCTGTCCATTTGTCCGAACACCCGAAAACAAAGTGTCGCCGATGTGTATATCATCATTAAGAGGGCTTGCCAATGACGAGTGCACGGGTTTGTGCATGGCGGTGCAGTTCGTCATCAAGCGCAATTATCTATGCAGTCGCAATGTCAGCCAGACACAGGATTCCTCTCATGCACTAATTGACGACCTCTGATTGGAATAATGCGTTGTGTGCGGTCCGGTTGCAGTAAGCTTGGCCATTATACGCGTGATTTGTGACCATGTTAGTCTTGCTGTTTGTTGTTGAGCGTGGACCATTGTGGTGCGGCTGTTGGGATGTTACGCGCTTTGCCATTGTAGGGCTAAGCGTTTTGTTGCCGGAGTAATGCTTGGCATGGCAATTCCACGCGCTCCAAGTGCTCAAGAAAACCGCTGCACGGGTGGGAATGAAAGAAAACAAATAGGGCATAAACGGGGACATATTTAAAAATTAGGGATGTTAAAAGGGGCATTTGATGATCTTGCATAAACATGAGTCTTTCAAGCCTACTTTTTAATAATATTCGGATGAGCTACTATTGTTTTATTTATTTTGAGTTGTGGAAAAATCAGTCAAAAATTTACATTTTGAATTGGTCTCACATCAAACCTCCGTTAATCGACACGTCTGAATAACGCCTCCCCCCCCCCCTCCAATTTAATGGACAAATTTAAAAATAACCCTTATTATCAATTAAATTGGACATGGACACAATGTTTTATCTGAACGAATAAAATAGGTTCTAATATACCTACAATTAACTGAGATTGGATGTGAAAACACATGAACTTGCAAACAATGTGCACTTTCACACAAAACGGACATTTATCAAAACGAGCTCATTATGATATCGATCCGCAGGAACATTTACGTCGAGGTATTGTTTAGAAGACTCTGAGTAAGGCACATGTTAACATGTTAACTGCTTATTATTACTCGTACGCTGCAAATGCAGATTCTAGAAATCGTCTCTCGACTATAGTACTTATATTGTTATACAAGCTGCTATTAGTACTGAACAGATGCACCTCTTAGAGCTGTTGCTACATATGAGTGATGCTGGTTATATTGCGGTCGCACACATGCGATTTTGGGAGGGGCGCCGAAATGAGAAAAGAGTTTAAAGAACCATATGGTAATAAAATTAATTTTTATGTACTGTAATTTTGAATGCAAATTAGCCATTTGAATATATTAATAATTTGGGGTCAACAATTAAAATATTGCTTGAAAGTACAGTACGCTCCGTTGTTTTGATAGAACTGAACAATTGTAGATAGTTAGTCATAATCACTATCACATGTTATGCGAGGAGCTGATCTCTATCAAGCACCTCATGCCAAATAAAGGTACTTTTTACTTTTAAGTTTTAGCTATTAAAGATGTATGATCTTGATTTATTGTTTGATCAGCTAATTCATAATTGTTTTGGGCTCAAACAAAATTATTATTTTTCAAAGTTTTTTAATTTTCAAAATTAAAAAGCAGCCTTTTAATTCCTTTTTACTTCCTTTTACGATAAAGGAAGTATTGGATTTACCCCAAAAATTCGAAATTGAGTTTTCAACAGATCTTCACGTTTTAGAGTCCCCAGATCCCAAAAAACATTTTTTTTAATGGTCTGTCTGCCTGTCTGTGTGTCTGTCTGCCTGTCTGTGTGTCTGTCTGTGTGTCTGTGAACAGAATATCTCAAAAACGAAAAGAGGTATGGCATTGAAACTTCATATATAAGTTTTATGTACTATGTAGATGAGACAGCAAGCTTTTGAAGAAAATCGCATAACCGGAAATAGGTGTTTACTCTTGCGATTTTTAATTTTTTTTCGATTTTTTCAAAAACGGCTCTAACGATTTTTTTCAAACTTTATATTTAACTCCTATTTTAAATACAACACCCGGTATATTATTACATTTTTTAATTCAGCTTAAAATTCTAGAAAAAAAATGTCTCTTCAACTAACTCTCTATTTTGTACCGTTTTTGTAGAATTTGCAATTTTTGATAATTTTTGACAAATGCTTAGAAATTAAAAATCAAATTTTTGGCTAATTATAAGATCATTGTAAAAGGATATTGTGTGAGTGTATCACACCAGATTTTTTTTTATTTTAGGCGGTAAAACACCTCTGAACGTACTGAGCTTTCTGTTGGAAACTGGATCTGCAGACGCTTATCTCAATGTGTGGGTTGTTTTGCGAATACTTCCGACAATACCAATGTCGGTAGCGTCGGCGTCGGCGGAGCGAAGTTTTTCAAAATGAAAATTAATTAAAACCTAAGTTTCTACTCTTTCGCAGGAAAGACTGAACAGTCTTGCAATTTTGTCCATTGAAAATTATATTCCATCGTCATTAGATTATGATGCACTAATAAAAACATTTTCAGCTACTAAAGCAAAGAAGGTCCACTGTTAAGTGTATAATACAGGCTAGTGGACCCGTTGAAAAATATTTTATTTACTAACAACGTGATATTGTACATTTTCGTCATAGAAACAAAATATGGAAAGCTACTCATAACTGCCAAATTTTTTCTCCCTCAAACTCTTGGTAACCATGCAACTATAGGCCATGTCTTAGCAACCATACATTGAGGTAACCCTTGATGTTACTTAAATATTCTAATTTTAAATATCATTATGACATTTTGAAATTTCATACTATTGTTACTAATATGCTAGTAAATAAAATATTGTATGCACCAAGGGAGATATTCAAGTTTTTTACCCTCGGTTGACTTACAGACCTCGGGCCAGAGGCCCTCGGTCTGTAACACATGTCAACCTCAGGGAAAAAACATATTCATATCTCCCTTAATGCATAAATATCTATTATCTACTAGCAACATGATATTGTACATTTTAGTCATAGAAACAAAATATGAAAAGCTACTCATAACTCCCAAGGGACTTGTCAAATTATTTCTCCCTCAAACTCATGGTAACAATGCAACTACAATTAACGTCTTAGCAACCATACAATGAGGCAATCCTTGATGTGACTTACATATTCTAATTTTAAATGTCATTATGACATTTTGAAATTTCATACTATTTTTACGAATATGCTAGTAGATAAAATATTGTATGCACCTCGGGAGATATTCATGTTCTTTACCTTCGGTTGACTTACAGACCTCGGGCCAGAAAGACCTCGATCTGTAACACATGTCAACCTCAGAGAAAAACATATTCATATCTCCCTTAATACATAAATATCTATTGCAAGTTACAAAACTTCTTTGTCACGCGTGACAGGATCCATTAGGTAAAATTTTAATTTTTTAGTTTTTGAAGCTATTCACACGTGATATTGGTACATATAGGCTACTATATATACTGGTTGTGGCAAATAAGATATATTTCCCACTTTGTTCTTGTGATTTATTAATTGTCATAGCACATGATAGGCTCACAGAAAAAAATCTTTTCCGAAGGCAAAGAGGTAGTCCAATATTAGAATATGTTAGTCTATACGCGGTAATAATACTCTTCTGCGTGGCTTGTGGCTTGTCCATTTAATACCAAATCTAAGCAGTTCGCAAATAAATTGCGTACTATTAATCTTATCTCATCTATTAAGCCAGTAGGCACATTTAAAATGTTCAAGGGAATATCTATTGATTCTATTTTCAGTGTTAAGCAATGTGGATATAAATATTCCACTGATATTTAACGAAACTAGAAATTCCATAGGAAATTGTAAAATGTCGTCCTCATTATCTGCAATTGTAATCACACTCAAATATATGTTTTTTCATAACCAGGTGAGAGAGATATAATCTTGGGGTTAATTTCATCGCAATGTTCGTTTTTTGGAGCTAAAATTGAGAATTTTGAGATACTAAGGGTGTTCTCAAGAGTTGACAAACTATTACCAAACATTTCTGTAGTGATGTCTTCTTTGGCAATTAGTTGAGATAATATTTTAATTGTATCCTCTTCACCTGTAATCGTGGAATATTCTCCATTTCCAATTTGCAAGAGAATGGGCGATGTGTAGGTACATTCGATTAATAATGAACTCATGTACAGTCAAGATTCACTCACATACGCTACTTTTCTAAAGGAAAGATTGACATTTTCTTTAAAATTCGCTGTCGCTGTACATGTACTTTGACGTTTCTCGCATAATTTAGTAGGCCGTATTTTACACAAACAAATTCCACTGCTTAGTCGCTGCAAAGCTACGTCACTTACGCGCTACAATATTTTGGTTTTTCTCTAAAAGTTATGCAGTTACTTGCAATTTAGGACTTTTGTGCACATCTACACGGTGACGACTTTCATTTAAAAAAGAATGATTGAAATCGACCCGGTGGAAGTCTCAAGATAGATGTCGAAAAAAAAAACGCTTTACGTTTTAAATATATAGATTATTTTAATCAATTTTCTGTAACATTTTTTTCTTGATATTTTACACTACTACTATCATTTTATAGTTATATTGATATACTTTTTCTAGAAAAGTGAATACTAAAGTTTATACTTCTCAACTTTTTCGTACTTTTTCTAATGTACTGACGTAACTTTTTTTAATATTAATATATTCAAACTGAAATGTATTTTTCATGAATATTAAATCAAATAAAACTTTTGTTGTAGTAGAAAAATGGGTCTGTTATTTTCTACCTGACAAAACCATAAACTGAGTAAAAGAATTTATTAGGAGTTTGCTCTTTACACAAGTACAGTACAGTACGCCTATTGAAGTTTGAAAAAGTGAGTTAACATAATTAGTACTAGAAGTCATTTAAAAAAATAACAACAATGAAAAGGTACTAAATACTTTATTTTAATATTTACTATTTATTACTAGTTTTAGTTTTTGGTTTTTAATCCCTTTAAAATGCCATCCTCAGGTATTAAGTTCCGACAAATGTCAGTTATAGAGCACCTATACCATTTTTTGAAGGGTTTTCTATACCCATTTTCATTGTAAGGGGCGCCAAAACTCATTATTGCACACACAACATGTTGCTCTTAGGCCGGCTCTGGTTATACCGCTAACAGGCAGACAGACGGAATTGAGAAAACCTGTTTTTAGTCATCTAAGGACCCTGAAACGTGAAGATCCGAAGAAATCTTGGAAAGTGCTTTTTTTGCGATTATAATACTTCCTTCGTCTTTTAGAAGAGGGCAGTAAAAAAGTATTTATTATTATGTAGTCGGTAGAACATTTTACAAATACCTATATATAAACATGTGGTATACCTGCATCTCTGCATCACCATTTTATCGGCACCGATCTGGCGCATTTCGCCCAAAATTGGAACGCCGCTGCGTCATTTATAACACAACGATAAGCATGTGTATTTATCAATGAACACGTGTTGGAATCCCACTGGATGCAATGTTTTCTTTAGATTTCCAAATTCATATAATTCGCATTACTAAGTGTTTCAGTATTATTAGCAGCATTAAGCTATTTTTTACTTATTTTCTAGATAATTTTGAAGACTCTTCAATCATAATTCGATCTAGCAAAAGTTTTTTCCTTGCAGTACCTTGCTTTCTGTATTAAAGACACTTAAAACATTTTCGTTGGTAACTTTTTTATGTACAAATCAATTTTAAAAAAGCAAAAATTATTTTATTAGAATAAGACCACCTACGAGGTGTGCTCAGAAACTAGTAAAGACGTGTCAATAATTACATATTATTATGCGTAGTAACATATGAATGTGGAATAAGGTTCTATACTCGCAGCCACACTGCCACACCGTCTTGTAGCAATCAATATAATATTAAAACGTGAAGCTTTTTCTGTCGGCACCTAGTATGAGCCTTGCATCATGCTGATTTTGATCATCCCTTTTTTAAAATAAAAGTTGCCATCATGTAGCGTCGCAGAAGTGTCTTAAATTGGACATATTCTAGCGGGAAAATGATTGTAGCGAAAAATGCTATAGTAGTGGAACAAGTAAACTCTTGAAAACGGTCTGTGGTGTTCTGCTGATTGTTGCAATGGGCCATTGTACCAGCGATGAGCCCAGATCAGTGAATATAATTTATATGTAATATGCGCACATCAGTGAACCAGTTCCAACAGTTGTTTAAAATTTAAGTTAGTTGGTTTCCACTGTTGTATTACAGTCAGTTTTAACAATGCAAACAATCTTATAATTAGAGTAAGGCGACCTATGCGGTGGGCTAAAAAACTAGTAATTCTAATACTTCGATTGATATATGTGGGAATTGTAAAACAAACGCCGTTAAAATCTAGTAGGCATATAACATTCCCTATGCAAATAGCACAAGGCAATGTAATGTACCAACCACATTGGCCGCAATTCGCATTATGTAGGGTAAAATCGTTAATATTACAAATGAATTTGTTTGTAAAATCGCCCACTTGTTTATTTTTTTTATTAGTATTTTCCATCGAGGTATTCTACTGGTACAAGCTTATCAAAATGATCTACCCTTGATTTTATTCTAATATCGTATTATACAAAGTTATTTATACTTATGGTCATTAAATTAAATGAGGTGTTACAGGCAAAAAGCGTCGTATTTTGAGCTAAAGTCATTTGAATTAATTTTTAAATAGGCCGCGCTGTCGTTCTGATTTTGTCCGCCTTTGTCACAGCGAGCACGCTTTCTTTGTCTTCGAAAATCGCTGGGGATTTCGTGGCCTTTTGATCCCGATATCTGCCAACTCTTAATTGCTTTCTCTTGTTTAGTCTGATTTCGACCGTTTAGGGTAAGTTTCACGTGGTCATTTGCGTCTGCTTTCTTATTCTTGCCGAATCAGTTTAACATTTCAGGGATTTTCAAGCTGTTTTTATCCGCTATGTGTTATGTTTTAACTCAGCCGTGAATGATCCTGTACCGTCAAGTTTTCGTTCTGGTGTGTTGACCTCTTTGGATGCGTGTGGTTTCTAGGCCCTCATTCTCGGCAAATCCCAGTATATGAGGCTACCTTGACCCAGATTTCGGCATTAGGCTATATTGTTGTCTCCGAACGCTACTATTATACGCAGGAACCAATATCAACGAGGCACCAGTAATTTAACTGTTGCCCTTTATAAACTGTTAACCTGCAAATTGTGGGGGAAGTGTTACCACGGCTAGGTATAAATCCTTCAGCTTCAGCCCCATGCAGTAGGAATTGCGTCATTTTTCCAGCGGCTTCGATAGGATCCCTTCAGGACTCTTTGGATTTCACTCTATTATTGTGCGATAATCATAGACTTGGTTTCGTTACGTTGCATCTTGTGTTATGCCATGCGACAGCATCTCCGATGAGTTTGCCCAAAGGCCTCATCAAAGTGTAGTTTATTTATTTAACGTAACGTTCCAACGTTTTGCAATATTTTTATATTTTTTTAATATTTCAGATGTTTTCTGTTACAATTAACAATAAAGCGGTTTTTTGTTATGCTAAGAACATATCATATCCTTAATTTTTCTTCTTCGTCTTTTATTTAGGCATATGACTGTTGCTCTTAAGCTTTATGGTGTATTCTTTTATTTCTACTGAAACAAATCAATTAAATCTGTGTAGAAATGTATTGGCATCTTTACAATACGATGCTGGATTAGGAACTTACATCTACAATGTTTCATTGTAGTCAGTTAGTCATACGACATATTTGACAGGACCGCTTCAATCCAGATATTACATTATTCACTTAATCATCACCTTCAGAAAATGTGAATTTTTCATCTTAGTCCACCGCCGATAGAATTTCTATACTGTCATCTTCGGATTCCGAAATATTTTTCATAGAAGATCCTCTCAATGGTAGGAAGCTTAATCAAATTCCTTCTCGGATTTGGTCAAATCGTTCAAGTTAGGCGATTTGTGCACTCAAATTATGGGTTTTCTGATATCAGCTCATTTTATGATTACTTGAAATAACAAATTTGCAAAAATAATATTTGTCTTGCTAGTACATTATTATCTCTTACTACTTGCGATACAAGGCGTATTATAGGATGCATAATACCCTGCCGGGCATTATGAGTTATTATGGTACGTGAATGGTCAGAAATTACAAACGTCAAATTTCTGATCAATCACGTACATCTATGTGTCGATGCGTTCACAGCAGTAGTTGATCATCCAATATAAGTTTTCTAATCCATTATTGAGGTTATTAAGAAACACTAGTAAGACACAAAATTTTGTCTGCACCATGGTCATTACTTGAGGTTTATACCCTCGGGCAACTTCGAAACTCTCGGGCTTGTAAACTTGGCATCCTTGATCGGGCAGAAACAGCTTCATAATTCTCGTGGTACATAAATAACTATTTCGCAGCATTAACACCCGGGGTCGGAGTATTCTAGCGACCACAATTAATATGATTATGTCATTAATTTAATTGACAGACATCAGACATATTATATTCTCAAACATTGACTGACACAAAGCTGGGGACACTGTTGCCAACTTGCATTAATAAAATAGTTATTAGCTTGAAGGCTCGATCATCTAACAAAATAAAGAAAGTAACTGTATCGGACTCACATGAAATTGTATCGGTGCAAAAGAAAGTGTAAATAAAGAGAATATTCTTCTAACTAACCTAGATTTATACAAAATGTCGAAGCGATCAAATTATAAGTCTGGCTGATTCTGTATTAATTAATATTGTAAAAGACGAGACACTCGTTACTGATTAAAGATGTAGAAGAGAACCACACTGCGACTGCAATCAGTTGATGATCAATAACAACAAATTTAAATGTTGTTAGAGGGTTTGACGCGAAACTATAAATTAGACCAATAACTGACCGTAAATGTACATTAAAAAAGGAAAACGATACAGAGAAGAAATAAAAAATTGCAAAATCAAAGAAATATAAACGAGTTTAAAGGTAACCTTTGTCCCAAAGGTCTTAAGATCGACGTTAGGTATGGAGAAAGAGAAGCATGTCATTCTAGGATTATACAGCATGTACCAAAGAATCAAATTTTGTTGGTAGTTACGCTAGGTGCATATTGGTCTGTTGAGAATACTGATAGTCTTGAGTTATTAGTATTTCTGGTGATTCTAAGGTTATGCTGAATATTTTATTAGTTTTAAATTGAACACTTTATATTTATATTAATAATAACTAATAACAGTTACTGAAGAATGGAATTTTTGATCATTTGTTTAATTTTATGCTTTTCCAAATTCATGGTAGAGAGATTTTTGAAACACCCATTACATAGAAAGAAAGAAGGAATTTTAATATAGAGTATGTAGCTTCTAAAACATCAGATCGAGCTGTATCTTTATTCTGGAGAAATAAAGATGGTGATGCTTTGTCCCTAAACCAGCACTCACCAAACAGTGCGTTATTGCCTTAATACTATAGCTATATATTTAAATAGATCGAAGAGAATGTTATGGCGGCGATGTTGTAAATAACATCTTGACACCGCCAAACAATGTATTGATGCTTATTTTTGCGTGTAGTCTCCAACCTCACTCCTGCATATTAAACTTCAATCGGTAAAAGATTGGTGTAGGTAGTTTCTTTCACTTCATTAACTTAGTACAAAAAGGAGATATTCTCCTGCGCTTCATCAACATTCACATCTTTAAAATTTTTTCTGTTATTTTAAATCAGGATTACGCAACCCCCTGTTACGGTGATTTATCGTTTTATTATTCATAGTTGATTTTTGGATATTGCCTGTGTTGGAGTAACATTTAATATTTCTGCTTTAAATTCTGAAAATGGAAACTTAAGATGGTACCTAACATTTTAGAGAAGGATTTTTACAGTTTCTGTTTTTGAGAAACGAGAATTTGAATTCTGCTTGCAACCCACATTAGGATTAAATTGAACAATCCCTATATCAAAGTATTAATTTAGAATAATAAACATTCAAATCGAAAGTGTTTTAAGGACGATACCAATAATTAGGAAAATAAAAAGGATATAATTCACTCTATTTATATCACAATGAATAATTAAAATTGCTGTGACGTCTAAGGAAAAGTTTTAATAAATCAAAACTGTAGTTGTAGTAGAATATTTCAAAATCGACGTTCTAGCTTTTCTGAGCCAACGCTTTGAAAAAGTTTATTGCGAAATTAATTAACGCAAAGTGATTGATGCAAGAATAAATCATTTCGGCATTTCACATTGACAGACGTCGCAAAATTTATTAATTTGTAAGTTCGCAACCCTAAAAGTTTATTTCTTTCATTGTATCATGTTCGCAGGTCGTAAAAATAAATAACTTCCTAATATCATGCAATCCAAAGCGAAGTCGTATCTCCCTTAATGGTTATTTTATTTCGCAAAGAAAGTATAAATGGGTCAGAGTTTTCAATACTTTTGGCGACGCGATGTTGAGAAACGTCATGCCAGTTAAATATCCGGGCCTGAATGACGGAACGAATTGATAAATCTAAAATTGGAAAAGGCAACAAGAACAAGATAAATACTTGGGTCACGGGTTTTAATTACAATGTTGGCTGAAGGCTGAAGAAAATTAAATACCTATCGTGAAGTTCCACTAATCTCAGCAACACTAACCAAAACAATGGAAGGAATCTTTAGTTTCTGGAGTTTATATGTTACCTTCATTAATAACTAAATTGTATCATCGGTTTTTAAAAGAATTTTTCTACTTCTAATTATGTTAGAACAGTGGATTTCTTTAATTGCTGTCCAAACAACTTCTATATGTCGATGTTTTAATGATGTGTATTCAAGATCTTCAACTTTGTTCAAAATATACACTTACAACTTCTTCATAAACTAGCTTGCTGGTTTTTTATCAATTTTCGAATTGTTGACAAACACTTTCATATTTTTATTCTCCTATTTTACAGGTGGTAATGATCAAACTGCTAACGCTACCGATTCGTCTGTAGCTTCAGTGGAAAACGTACAAATGATCAACTGCCCTATTTACAAATAAATCGGTAGCCAAGATATACTCGTAGTATAGCTATTTATTTGTAAACGTGGATAATCTCAACAAAATAATGAGTAGGTACTTCCTCTTCGCCTTATTTGTACTATTTTATTGTGTGCGTAACAATAGAATAGCTTAGTGTTGGTGTTGTGTGACGTATACCGTATTTTGGCCAGAGAACTATAAACGTCCCTAAACAATAGGAAATATTAATGTATATTTTGAAAATAAATTTTCTTGTCTATTTTTCAAATGGTAATAGAAGTAGCTCAAACCAAAGCTTCTTTTTCTGTCCAAGTTATACTGGTTTCTTTTCTTACTTGTTGATATTTCAAAACTCTTATAGTTCCAATTTCTACTAGCGTATAGGTTGTGATCGAGTTAACTCGTTTGAGATCAAACTAAAAATTTCTTTTTGCATAAATTGCCATAAAAGTATTTCAATGCAAAAAATTGACTCTGGGACTTCAGAAAAAAATTGAATGTTCAAAATTTTTGCTCTATTTACTCGAAATGTGAAACAGCGAACACAGCGATTTTTTTAAATATTTGCATCAGATGAGTTATCTTGAAGTAGGTTCTACTTCTAATAAGTAAAATCTCCGTATCACTTCAATTCTTTAAAGGTATTAATTAGAAATGAATTTAAGGAGACCACAATTTCTATTATTTTCTTAAAGATATGAAAATAGCATCTTTTCTCTAAAAAATGTTAAAAGTATGGATATGAAGAGCAAATAAGAGAAAACGCAAGAGAACCCCAAATTGTTTTGCAGGAAAACTAAAGAATGTATATTGGGTGGATAAGAAACTATGACTAAAAGACTTCAGACACTATGTAATGAACTTAAATAATATACTTAGAAAAAAATATATAGATGTTACGTATATCCATGATTTTTTTATTGTTAAGAAACTTGCAAAAAATGTAAATAAGGGCAGCGATTTTAAAAACACTTTTAGTATGTACATAGTAAAATAGATATCTAAATAGTATCAAGTGAAAATAATTACATAACCTCATAAACAGCACGCTTATAAAAACAACCTCTTAGCTTTCCACACAGTTTGTTATATGCTCTTGCCTGTGACGTAACGTTGCTATAACTGGTATGCATCATGAAAAATTGCCTGACATAAAATCGCTACCAATTCTGAGTGGTTTGTTGTAGTTGATGATTCTAGCTTGCAACAGAGCAAGTTATCAAATGTTTATATCGTGTGTTCCAAAAAAAAGCTCATTTAGGGTAGGCCTGGGAAAGAAAGTTAAAAAATCTAGTCATGTCTTAACTTCAGTCTGTTGGTGAATGTCAGATTGCATTTTGTTTATGATAACATCTGTCACTCTGACAGGTACAAGTTTACACTGCATTAAGTTAACTGTATCAAGCAAAAAGGAAAATAAAATAGCATGTAAAAATTGTTTTTGTTAAGTGTTTTGTATATTTTTAAGAAAATAGTTCAAGATCAAGATGTAATTTAGTTCTCTCTGGCTTATGGTAGTTCATTTGCTTCAATGGGTAGATATCAAGTTTACGGCAAACTTCAATTTGATCATGGCATGCTATGAATGTTTTTTTTACACAGGATATATGTTTAGCAAACAGATTTACTGGCGATCCTTTCACAAATGGTGCTAAATCTGAATTGAATATTGTTATTGGTAAGCCAGTTGTAGAGGGCCCAATTTAGTTGAAATTAAACAATTTTTGTATTCTCCCGAGTTTTTAATTTCTAACGTGTAAAAAAAGTGTCTGCAATCAGGTATCTTCCGGCAATTTAAATTCTGAATAGGGTAAACGAAGTACCGATAACAGTTTCGATGAGTCGAATAGTGTATATAGCGTAACATTGGTATAATTGGTATGTATCATGAAAAATGGCCTAGCATACATGACTGGGGAGTCGAGTTGTCTCTCGAAAGTAGCAGGTAAGGTTTTTATTAGGCTACGAGTTGTCTCCCAGCCGGGTACGAGTTCTCACCTTTAACGTTAGGTTAAAAGTTAGATTAGACTAGACTAGGTATGGGTCTAGGACAACTCGGCGCCGCCATCTCGGCGCCGCCACTTCGGCGCCGCCATCTCGGCGCGGGGCCAGCTCGGCGCCGGGACAACTCGGCGCGGAGCCATCTCGGCGCCAGCCAACTCGGCGCGAGGCCATCTCGGCGCCGAATTTAAATTCGCAAACTACAGTGTGCACTACGTAAGAAAATTATTATAAACAAATAATAAATAAAGTGATCGCCAAAAAGCTGGCATCAAATGAAAAAAAATATTTAGAATTTCTTGGAAAAGCAAACACTAACGACCACAGGTAATTGCAAAGTGATTACAAATGGGCGAAACAAAAGTTGTCACGTGACTTCCGTTATCAGTAAAATTCAACATTTTTTAAAAATAATTACGAAAAATGAATTTACTGCCCAAGATAGGGACAACATTTACGAAACAAAGTTGTTTTCTGGCCTTGACATTGTTGAGTTAGCTAAAACTAACACATAATACAAATCGTATGGAAATCTTGCTTAATTTTACGAAAAATTGTACTTTTTGGATTTACACAACTTCGAAAAACGTCACTTTTAACTAAGTAAAAATCACTCAATATATCTAATACGGGCTAAATAGGTTTTCGGACAAGCTGTCATCCTGTATAAAGTGAAATGTAAACATTACCAATATTTTTTTATATATATATTTATATACAGGGTGATTTTTAAGTTGATTCTTTCCGTTTACCAGGAAATAAAGCTAAAAAAATATTTTTTTTTATTTAGCACTTTTACCGAAATATCAAAACTAACAGAGGTACAGGGTGTTAAAGTTTCAAATTAAAAACTAAACTTTCGCGCAAAGGCGGCTGGACAATTTTATTTTTGTTTATCTCTGTTGTCAAGCAATGATCTGTCAACTAGTTTTCCATTGTAATTTTCTTAATGTTATTGCTGCAATAATGGCTCATGTTTATGAAAATAATGAATGAGTGAATATGCTTATTATTTACTGGGAGTGTCGTCAAAATGCCGCTGCCGCATTGCTCTTATACGCGGAATGTGTGTGTAGAAGCGAATGCTGATAATTTTGATCATTTAAGTTTAGTTTAATTTTCGTTCAGTAATTTTAGTTCATACTTTGAAACTTTAACACCTTGTACCTCCGTTAGTTTTGATATTTCGCAAAAGTGGTAAATGGCTTACTTTTTTTTAGCTTTATATCTGGCAAAAGGAAAGAATCAACTTAAAAATCACCCTGTAGATACAGTGTGTCCCCGGATACGTGAAACGACTCTTGTAAAAGGTAAAAAATTCTCGATTTAAATTTTCATTTTTTGGGGTTCAGCCCTGCTTGGTTAAAGGCGAATTTCTAACAGCATTTCAGTTTTGAAAAATCAAATATGCCTTGAAAGTTTTCAAAAAAACTTGTTTTTGTACTCATGACTTCAAAATTCATATTTCCCGGTCATTCCCGATACTCTGAAAGTTACTTTTCCCGCACTGCGGTGTTTTTTACTTTTCAACAAAAACTAGGGGAATTGTGTTTTTTGTAAGTTTTTATAATAAACGGGGCTGCGCGCGCTATTGTGCGGTCTATTCTATTCAATTTACCACCATTTTTAGGCCTATTACGTTGGCCCATCTCCAAGGGGGCTCTTGGGGGTTCCGTCCATCTTCAAAGGGGCCTCTGGGGCTCCGCCCCTCTCCAAGGGGTCCATCAGGGCTCCGCTCTTCTCCAAGGGAGCCCTCGGGGATCCGCACCTCTTCAAGGGGGCCCTAGGGGCTTCGTCCCTCTCCAAGGCGGCCCTCGGGGCTCCGCCCATTTTCAAGCATGGCTGTTGGGGCTCCGCCCCTCTCCAAGGGGTCCTTCAGGGCCCCTCTCCTCTCCAAGGGGGCCCTCGGGGCTCCGCCCTCTCCAAGGGGACCCTCGGGGCTCCGTCCTCTCCAAGGGGGCCCTTGGGCTTCGCCCCTCTCCAAGGCGGCCCTCGGGGCTCCGCCAATCTCTAAGGGGGCCCTCGGGACACACACGTCTGGATCGTTCTCCTTTATTATATAGAGGATTGTCCCTCATTGGTTTAATTGCGCCTGCAAACACCAGAGGCGCTGTAAACGTCAACAAAAACTAACAAGTGCGTAGGATAGGTATAAAAGTTTAGTGATTTGTGCTGTCAACTCAGTAAATTAGTAAAACACTAAATAATAATTTTTTTATTTTTTAAAATATTTTCAGTTATTCGTTACAAAAAACATTGTACCTAACTCCTTCGGGAAAAATTTTCCCGAATTCGCACTACATGCAGCACTCCCTTCGATCGTACTGCAAACAAAGTGTTCATTCGGAAAAATTACGAACTTGTTAAGTAAATAACTATTACTGCAGAGTAGCGTGTCTTTTATGTAGCAAATACGACAAAAAGTTATGAAGAGAAGTTGTTTTAGAATCAACATCTAGGTTCCTATACCAAATTTCAAAATCCTCTGCCAACTTTGATCTCTCACATTATCTTTTATGTCCCATATCAAAGAATTTTACTTTTAACAATGACGGCTATGGAAAAACACAATTTTCAAAAAGTTTTTTATTTCATAATAAAAAAAATGTTAAAAATAAAATTCTTTGATTTGGAAAATAAACATTAAAGAAATATTTGTCATATAAAAAGCACTTTACTTAGAAAATGGTGTTTTTGAAAATTGTGTAAATCCAAAAAGTGCTATTTTTCGGAATTTAATCAAGATTTCAATGAGATTTTTTATTGTGTGGTAGTTTTAGCTGACTGACAATATCAAGGCCAGAAAACTTTTTTTCGTAAAATGTGTCTCTATCTTGACTAGTAAATGCATGCTTCGTAATTATTTAAAAAAAAACGTAAAATTTTACTGATAACGGAAGTCATGTGACAACTTTTGTTTAGCTCATTTGTGATCACTTTGCAACCACCTCTGGTCGTCATGTTTGATTTTCCAAGAAATTCTCAATAATTTTTTTTTCATTTGATGACAGCGTTTTGGCGATCACTTTATTATTTTTTGATAATAATTTTCTTACGTAGTGCACAATGTAGTTTGCAAATTTGAATTCGGCGCCGAGATGGCCTCGCGCCGAGTTGGTTGGCGCCGAGATGGCTCCGCGCCGAGTTGTCCCGGCGCCGAGCTGGTCCCGCGCCGAGATGGCGGCGCCGAAGTGGCGGCGCCGAGTTGGCGGCGCCGAGTTGTCCGGCTTCGACTAGGTATAACCATTATGGAAAATGGCATAGCAAGAATCTCTACCATATATCAATTGCTTGTTATTACTAACAACGCAGACCTTTTAGAAATCAAGCTGTCAGATAGTGATTCGATGATTCGCACCATGTCCGTAAGGTAATATTGGTATAACTGGCATGTATCGTGAAAAATGTCCTGGCATAAAATTAATAGCATTTTTCAATTGTTTGCTATTGCTAGCAAGGCAGGCCGTATAGAGACAAACGTGGCAACAGTTTCTATGATACATCTAGTATATCGACGTCATATTGGTGCAACTTGCATTTATCATGGAAAATGGTCTAGCAGAAGATCGCTACCATTCTCAGTTATTTTTTATAGCTGCCGACACAGGCCATTTCGAGAGTAAGCTGTCAAATGGCTGAAATAGCCGTACCAACAGTTTTGGTGATTCGCACAGTGTCTGCGACGTGACATTGGTATAGCATAAAATCGCGACCGTTTCTCAATAGCTTGCTATTGCTAACGACATATTATGCCTCTTGCAAGCTGATCCTTTAGATGCAAATGGCTTATTATTAGTAAAAATTAGAGCTAATGGTATTTTATAGTTCATAATAGCATAGGTACCCAACTAATGTTTTCTGTCCAAAGAAATCAAATGAAACATAGCATAACTGTACGTATCATGAAAAATATCCAAGCGGAAAAATTGCTACTACTCTACTTCTCGATTGTCTTTTATTGCTGATGAAATATGCTCGGCGGCAATAGAAGATGATTCAGAGAGATTTGTGCAAGGCAACACTGTAGGCAGTACATTAAAAAAATACTAACGATAATTAAACAGTGTAGGAAAAGGCATAAGGTTTGTCGTTGAGACCATAATCGCATGGTGTAAGTACCGTCTTAAATACAAGGCCAGACGTCTGTGACGTCACGAGCTCGTGACGTCAGCTGAATGAGGCCAGTTAGTTATGGCTGCCGCCGCAAACTGTGTGCACATTGTGTACACGTACACTCTTAGTGTTTTCGTTAGTTTTTTGTGGAGTGCGTATGGGTTAATTACGATAAGTACTGTACAGATAAAAACGTAATTACGTGTAATATATCGTTGTGAATTCAATGAATGGTCATCGCACTTTATAGCGTTGGCGAACAGTAGTCGCCGAGTGGTTGCTGCATAAAGTAGAGAGCAGCTTATTGCAATTATATAACATATTTGTACAATTGCTTATAGGTGGTTGATTACATCATTATGGCGAATACGTATTCAGTACCTGAGTGTCGAGGCAACTACAAAAGCGCGTGTTTAGTTTCCCAAAGGATGAAGCTTTACATAAAAGAATAGTTTTGACATAAAATAAAATCTTAAGAATTAAAAGGCATTTAAAGACGCATCCCCTAGTAATTTCTAACTGATTTTCGTAGAAGGAGATCCTGCCACTAAAAATGCTCTTTAGGAATGAACGCTGGTAGGTATACAATAACTCTCTTTTCTACGCAAAACGCAAATAACGCAAAATGTGCACGAGGCATGAGCAATACACCGGACGCCGGTGAATACCCGCCCTAATTGTCTGATATCGTATACTCGTACATATGTTGGCATGGTTCCGGGACTTTGCCTGTGGTGGCTGTGGTCCCGGAACTCGGTTTTCTTTGTAGAATTCCGGGAAGGTCCCGATTCCGGATCCCGGTACTGGAAACCCTATACGTACCATAATTAATTCTACACCCAATACTTTGATTAAAAATTATTGTGGTAAAATTAATAATAATTCATTGAGTAAAGGAAGTGTAGAAAACTAAATACGTTAACAAATAAAGCATTTGCGAATTCAATTTTGCTTTGAAAACTTTTAAACAAAGAAACGAATGTGATGCGCCAGTGCACGACTGATAACCCCTTTTCCATAGGAAGTCCTTAATTTTTAAAGTTATATATTGTAATGATATGAATACAGGGTTATAAAAATCAATGTTAAAATAGGATTATGGGATTACAATAGTTTACAATTTATTGGGATCAATTTGAATATGAATTGGGAATATGAATAATGGGTATGTAATTAGAAAAGAAAATAGAATTTATAATTGTATAAAATATGGCTAATTGAGAAACAGATGGATTCAAATATAATGGAATATCTAAATATAAAATTTGAAGGTAATGACAAATACCTGAGGGAGAGACCGTTGGTTCTTGGTGCTGGTCAGTGGAGTAATTTGGAGGAGTGTTTTTGGATGCGGTGTTGGAGTTGAATGACTACAACTGGGGTCTGTATTGGGTTCATGCTGTGATGGAGCTTCTGTTCCTGATTCTAAGCAGTTTTGACAGATTGGGTGTCATTGGGGGCTTTCGCTGTGTTTGTGGACTGGAGCAGCAACTGTGGTCGTTGGCGGAGTAGAGCAAATTGGTTAACATCAGGGACATTGATAAGTTCGAGTGAAAGGTGAGTGATTTTAGGTATTAAGTAAGCACTGAAAGAAAATAAAGACTAAAAAGGCGAATTCATTATTAAGGAATTACTTACTGTTTGATATTGTTATGTGGCGAATGTAACAATCTGGTATTTGTCATTGAATTTTCAAATTTGTTTGACATATAATTTGACAGAAGTTATTTTTGACTTGTAATAAAATTAGAATCAGAACATGAAATTTCAGAATAAGCAATCTAGATAAAAGGAATCCACCCCTGATTTTCAGGAGCTAACACAAAGAATAACTATTAATATTCAAATAATATAAACAGGGCAATTTAAGTTGATAAACATATAATTTATAAGAAAATACTAATAGGTAACACAAAGTAAGAGCCCGAATCAGTTTAATATATACATAAACACTCTGCGCCTATACGATTTAACCATTATTTCGCGTCTGTATTAACGTCCCGCCGGAGAACTTAGATCTTTGTATTTAAGACGGTACTGGTACTTGTCACTTATTTACAAATGTACATTGGAAACTGATAATTTGCTTATTCAATTATTGTAGTTGAAAATTTCATTAAATTTTAATGTACATTTTGCAGATTCAAAAACCAGTACCCTTTGGTTACAGTAATTAAAACTGTTGGAGGTTACAATGCTCCTACTTACACCGCGAGAGCTTCCCCTAGATTGACCCGTTTCGAGGCGTACACGGTTTAATTTCACCCATTTTACGAAAGCTTTGACAATTTAATGCCAACACAGGGCGCGCAAATGACAATCGATCGATTTTTTCGACACACAAACGTACTTGTTCAGCTAACGCTGCGCTTTCGGTACAAAGGGGCTCCATTATTAAAGTGTGAAAAATGTCGGAGGATATCCCGGAATGAAACATGAAGCGGCGCTAGATGGAAAGCACGCAATGATCACGGACTAGCACCCATTTATAACCTTAATTACCGGGCATTAGCCGCTAGCAGTTTAGGGTTAATCGTTGCGGTCTCCTGGTAATTGCAATTTTTGGAGGCACCGCTAGTGCCATCTGGCGCCTTACTTTTGATGGCTCGCATTTGCAAAATTCCGCCGATTTTGATTTGGAGGGTCGTTTAATTGGCCCGCTAAGAGGGGCTTTTATTGTGCTATTGTTCGCCATTGATTTTCGTTTAACGAGTGGATTGAAAATATCAGCGCGTCGAGTTAATTTTGAGATGAGAAATACGTCTAATGCGGTTATTTTATTCGTGACTTCCATTGTACACAAGAGAATCCTATGCTTGATCACTGATATAGAATTGTTAGTGTTTCAAAAATTATCGAACACGGTACACGAGTACATATACTTCAATATACCACTATTTTTCTAGTATGTTTTTTTGAGCATGTAAGTACCGCATATGAAACGTTCTTCCTCGCGTAATTTTTTTCAATACATCGGAAAAACAGTTTATTCAGTGGCAGCTGCTCCTTAGGGGCTCGGTGGCTCTGTTCATCTACCATACCATTATAATATAAAAAGGTTTAACTAATAAAATCCTCGATACCGCTTAAAACATATTAAACAATATCCAGAAGTATGTCAACATAACAGGAGTTATGTGTCAACACTCTCCGTCGTATCTCATGCACCAAGCATGGCAGCTGCCCAGGCCGCTTTGAAACGAGCACAAAACT
This sequence comes from Agriotes lineatus, assembly GCA_940337035.1. Taxonomy (NCBI): domain Eukaryota; kingdom Metazoa; phylum Arthropoda; class Insecta; order Coleoptera; family Elateridae; genus Agriotes; species Agriotes lineatus. The sequence goes on along the minus strand of OW679200.1, from coordinate 130,488,383 downwards.
TACATAGAAATTACGGATAAGAAGGCTGTCGCTGCAGAATCGGCGAAACAGCAGTTTCCAATTGCTGCGAAGACTAATGACGATGTAGCCCGGACCACCGTAAACTCACGGGTTTATAGTAATATGTATTATACACATATAATGCTCCCGAATCGTAATGCAATCCGAGGGTAAACGTAGCCGCCGCGCTGATAGCAAATGTAGTGCAATCTTTGACATTGAGAATGCATGCGAATGCAATAAGGACGTTCTTGTAGTCTTGTGGGCCGTGTTTGGGCATGTCAGCTGCAGTTAAAGCGTGTTTATTTATCTTTGGTGATTTTGGTTGTTTCATGCAATTTTATAGAAAAAATGGGGGAAAATTAAATAACTAAGTATTCTCAACGTTTATTTTAAAAGCTCACCGTTAGCTGAAAGGTTATAAAATATAAAAACTTCCAAAATTTCATCCTGTAAAATAAAGTTAAAAGTCACAATGTGGACGTATACAAGAAAAATAAATGGCTTTTTGGATGTGATGCAGTACATTCTCTGTTTTTTTATATTATTAAATAAATTCTTATCGTGTTTCCTTTTTTATCACGTATGCATATTTTGTGTTGTGTTTGAATACTTTTTGTTCTGTGCATATATCGTTTCCTGTTGGATTGTTAAAATAAAAATATATTGCTATATTTGTAAAACATCGACGAAATGTAGGTGAGTCATTGATTATAATTTTGCTTACTTATCGTTAAAAATCAAGACCCCCCCCCCCCCCCAATACAATTATCACAAGTCGCGACTAAGTTTATTCTTGCACGTTTAGTGCCACGTTAGCTTTCTCCAAAACAAAACAACTTCGCATTGAAGTTTCATCGAAGCTTCTGAATTGGTTTGAACTAGAAAAACTATGATTCCTTGAGTCAATGTCAATTTACGATGAATCATGGGTACAACAGTACAATTAGTCGATAATAATCATTTGAATCCTTCACAACAATCCTTTATACCGCTAATTTATCTCAAAATACACTTATCGAATTGAAATGGGAAACACTTCCACACCTTCGCTACAGTACTAATTTTTCTCTATGCGATCATAGGCGTACTTTAGGAGGGGCAAGGGGGCAGTAGCTCCCCAACATTTTGGTGTTAAAGTGCAAATACAGCATTCTTTTGCAATGAGAAGCCCTTTTCAACAATTGATTGAAAATAATTTATGTAACACGTTCAAAAAGTGTGTTTATGACACCCGACATGTTGTTCAAAGAGTTCAAGTAATGTAACTTACGTTAGGGTCATACAAAAACAGTAATTAATAAGTGCAAACCGTATATGACAATTTGCATGTTGTTCAACAAAGCGAAAGCGCAACGTTCTGATCATAGAAAAATACTGTATGTAACACGTGCAATCAGTGTGTTTATGAGCTTTATTTACACGTTTTCCAACGAGTTTAAACTATAACGCAATTTCTGCTATGTTGGTAAAAGAATATTATATTGAATACATACAGAAAGTCTGTTTATGGCATTTGGAATCCTGTTGAACAAGGCGATAGAGTAATGTAACTTACGTTATCATTCTAGAAAAAATGTGTATGTAACATGCGCAAACAGTGTGTTTATGGCGCTTCATATGTCGTCTAAGAAGACGAAAGTGTAATGTAACATCTGTCACGATCCCAGAAAAAATTGTGTGTGCAACACGTACAAAACCTGTGTATATGGCACTTGACATGGTCTCCACCGAACTAAAACCGTAACGTAGCTACTATTACGACTATTACGAGAAATAGTCTGTGTAACACGTGGAAAACAAACCGTTAAGTATATTGCACGATTTTTTAAGACCCTAGAAAAATAGTGTACGTAGCGTGAAGAGGAAGTGTGTTTATGGAACTTGGCATGTTGTCCAACGAGCTGAAGCCGTAACGTAGCTTCTGTAATGATAAAAAAATAGTGTATATGATATGTACAAGAAGTGTATTTATGGCATTTGGCTTTTTGTTCAGTATGGTAGAACGATCGTAGAAAAAACAATCTAACTATGCAACACGTGCAAAAGGTGTTATGGCAGTTGGCATGTGTTCCAATAACATGAAAACTTAACCTAAGTTCTATTAGGATTCTAGGAAAATATTGTATTGTGTATCTAACACGTATAAACTGTGTGTTGGCGCACTTGGTACGTCGTCCAATGATCCGAAGTCGTAACTTCTGTTTTAATTCTAGAGAATAGTGTATGTAACACTTAAAAACAGTGTGTTTATGGCACTTCTTATATTAACCAATGAGCTAAAGCCGTTACGTAACTTCTATTACGAACCCAGAAAAATAGTGTATCCAATGTGCAAGAAGTGTATTAATGGGCATGTTGGTCACCGAGGTGAAACCGTTACGTAACTTCTGTTACGATTCCAGAAAAATAGTTCACGTCACGCATGCAAAACGTCTGTTAATGCAACTTGGTATGTTATCCAAGGTGAAAGCGTAACGTAACTTCCGTTAGAATACTAAAAATACTGTAAATAACACGTGAAAAAAAGTGTCTTTATGTTCCACGTTTTCACGCAAATAGTGGTAGTGTATTTATTGAAATTGGCATGTTATCCAACGAGCTGAAGCCGTAACGTAACTTCTATAGCAATGCAAGAAAAAATAGTGTATGTATATGTACAAAAAGTATGTATGAATTCTGGAATTTTGTCCACTAAGGTGAAATAGCAACGCGATTTCTGTTACGGTCGTTAACAAATAGTCTAACTATGTAACACGTGCAATAAGTGAGATTATGACAGTTGGTTTCTTTCCCAATAACAAGAAAGCGTAACATAACTTCTATTAGGATTGTAGAAAACATTGTATCTAACAGGTGTAAACAGTGTGTTGGCGCTAGGTATGTCGTCCAATGATCCGAAGTCTTAACGTGACTTCTGTTTCAATCCTAGAAAAAATAGTGGATGTAACACGTGAACACAGTATGGTTATAGCACTTGTTATATTAATCAATGAACAAAAGCAGTTACGTAACTTCTGTTACGATCCCAGAAAAATAGTGTATCCAATGTGCAAGAAGTGTATTAATGGGCATGTTGGTCAACGAGGTGAAACCGTAACGTAACTTCTGCTACGATTTCAGAAAAATAGTCCACGTCACACATGCAAAACCTGTTTGTGGCACTTTGCATGTTATTTAAGGTGAAAGCGTATCATAACTTCCATTAGGATGCTAAAAATACTGTATGTAACACGTGAAACAAGTGTCTTTATGTTCTACGTTTTCATGCAAATAGTGGTAGTGTGTTTATAGAACTTGGCATGTTGTCCAACGAGCTGTAGCCGTAACGTAACTTCTATAATAATCCAAGAAAAAATTATGCAATATATACAAAAAGAGTGTATGGCTTTTGACATTTTGTCCAGTAAGGTGAAACAGCAACGCGATTTCTGTAACACGGTTACGGCAATTGGCTTGTTTTCCAATAACATGAAAGGGTAACGCAACTTCTATTACAATTCTAAAAAAATAGTGTATATCTAACACGTGTAAACAGTGTGTTGGCACTTGGTATGTTATCCAATGATCTGAATCGTAACGTAACTTCAGTTTCATTCCTAGAGAAAATAGTGTTTCTAACACGTGAGCACAGTGTGTGTTTATGTCACTTGTCATATTATCCAATGAGCTGAAGTCATTACGTAGGTAACTTCTGTTATGATCCTAGAACAAAATGTGTGTCTAATGTGCAAAAAAGTGTGTTTATGAGCAGTTGGTCAACGGTTTATATACTGATCAACATATGAACTGGACCATTTGCATATATTGGTGCAATTTTTAAAAATATTTTCCAAAAGGTCAGTCATGGCGTTTTTGGTAACCTTTCAGGGTTGTGACATTATAAAAAACATTTCTTTTCATAATTTGGTTTAAATGAAAGCAAGTCCATTAATAAATTATTATTCGAAAATTTTGAATTTTGCCCATAGGTTGAAAGCACATTGAATACAAAGTATGGTAAATCGTTGTCAAACATTTTTAAACGTTCTGAGGAGAACTATTAATTTTTTTTTCTTCTCCTTATTTTCGTTAAATATAGTTTTTTTATTGTTTTATTTTTTTTTATTGATATGATTTTGTTAATGCTTCAGTTAATATTTGAGGACAGTGCAATTAAATAGGTTTAATATGAGTATATTATAAAACAAAAAGTTTTAAATATATTTTTATGTCTTAATGTAACAAATGGATTTTTTATGGTTGTTCCAGTTCATTTGTTGAGCAGTATATAACACGTGCAAAAAGTGTGTTTATGGCACTTGGAATGTAGTCCAGCAAGGGGCTGAATGTAGCTTATTTTATGATTCTCGAGAAAAGATTTGAATGTAGCGTGTGCAAAAAGTGTGTTTCTATCATTTGGCAAGTTGTTCAAATCGTCTCTTTGAACAATTTTCATACCGCTTAATGGTAGCTTTTTCCGGGTTATACCGTGTTCGTCGATTTAAATTTGACGTTTTACTGCAGTTCTTATTAATTTTTTTAGCGCAACTTGATTTTAAAGCATTATTTGACAGTCAATTTCAAACTATATCAACAAAAGCATAGTTGCGTTCTAGAAGCGCCATCAAGAAGGCTAAAAAGAAAAAAATACTTTCAAATATTCTGTGATTAGCACATTTCAATTGAGGAAATGTAAATATTAGTAATCAAGATCAGTTTAGCAAAGTAATCACTATTTAAGCGCCGAAATGAGCATATTTAGTCTGTTTAAACCACATACGAAACGATCACAACGTTTTTAATGTTTACGTCGGTTGATTGGTTGGCAACATGCCATTAGTGTATCCCATAATCATGACAAGATTTTCATTGCAGAATAATCTTTTAAGTATTTTATTCAATACATCTGTACATGGTCGTAATAATTGACAATTTCAACAGAACAGATGTTTTCTTGAAATGTTACTTTTAAGTTTTTTTAAAATATCGTATGAAATAAGCAAGAAATTGTCTGAAGAGGGTTTCGTCGGATTAAAAAAAATCAGATGAAAACTATATAAACGAAAGCTGAAAGTCTAAATGTTCATGTTTTCAGAACATTGATCAGCACTAAATTCCGCAACTTTGCCCTTATTCCACCGACATGTTATTTGTTAAGATAAGTAAGATCCCCAGGGTTAAACTCGAAAAACGAGTGGAAGAACCAGTAAACGTACCCGCACCATCCACACTCTTACAATACACCCTTCAAAAGAAGCCAGCAACCAAACAAAGATAAGCGTGCCCCTTGAGCGACTCAAATTGCACCGCCTATTATTAGGCCATTAGTTACTTGTAGCCATATTCTTGGCAGAAGCCTCCTTCAAACCTGCTGGTCCATAATTTGCATGCCCTTGCGCCAAAGAGCAGTTATTAGACAATCTGGTTTGGTAATCAGTGGGCCGGGTCAAGCCATTGTGAGCCGACTTCCGGGGCGCGGCACGTGTCCAGGTGGGGCCCCAGGTGGTCCGGGACCCCGACGGATCCAGCCCTAGGTGGCTGCGGTGCTTTGCATCTTAATCTGGGTTGAAGCCGGACGGACAAAGGGGTCGAGTGGATCATATATCACGACGTGCTTTACTTGTAAAGGCACTTGGGGTTTTATGTTGTTTGATTTGTTTTGACCGGTTTGGAAAGTGACGGAAATTTATTAAGTAAATATGTGCCAGGATAACACAAATGCAAGTTTACTGCTAGAAAACTCTTTATCAACAACGTTGTTCCATAAGACATAATAAAAAATAAAAGAGACAAAAGTGCACTATCAAGTAATGGGGGCCAATGCAGATGACCCCCATTACAAGAACAGCAAAAAATTCGTAAAATAGTCAGTTACTAATGAAGCGCCTTGTACGACTTTAATAACTATATTATAAGACTCCTCATTGCTCATTACGTTGAACTATTTCTGCCGATCCAATTACTGTTAAATGTTATGTCTAATCAAGAATATTGTCCGGGTCCTCCATCATGTTGAAAATAGTGCCAGTAATCGAGAGCTGAATCTTCACCGAGGACATTTTCCAAGACATCTAAGTATGAGCACTGATTAACATTATTACTAACAAATATAGATCTACCATTTACGTAAAGAAATAACTACACAATACTGACAACCGTTTAGAATTAGTGTTGCTCTAGTACCTAAGACATTTGCGGTTTTTTTTTGGTAAAGCAACTTACAATCATCTTTCGTAAATATCGAAATTATGATGAAATGATGGTGTCTTATGACGTCACTTCTCATCCACAACAACAACAACCAATACTTCTTGTATCAGCTCCACGTTCCAACACAATTTGTATAGCGATAGTTCTTTTGTGCCTTCAAATTCCTTTGAATGTGTGGTTTAATCATTTCCAATGGTATACGTAACTGTTTTTTTCCCAGGAAATTTTTACTGATTTCAGAACTAGCGTGGGAACAAATTCTTTTCCTTATGAGTTCTTCGTTTTATTTAAATTGATTGCTGGACCAGTTCGTAAAATAGTTGGACAACCTTTTGTAAACCCACATGGTGATACATAAACACCAGAAGATTTTTTGTTAAATGCTGCAAATATTCAGAGATACCTTCTATCCCCAGTATAACCGAGCTCTGTGGACTAGTGGTTACCACGCCTGCTTAGCAGTCTGGAGGTGGTGGGTTCGATTCCCATGGCCGTCTACTCTGATTTAGGTTTTTAGGTCAACATAGTACCTGTTCTGAGGCGATTTTTCCATTCTGGTTTTCTTTGAATTGCGAAGTACTGTGAATCAACTTTTAAAAGTTAGAGAGTTTTTAGAATGCAATGGCATTTGCGGATTGGTTCAATATTCCTTTCGCTCTTAAGAAAATTACTTAATAACACATTTCTATACAAAAATTTTTTGGTAAAAAATGCCCACATACAGATAGTGACTGCGACAAATATTACCCAACAGTAAATTTTACTAGAGCATGTTTGTGCCACCAGTAATTTCTAAAATGGTATACTGTTTAGAACGAAATGTATTTTCTCAATCCTAATGTAACTTAATATATAAATTGGGTATGGAGTAAAGCGTGGATTGCGACGATAGCGACGTTATACACGCTTGCATCTAAGGGTACTCAGTTTAGAAGGTCTTAGACTTGTTTACGTGGTTCTATTCTTTTTATAACAACAGTCTAATTTTGCAGGCGTGTTTAGCTTTAACGTATTCATGAAATTAGCCCTTGTAAGCTTATAGTACTCAAATAAAAAATGAGTTTTAACGCGAAAAGTTGTGTTAGGTTAGATCTACCTTGCGAGCGTGAAAGAAGTTCTTCATATAACAGGTGTTTGATGCATTTTCTGGTGGTACTGGTTCATTACAGTATATATCTGCTAAAATTAACTAACATATTTCACATAATACGGAGTTACTAATTTTGCAAAATGTACAATAGACTAATTTTGAGACCCGTACATGGTAAATGTTGGTAGTCTATTATAAGACATTAGTAGGAAACGCCTGTAATGACTTATTTCATTCATTGATGTTTTTGTGTTTCTTTTTTCCTTTTTCTTCTAATTTCCCGAACTCTTTGGTACATTGCGCCATAACCACTATTTTTAGTTTTATTATTTTCCCCTTGTCTAGCTTTATCATTTAAACTGCTGCTTCCTATTTTCTACAGTTTCTGAATATGATGTTTTTGAGCATTTAAAATCTTTGTCCACTACACTATTGTCACTGCTATAATCACCGTCGTCGCTGTCGCTCGCCAAGAGGTTAATATTACCAGCAATTTCCACCAGCTTTGTTGCGTAAACCAGTGTTCCTTACGCATACCGGTTCCACAAAAATTATCTAATTTTACACATACAACTGTCGGGATAAATATATCCCACGGTAAAAACCTGTGGAGCCCCATTCTCTCCACCCGCCAGTAAATACAAATTAACTAATGTGGCTATTTAAAAATGTGAATCCTTATCATTTATGGTATACTTACCTAAACTTGTGACGTTAGGCACAATTCAATTTTCGCATAAATAATATGCTTAGAATTTGTACGCCGCGAATGAGTCACAATCGGCGTGTAAAGCTCCCGTATGATGCAAAACGTCCACGTGGTGCGCGATTCCGACTACAACGCAAACCGGTACACTCCATCTCAATTTCCCACAGAAGATAGTCGAGGTAGAGAGGTCCAGAAAGTTATAAAACCAAGACGCAAACCTGCTAAAGGCACTTAACTTCAGCGACCAGTCCATCCAGCTCCAACTGGAGGAGTCACCAGCCCCCTAGGCTCTCTGGACTGCCCTAAAGCTGGCAAAGCCTTCCGCACCGATCCGAATTTCGTCTTTCCCTGAAAGACGAGTCGTCGCTTGGGGGCCCCAGCTACCGTTTACAACCAGTATCACCCCATTCAAAATCGGGGAACATCATAACAAATGTTATTCGTCGAAATTTACCGGCACATGTATGACCAAAATGTAAACAAAGCTGCCACGAACAGTCGTATTTAACCTTCTAATTACGCAGACGATCGCAGAATATACCGCGTGCAGCGCTACGTGCAGTTTCTTCGTTATAGACGTACCGTGGATTGACGACGTTTCAGGCCAAATATATTTCACGCACCGTGGGTTGCAGGCCTTGGAAGTCAAGCTCTGCAGGCTACAATTCATACCCTTTTGTTCTTTGTTGTTTTATATTAATACGAGTAGGTTGTATATTTTTTTTTAGTTTAAGACGTGTAACATGCAGATCAATACAAACATTATATTTAAACTATTCTTAACTTATGTATTCGAGAATCAATCGGACCCTTGGCTTTGAACTACCCTAAAGGCAAATTAAATAAATGAGTCAAGTAATTACTAAAAATTACCCAGTCCATATGTCCATAGCGTTTATTACAAACTACGTACTGCTTGTTGTCAATATTGCTTCAAAATACTAGTAATTCACCTAATAACGAGTGAAAAGCTCACTATGGCACATTTATACTCGATAAATTAGCCACTTATACATGTCTGCATACAGTTTGTCAAGCTAGTCCTTATTGACATTTTTATTGGGGTTCCAACTGGAAAGAAAGGGGACTTGCAATAAACGAAAAAACTAACATGTTTTTAATATAACTCTATAGGATTTTATTTATAATTACTGCTTTTATTTTATGTTGTTTTAAATTAATTTTAGCTATCCTTTCATCATGTGTTTCCATAACTACTCTTACCGTAAATATATCTCAGACCGATATCTCGGGAAATATCTTAACGTAATTTAGAGAATATGGAAAAAGCAACCGTGGCTCACATGGACATTATTTTCACATTTTATGCCAGAAAAAATTGGAAAAGGTGATAAAGTAGGCTAAATAAAAATTTATTTTAAATAATTTATATTGAAAAATTAACGATATAAACGGCGATTATATGTAAAAAATATTAATAAGCGGCATTTATATGACAAATTTTAGTGATTCCCCAACTCTATTCTGCTAAAAAGTAGCCACGCTTTATAACAGTTTATGATTCAAAGCGATAGAGTAGTTTAAACCTAAATAATGTTTAAAAGAAAAGCGATAGGCATCAAACGTGAAGGTAATGCAAATTTTAATTTTATTTATTCGTATCTCGAATATTTTCAGCCTGGTATAATTTTTATCCCCAGGTAATTGCTTAAATAAATCCCATCTCCTTATAAAAATCCCCAGAGTTAATTAAGAAACATGAAACAGTGTTCGTGTCCATAAATATTAGAAATCGCACCGCATTATCTAAGAATGTCCGCACATTAATGAAACACGAAAAGTTCACAACTTCTGTTTCTGTTTATAAATTTACATTACATTTTAAATCTCAAAATTGTCGTCGTTATTTTAAGGAAGCGCTGCTTGGCAGTATTTTCCTCTTTAAAAGGTGATATGCATAAATGTTATTAAAAATATGTGGTAACTACTATGTTTTCAACAAATTCAAAATTACTTTTGTATCTAACTGAAACCTGTTTTTCTATTAGCTACAATAAAAAAATCAGGGCCTTTGAAGAACTTGGATTTATTATAAAACATATGTTTGAATAAATAGAAGCTCAAATCTCTTAAAAGAGCGTGCAGTATATAAATTGCATCATTAGTATAAAACTGTTGTGGGAAAAATCTTCTTTAATACAAAAACACATTTATTATGCAATCAATAAAATCGCGGCACGTTTGTAACGTTTATTATAAGACAAACAATATTGTATACGTTACAATATTCCGGCCAAAATGCTTTTTAAATTTATATTTTATTTGATTTCAGGTAAGGGACTCTAATGGTTTCACCTACCGAAGTACTTGTCAACATCATCAGTAGAACAGTAATGGAGGTAGGAAAAATTATTTTGCTCATCGAGTGTTATTATCGACTAACAACGAACTATCAATATAAACTGTAATTTTTGACTGTCTAAAAACTCAGGAACTTACCAATTATTATAAATATTTGATAAATAATTTTCGAGTTGTTTGATAGGGAATTTACTGCAATTTGGTTTCATTTTGAAATTCAGTAGAAGCTAACTTAATTTGTAACGGTAAGGTCTTGCCTATTGCGCATGTTCAAACATCGACTTCACGCATGAATGTGATCAGCGGTTCCAAAACAGTCTTCTGAGGCAATCAATTTAAAAAACTCTCAGTTGCAGTCTGGCCGTTAATATATTACTGTCTGTAGCATTCATAATAGGAAAATAGTTTTCCTGAAATGTTCTTATAGACATATTTTAATTTTTTAGCATGGCAAAGTACTAAAAAAAAAGGTAATGAATTACTTATCATTATGTGTCAGTTTCTTATTTATTTTTTTATGGCAATTTTGTACATACAATCTGATTCTGGATTCTATTTTATTGAACATACTTGTGTTGTTATTCTAATTCCATTCCGTACTCCGCCAACAGCCGTTAGGCCAATTATAGGCGTCACTGTACATTTTATGGGGACTTCCAACCCCACTATCATGATGTTATTATGATATCCGGGACCAACTTTTTTCCGTGATAGCCGTACCACGAGGTGCCGGGAAAAGCAGCCGTGGAACTCCCATCCAAGTTCTGACCAGAAAGAGAGAGCGTTGCTTAACTCTGCTGATCGAACGTGGACGCTTGCTCAAGCTACACCACCCGGGACCTGAGAATGAGTAGAGCTATATGGATTCATTCTTCCTCTTAATGTAGGATGAAATCATGTTAATAACCACACAAAGTGTGGTTTTCATAAGTTATAAACCATCTGCGGTAGCGGCCTTTGAATTGGGGAAGAATGCCCTTCTACAGAGGTAACTATTGCCAAAGGTGTTGGCAGGATGGCCGGAGAGCGTAGATAAAACCAACGTCTGGGTGTAGGATTTACCTGCCGATTGCTAGCGCAAAAGCTTTACCTCTCGGCTACTGGCTCTCTCTATAAGAAGAAGAAAAATTTGCTGTTAGAATTATGAAATATGGGCAAAGAAGCGTCATTAATATGCAGTTATTACAAATTTTATTATTTTTGCAAGTAGGTTGTGTTATTGACGTAATTTTCTAATTACAAATCGTTTTACGCAATAAATAAATCTTTTAGATGTTAGTGTAATGGTTCAAACTAATCGTATAACTTCCTATGGATATATAGCTCTAAAATTGTTCTCCATAATTATACACTATGTAGTATACTGGGTGTCTCACGTAGTACGAGCCATAGGGAGAATACCATGTTGAAAACACAAAGGATCAACTTCGCATGAGCATATTTTTGAGCTCATAATATCTCGAATTTTTTTTACAGATAACGTCAACTGACAGTTTTGCTGTCGACCAATGACATATTTAACTGAAAATTGGTCTCTCACAACATTCAATTTGCAGAAAATGGCTCCCACTCAACGCGCAATGGAGAGAGAGAGAGAGAGGAACACCTATATATGTGAGAAAAGAAAAGTTAAAGACATTGATGACAAAATCTCTAAAGCAAAGGTAACCAGATGAACGATCCAAATACTGTAATTCCATCGGCCAAAAACAAGGTTGCAAGAGACCTTCTAGTAGGTGGACTAACGACCTAAAAATAGTAGCCAGGTTACTGGGAATGCGAAAGGCTTCCCTGGGGGAAGTATTTATTTAATTATAGACTGAAAACTGCTAAAAAAGAATGAGAAGGTTTGTAACGATACCTGGGGTACTCCCCACCGTCGGGACGTTAAACTTAAATAAGACGTATCGTACGCTTTAGTAATTTAATAATTATTTGCTCTGTTCGTTCACCTACCTAGCTCAGTATGCATGAAACTCTCAAATACTCCAGTCGTGGTTACGAACGATCACTACTTGCCAAACATAGAAAGCTGTTTTGCGCTGTAGTGTTCTTGGGCTGAAAGAAACTACAAACATATGCACAAGGGAAGGCAATTTGGTTGGACAAATGTATTGACACAGAAGCAATAAAGAAGACAAATAAGAATAGGATCAAATCTTGGATCGATTGGCCATTGCTAAACACAAATATAAAACACGTATGGACATACTACGTTCGATATAGCTTACTCGCTTGTATGTTCAAACGTACATAAAACAATATTAAAATAGAACTCCCACATAACTGTCTTTAAATGCGCGATCGTTAAATTGCACAAAAGCTCGTTGTCTGATTTCGAGCATAAAAACTCGTCTCTATTCGCGTACGTATTGTTTGTCTCCGAAGCACATTTTTTCGCACTCGCTGAAGGTTACCACACAGACTCGCTTTGGAATGACCCCTATGTGAATGCTATCGGAAGGCACTGAAAAATCTTTTGCTCCTTGCTTTGGCTGTGGAGTCTTCTCAAAAACGCTTTATGGGTGTCGCAATGTGTATTTACCTTATACACAATTAAACTAGTGTTTGCTGGATATACAAACGCAGCTTACTGCACTAGAAACTTATTCTTCAGCCGCATCCATTTATTTCGCCGTAGGCACCATTCACTGCGAGCCGCTTAAAGACGGACATAAGTGTAAGCACTGTATGAATATGACCGGATCCGCATACAGTTGACTATAATAAATAACAATTTTTAAGATCAATTAACTGTAAATTAACTACAAACATAAAAGTCAACCATTCAGGCAACATTAATATCAAAAATTTCTAATTCTGGACTGAAACCAATATGAAGATACAAGAGGCAACCATTAGGGAAAATATTAAGCAATTGATAGAATTATTGAAATTTATACAGGTAGCATCTTGTGACTTCGTAAAACATAAACAACTAAGACTAAATGACATTCTACCACGTAACTGATTTAGTGTTTAACATTAAGTAGTGGCTAGATGTTGATGGAACTAATGTGTAGAAGACTGGAGGTTGTGTTTCTCTAAAATTTGCACAGCGTCTTTTGAATGCCAAATTTTGTGTTAATGACCAGATGTCACAATATTACGCGATAGTACAGAGACATCATAAATAATTAAAGACGCCACTTCTTTAATGTGTGGCGCACCACTGTTACTGAAGGTTTTAAATGTTCTAAACGTTGTTACCAACAGTGCTAAGTGGGTTGCATATATATTGAAATCCGATTTCGGCATGTCGAGTCGTGAGACATGGTATATTTTTTCCAAATGTTCCTCTGAAACATATGATGCCTTTCACAGATTACTGCATGTTTACAAAAATACAAGTTTTACACATAGAACTATGTGTAACGCTATTTTTAAATGATAATGATGAGAGAACGAAGTCTATTCGTTATCAGTCCTTTTTACTCCTTTTGGGCGCTTTAAGCTAGTTTAACGAATTTTTCCTCTTAAACGTAAATTTCCGGCTTGGCGCCGCTATGGGTGAATTTACCTATTTATTGGCAGCCGTGAGGTATTTGTGTGTACAAAAGGCTAGCACAGGCACGCCAACATAAATACTAAATACCAATCGCGCCGGGCTTCTCAAATTTACCGTTCCTGCTGTGTTTGCACAGTCATTGTGCTGTTCTTTCTCCTCAATTCAAATACCTCCGCGTTCATTCAGCACTATTTGTAGCCGCAAGAGCGCCCCCTGCAGGCGGCGCGCCGCACTCTTTCCCCGACCAAGAACAATAGCTGTTTAAATATTTGAGAAGGACCGGCTATTACGCGTGAAAAATGCTGACCTGAAAAGCTAACAGCCCGATGTTTACTGATTAAGGTTGATTTCTCACGTGAACACAAATCAGTGGCGAAGGTTGGTTATGTTCGAGCGGGGTCGCATGTAAAGATCCCCTTGGGCCTACTTCGGCGTCGTTAGTGGCCTTTCTTGTAAAAAACGTACCGCGAGACACAGATTTCGTAAAGCTGCCCTGCTCCTGATTACGGGCTTTAAATGATAAACTTGGATTTTTTGCGAACGTCCAGGATATGATCGGCCTGTAAGCGTTGCTCGTGCTACAACTGAAATTGCTCCTGAACGTCTATCCTCCGGTTGCTGTGAGGTTACTATGAACTTCAACTTGCCAGTTTCAAATATTTTTTTATATAAACTCCAAGGCTTATTACAGTTTGTCCTTAGGTAAATGTGAGATAACATTGTCAAACTATATAAAGTGTAGGTCATCCAACGCTTCAATATTTTTTACCTTAACTGAAACTTATTCTAATTTCTAGCACTTTTAATGTTTATTTATGTTCTTTTCCTGCAGGTAGGTACATGATAAGAATACGCATTTCAAATGATTACATGTCCCAATAAAGTCACTAGGGTTGTCCTTTGAGTTACCACTTCAAAATTAAATTTACAAGGGATTAAGCTTCAACAAAAAATAAATTTGTTAGTTCCTTAAATCGATTCGATATCATCAGATGATCGTGATGGGATATCTTAGGGTTGTGCAATTATTGAAATTTGCGATGTCTGAATTGGTTTTAGCTTTATTCATAGTAAATAAATCTAAGGCAACTTCGCAATTACAAGCTAATCGCATGCAATGACTGCGAATCGAGACTTCTGTAGGAAACTGAAAACCCCTAAAACAACCTTACTAAAATTTTTCTAGAGAGCTATATAACCAGGTCCAAAGCTCTTCGCAAGCGATTTGGGGCACCGTTTGTCACTATAGTTTGTACTAAATCTTCGCAGTTCTTTTATTATGATAGGTATTTCTAAGTATTATGTTAATAATAATAATGTGTAATAGGTCTTTTAGGAGCCCCACGTTGGGCGTCAAATTGTAATGGGTCTTTTAGGAGCAATTTAGTTTTTAACCATTATAAACTCATACCTCGTGAGCTGTTTCCATGACGCGCTTATTACTACTAGTCTATAGCGCAGGCGCCACAGTGGTGGCGCTCCGACTAATAATGTTAAATCACTCTCATAGCTGTTTATAACTACACATCCGTGTTGACAGCCTATTTCGCATGCGCAGATGCGTACCGAATACTAGGAAGCATGTGCATACGCATTTTGCCGCGCTTGGAAATTACCAAACATTTTGAGTAGTGGCTGATAAGTTACTGCTACGTAACTATCTTCCGCCCTCGCTATTGCGTCACTTGATGGCTACCTAATTATTCAACTATAGCGCCAGCTCCTCGACCTTCGTAGTTCCCTAGGAGATGTAGTTGCACTCGACGTCAACTGGCGCTTGAATGCACCTTTCAAAACTTGCTCACCCTCAGATTTCACTTTTGGGCCCGAGAACAAAAGTACAAACTCGCTCGTCGAAATTCAACCCACCAAAAACGCATCGGTGTCTGCTGCAAACTGCCCGCTGCGCCAACGACGTACAGCGCTGACTGTGTGGAAATTTTAGCAGGGCGTGTGATAAACACATAGGTGCGTTTGAAAATTAACTAAGTCTAATTAGAATATATATGCAAAAATGATTTGCGTATTGAAGTGCTATTCTGAATCCACTCAGGCGAGCCAGGTTAAGTTCCGGTTTCACATGGGGCATTTGTCATAATACAGAACCTTCAACTGAAAGTTCTCTAGTGTTTCCATATTGAAGGTCAATGGGGTACCTCACAACTATACTCCGTAGCTCTAAATGGGTTTGAAATTGTTTTATTCTAAGCTTTTTTTTTAAATTACTTGCGTAGTCAATGATATGTGATGCGATTATTTAAACAAATGACAAGTTGTCAAAGAAACGTCCTGACAACAAACTATTTTGCTCACGCGGAAAACCAAAACGCTCGGCGTGCTGCAAAATGATGAAAACGCTCGCTCAGCGGCGTATGTCAACTTTCTGTTGTCAATTGACAGTTACAAAAATCTACTTTCGGTGTCAGTCGTCGAAAAATTACTATTACAGGTCCTCAGCGAACTTTTGCGCCTTTTCTATCTGTTGGAGCAAAGCTGCGGTTTTCGAGCTTTGCTGCCATACTTGATGAGAGCTTTTATCCTGTGGCGATTTGGTTTGTTGGCATTGACTAAACATGGCAATTGCTGTATCTGTTAGTTCCTGTTTAGTTTTAAATGGCGCCGTATAAGTACAGTGGCTATTATTTATATACTTCTACAAGTAAGAGTGTGATAAACACCCGAGACAGTGGAAAAAGTCAGATAAACACATCACAAGGAGAGTAGTTTCAAAATAATATAAAATAAAAAGCATGAACATTATTTTCCTGTATTTTCTTCGTGTAAATATTTAATAATAAGCAAGATATTTACAGCTTGATTGCGGATTCTTGTATCCTGATTTACACAGTACTACTCGTATGTGTCCAATCGTCGTCTGGAGTTCTTTCTTTCTTTCTTTCGTCGTTTTATTTCCCTGTTCTGTGACTTTTTGCAATTCATTGAGTGGTTTAAATGGCGGTATGGGGCCTAGCATTGTCATGAAGGAGTCCAAACTCTTCTATGGACTGAGTTCTCCCCCGTAATATCGACGAACAATATTTTTACTTTTTATTGTTAGGGATTGCGTAGGGGTCCCATTGCATGCTTTGTCGTTTCGTCTCGGAAATAAAATTACTCAAGAAAGCTTTTCCCTCTTTTTCAAACCGTTCAGAAGTTTCATTGAAAACATACCAGACAAATAATCTGTATGAAGGATAAGTTATGATTCATATCTGAACCATTTTGAATTTTTTTTTCATCTCACTGCACCTCCAACTAGCATAATTAATTTTTCAAAGGATTTTTAGCTGTGTTCATTCACATTTAAGCGGCTTCATTGAAAGCCTACAGACAACCATTATTTTCCCTGAGATGCCATAATTTGCATTAGAGTGCTAATAATAAGCACCAACATAAGCAGTTTTAATGTGTAAACTGCAACAGTATGCACGACAGTGTATGTTTAGATTTGTAAACTATTTGCATAACGCAGGAATTTGGCAAGCGTACAATGAAGTCAGTGTTTTCTAGTTTTCAACAGATTCAAAGGACGTTCAGTTCATAATTTCATAAAGGAGCTTTATTTGTAATTAAACCAAAACTTCAAAATAGACGAACAACTTAGAACATTATGTGCTTTTAGCATATTTTAGCGTATACATTGCTTTCCAAATTAATAGACAATATTTTTAAACTATCGTATTGGCATAGTTAACCAAAATGTAAAAAACTTAAATTTTTATCTAAAATTGTAGTTCGAGGGATTTGTTAACGTACGATTGTTGAAGTACTGCACGATAGATCCATATTTTATTAAGAAGCTTCCTGGTATTTTTATTTCCATCAAAATGCATTTTTCGAGCTACTGGATGATGTCAACGTTAATATCAAACTGCACATGCACATTCCAAAGGAAATTACAGCAGCACATAACTCTAATCATAGTAAACACTTGTTATAGTTAAAACCAATTTAAGATACCGGAGGAAGCTAAACTGAAGTCTAGTAGCTCAGCGTATGAGGGAAGGAGGGTGTCTATATTTTTGTTTTCTCGCCGAACGTCAAAATAGCATCGTACCAAAGGGGTTTGAGAAAATCCGGAAATTGATGAGCACCACTTGATATAGAGCTTGGACCTGGAGTAGAAAGCCTTCCAGCACGACTAGATTTAGCTGAGTGGCGTTAGCCGGAGGTCAAGTTATAAGAATATTTGGAAAAAGGCAGCGCAGATGCGTTTATGCACATTACCATGTATGCACGATGACGTCACGCACACAATACGAAGGAGCACAACTTGTGTGCGATGACTTGAACCAAACAAGACAAAAACTAAACTTAAACTATTCTCTAAAAGCGATCATAATACCTTAATTTTGTCGTACTTTACCGGAAGGAGAAGGGTTGCTGCGTCCAACGGGCGGTGGGAGAGAGACAGGGCGCTGTGTTAGGGTGTAAATGGGCAAATTCGAAAAAATTCGAAGGTGAAAAGTCCCGCGAAATTATATAGTGAGATGCAGTACATCAAATACATTTAGATTACGGTCCACTAGTTCATCTGAAAATATCGAGACGCCAACCGAGAATTCGGAACTGGGCACGCGGGAGCTGCTACTAGGCTCCAATAACAACTACTTTCTTTTCTATAAGATCCGTAAGCCAAAAGTGTCGAATAGAATTGCTCTATTATGCCACTTCAAAGAAACAATGGTTGGTATGATCTGCAAAATCATATAATGGGACTTACCCAAGTCCTACGGCATGAAACCAATACATATGTTGCACAAAATCTTGAGAGTTTTGTTCTTGTCGTCGATCTGGTTCAGAGTTGCGATAGTATTGTTTTGCGATATTGATTTCTCATGGAAATATACTTTAAATTAGCAAAAGCGACCCTATTGAACAGATAGCGATCCGCTGCCATGGGGCGATGGAATCAATTAAGTACAAAGATTTATTATCTGAGAGAATTAAATAAACGTTAAAATAATCTTTAATAAAATCCGCGGCTGTCCGGAATTGGAAAAGTGATTTATAAACCATTATTGCGGGCGACAGCTTCTCATATCCTCTGAAACATTTTCAGCGCTTATAAAACGCGACGCCTGAAAACAGAGCGTAACTACCGAAGTGCTTTTCATACATTAAACCTCCCTTCGACGTTTGCTCCCCGAGAAGACGACCTGTCGACTCACCTCTTGCGATTTCATCTGAATAAAAAAGTTGCCGATTCCAAGAACAACCATTATTCTGATAAGCCTTCAGAATGAAGTATCATGAATGCGGAGTGTTCTATATTCTACGCCTGAAAGCGACAATGGAATTCAACTGTCATCCTGAAACTGTTGCGAGTTGCAGCTCCCACCCCTTTGCCAATCAGATGACAGCTTAATTGGAGCTAACTAGAACAAGTTGAAGCACTTGGTATTATAAGTATTAAGCACCACTGGGCAAAGTTGTAACATAAAAATGCGAAGCACTGACTTAGCGAAGTATGAATAAAGTATTCCTGAAATTTATGAGCCGTCTTTGCTTCCTCCCTTGGACGAGGGGAGCGCAAGGAAGCAAGTTTTTAAGGATTACGTGTTGTTGGTGTCAAGTTAAAAAACTTAATTAATTACTTTGTAAAAGTGTTATCTTGTAAGATGATGCTGAATAATTAAGAATGGAAATTGTGGTAATCTCGTGGCAGTGAATCTCTAAAGGGCCGCATTATGAAATATATTCCAGCTCCCAAATATAATTTTTAATTAGAATTTAAATTATCTCTTTGATTTATACTTCTTTTGGTGGAAGCTCGTCTTTTTGTTAACAGATTTATGAATGGACGCTTTGGGCTACGTCCTGTATAGCAGGTCGGCAAATTTAATATTTTTGAACGGCCTTCCTACTGTAAATCAGAAAGCAGGATTGGTTTCTTGGGATTCGAACAGAATTGGCTCTTTGCTTTAAGGCCGTTCCTTTGACGAGGAGGAAGCTTTACAACCGAAAACCCTTGCGATGATTTTGCTGGTTTTTGCTATAATTAACATTGGGTTAAAAATTAAGAATTTCTACTCACCTGCTCAAGTTGCTTACTATTTATGAATTAAAGGGGATGTTGTATCGATTGATTCTGAAAAAGCCACTTTCATTGGGAGCGCATTTCTGAAATCTGAAATGTTTAGAGCTAAAATATAAAAGTTTCCTAAAAATTACTGTTCGTGTTTCAATCCTGATATCCATATTAAATTTCCTCTAATTTCCAATACTCTTTCTCTACTAACTGATTTAACTTCTACCGCAGTCACACGTCTGATTTGTAATTTTGTCGTTGAAATCCGATTGCTTAGTTTACTAAACTGTAATAATTATTTGCGAAAATTATTTTTCAGCTCAGCTTTTGTTTTCTAATGTACCTCTTTTTGCGCTCAGGGTATAGTTTCCCTTAAAAGATCAGAGTTTATCGAAATACTTGTTTTGAGATAAAATAACATGGGAGGCCCCAACCTTTAATAACCACTGGTGAAACCCACTCAATAAGTAAAATTAATTTTCCCCGATATTGCGATTATTAAATCTAGAAAGCATACTGTAAAATGCATTCCATGAATTATTTGGGTTCGAGGATAGTTTTTTCTGTACATTAGTACACCCTAAAATTATTTTACGACACGTAATTAAGCAAAAGTGCATCCAGCTACCTACAGTGAGATTCAGTCTACGGACTATACTGAAAGCCTAGACGTTTTTGTCACTCGGGAGGGACGTAGAAAGCAGATAATGTCGATAATTGTGAAATATCAATCAAATACCAATTACCTACCTAGCAAACTTTCTACTATCCTGCTGTGTTTTCACATCGCACACGTAAAAATGTAGCACTTCCACTAATACATCTGGCTTTTATGGCCTATCTACTACTTAATTCTCCCAAAATTAGATTACGAATAGCAGGAAGCAAAAGATAAACAGCGCCACGTGCGCCAAGGCGCTAAGCTCTAACAGCCTTTCTGCTTCGAGTCGGAGACGGCACTGAAAAGCATCTTGCTGACCCACTCAAGGGGCGAAATCATAGGCGTGCGCATCGAAATACTACCCCGTGGTGAATTAAAATGTATAGTATCCTAAAAACTATTTTTTTTCACATGCAAGAGCTCTTCTAAATGAGCTGCAAATCCTGGTGAATTTTTAAAATCTTACCTTATGTTACTGAAGTGTAACGGTTCATTAATGTAGTAAACCAAAGCTAAATAGATGTACAGCTTTAGTGCAACATGGCGCAATGTATGAGAAAGGAAACTGCAGATGAAGAAGCTAAGTAAAGTACTGATAAACGTTATTACGAATAGACTATAAAAAATTATGTTTACCAACCTCCTGAACAAGCAGAATTTCTAAAAGGCATAATAGAATATCTTCAAAGTTTACTCTCGCTGATTCTGTATAACGTGTCACTTTACTTGACTTTTGTATATTATAGTAAGGCGTTCGGATCAATGGAGCTCGTATGTCACTTTTCAAGTTAATATCAAGAAACATGTTATAAACGAGCTAGACTGTACTTAGGAACTTGTCATGGGAGAAGAAAGAAATAAAAATTGATAGACGATATCTTAGTCACGACATTGCGTTGATAACTAGTAGCCTGAAAGAACTACGGGGACTAAGTGCAGCATCTGAAGAAGTTGGGTAAGCCAAGGTTGTAAATAAAGAAGATATTCCAATACACATCGCAAGTGAAGAAATAGAAAAAAGTTAGGCAATATGTATATGTAAGCTACAAGTTACAACTTGGTAAAACTAATCAAACGGCGTATATAACCCGAAGAGTTTGCATGGTCCGGGTAGGAACGAAAAAGCTAGGATTTATCGTAACAATCCCCAAAATCCGCATAAACCTTAAAATGATTTTTCTTAACTGGTGCATCCTTCCACTAATGACATGGAAATGAAAATCTCACGATTAAGTCCATAACGGGTCCTACTAGAGGCGAGTTTAAGAGATCACATCCGCAATGAAGAAATCACGAACAGAGCATTGAGCGTACAGCAACATTAACTCGGAAATTGGCAGAACAGCAGAACAGAACACTAGGTGAATCAAAAGAACTTTTCCAATGAAGCTCGAGGAGGCCACAGAAAACGTGGCTAAACAGAAATTGGCAACATATAACGCAAAATCGATTAGAATGGAAAAGACAGGAAGAGGGTGCTACCGCACAAACACGACTTTACGACATAATTGGAAAATATACCTAGAATTTACGGACCTAACTCTGTTAAGATGACGGTAACAAAAAGGTTTGCTCCAGCTAAAACTCAGTCGTGAGGGCGGGTTCTTTACGACCTTTGAGTGGGGGTTGTACTTCGGTACTAGAGGTAAAATATGTTCAAAAATTGAAGCGCCACCACATTCGGAATAGATCAGGACAACAAGATTATCACAGGTGGGCCCACTCTAAATGTGGAAGTAAGTAGGCCCAACTTTCTAATTCTGCCTTGGCACAACTTAAGGTAGCGACTGCAACAGCTGATTTGAACCTACCTTTCGTTACACTTGTTTGCATCATTTAGATTCATGTACATTAAAACAAACACAAAAAGGCATTCAAACACCAATGAAAAACCATAAACAATTAACAATAAACTCTATTAAAGAAATAAAATATGGGAAAGGTGACAATGATTAAAGACGCAATTTTTAAACTAAACGCAAATGACAAAATGGCAACAAATAACATGGTTACATTTAAAAACAGTATTCACGAAACTCGAGGGGAAGTTTTAAGCCTCTTAGAACAACAATAATTCTGAGAAGTTGATAATCTAAACTGCATTGATTTGCAGATAAGAACAAAGCGTGAATTTATAATTGAATTTCGGCGAATATAAATGAATCTGCAATGCGTTAGCATATTAAATAAGCGGAAATAACTATCGTATGGAATTAAAGTTTGAGTACATCACTGAACTATGAATTTAACTTACGTGAATCGGGAAAATGCTAAGATTTGGTCTAAAAATACGGAAAGTTCTAGCACAGGGAAATTGTTCTAACAAGGGTAACAAGTGTATAATTAGGCTGCTGAAAAAGAAGAGAAAGAAGGTAGCATTACTGGTGTGATAATTTATAGATTTTTCCATGACGAACAATAGAATATTCATTGAAGTGAAGAAACTGCTTGATGAGTACAAACCTCGTCAATATAGTACTGGTAAAAGACAAACTAAACTCGATTACTATACAAATAATGCTTGTTGCACTGAATACATCTGCTATACAAAACTGTTCTAAAGTAAAACGAAGGGATACAAGACTTTTAAACATTAAAATCGGCGTGAACAAGTACTTACATTAGCAATGCGAAGAAAATGTGTTAAATTTTGAATTCTCACACTAACTGGCAAATAGCATTTAAGTTTCTTTATGACAGTAGAAAAAATTGCAAATTTTTAAAATGTTATGTTTATGGTAAAATTTTGTTGCGCTATCACATTTCTAATTTTAGATACCTTCGAAAATAAACTAAATTGAAGCTGTTTTTCAAAGAGTATAAATATTATTCCAAACTATACATACCATCACTTTTCCCAGATGAAAAGATATTCTCTGCAATCGGTGAACCATGATGTTTCCACTCCATCGGTTTTTGTTTAGTCGCAAGTGTATAGTGGTGAACCCAAGTCTCAACCATAGCATTGAACTGAAATGTCCTTACGGATACGTCTTTGCTCGGAAGACAGTAAACACAGCACCTAACACACCGAGGCCTTATCCATATCCAAAATATTGGTAATTGGTTCAATTGAGACATACCTTAACACGACGCGGTGTTGGGCACAACGATTTTAGGAGTAGCCACGGTTGATGGGCGTCCACATTGGGGGTCATCTTCACAATTCTGACGGCCACATTTAAACATTACTATAGTGACGGGGATTTGAAACATGGTATTTAATTACGGAATGTATTTCAACTTTTTCCATTTTTAAAACCGGAACACCTAAACTCATTCAAGCAGTTGTCAACACAATACTATTTCACAAAGTGCCCTGATCTTTCTGTGTTCTTATGCCAGGTGAGCGTTTTCGAAAAACATTCAAACGATCCCATAGCAGTTCTTTCAATGTGCGGAAAATATCTCCTTCGGAAACTGTGGCATATTATGCATTGCAAAAAAAAAATATGCAAGAGTGCGTCTACCCCGTTTCCCAGTATGCTGAAAAGTTAATTTAAAATATAATTAACTCTAAACGAAAACCCTTTTCCAGGAAGTTTTTAGAAGTTAACTAAATTTTGCAGGGTCGATGGAAAGAAAGTCTCAAATGCGAGAAATTATAAAAACGTTACCTTTCCAGGCTACAAAACACGTAAACTTTACCTTGTGATCGATTATAGAAATCAAAACGTTGTTTTTCGATAAACCTCCATAATTTTGACAAATCAGAAACATTACAAATGTATTTCATCCTTTAGAATGCAATTAGTTGCTTATTTTCGTTCAATTTTCAAGCCCGCTCTCGTCCTGGTGCAAATCTAATATATCCAGCTTCCTCAGCAGATGTGTTTCAGTATCGTCGAGTCTGCTGCCAGCACTTATGCAAATGTCATTAGACAGAGCTAAGTCGCCGACACAATACAAGTGATTATCGCTTCATTCTCTTCCCAAAAAAGGAGACAGTCTCAGTCTAAGCAGCTGTAGATCAGACAGTTAACATCTGGGGCACACAAACGCCGTGGAGCACGATTAGTGTTAAAGAGTAGCTTCCACTTCCCGTTACAATTCTTGATTTCAGTGTAATATTTGATGATTGCTTTGACTGAGTCGCAGTGCTATGATAATTTCAAGCTCAATCACTCTATTACTGTTTTAACTTGTTGGAAGAGAGTAGCATTATTCCCATAAGTATCTTTGTGCTAGCTTAGGTGATCATATGATTGCTGATATAGGTATGGAGATAACACACTAAGTTAGTGGAGTGTTGTAAAGGTTGGTAGAAGAGTTTTGCCTCTAGCATGGTTAATACAGTGAGTTAAGGTTCTCTTTTGTTTTTACCGATGCCCCTTATGCAAGTGGGCGAAATTTTGAGTTCTATCACAGCAATGAGACGATTGAATCCCGCAACTGTTTCGTTACATAACGACAATAGCCGTGAAAGCCCCTGAAAGCATCTTTCAAGATATGTCTGTTAAAGCTAAGATGACACTACACGGTATATTATGACGTCAAGGGGTGACTTCCGACTACCACCACTAGATATTGTTTGAAAAGAGACTATCAATATATTTATAGCATAGGATTGCGTACGAACTAAAGTAAATTTCGGAACCATCTATAGATTTTCTCAGTTTTTAACATGAGTTTCTATTGTAAAACGTTTATCAAACTTTACACATTTAAATTCCAAAGGAAAACGCAGGTTGCGCAGTAGATGAAACTGACATTGGCGACAAGTCATTTATATAATTAAATTATACAGAAAAGTACTTCTTTTATACAAGTCCTGGATGGCCAGTCATGTTCTGTCAGTTGTGTCGCAGAACGGAGCAAGTATGTACATGCCATTTTCATTAAACTGCACCCTGCTTCACTTCATCTGTCTGCTTTTATTAAAAATCTGTCAACACAGAGCGAGGCAAAATTAAATAAGTTCTTAGTAGCCACTACCAGTTGACAGACCTTTTAGTGCCATTCGTTAAACCCAGCTTTAATTAATAAAATTCGCCGCGATACGGGTCGATCGGATTGCTTCTTGCGAAACCAACTTGGGCGATTTATCATATTCTCTCTCTATTACTTAATAGTGTTGACAAATGTAGAACAATTAATCAACAGCAAGTGCTCTTGATGGAAGCAAGAATCCTAGACGAGGGTCTGACAGTTGTCCACTTTCAACTCCACCGAACTATTATTACTTCTAACCCTCGGCCGGCAAAAACTATGTCTAGGGTTGAAAGTTGAAATACTTCGTTATGAATATTCGCGCCCAGTTACGGTAGCTACATTGTTGCATTGTTCCTGCTTCATCTGCAAATCTGTATTACCGCTGTCACAACTGTGGATTTTGGCAAGGGGGCGAGGCGCAGGTCAAAACACACAAAAGCGATCTGCTTAAATTGGACTTATTTCTTACTCGCCTGCCTCCATAGTCCACAGAACAAAAAATAAATCGCCGAGATGAACAAAGCACCGAAGTGGCCGCATTGCTGATTGAACGTGCGCTATTATTGGATTCTATCTGGAGAAAATCAAAGCTAAACAATGTGGCCTTTATTCAGTCTTGGCCGATATCCAAGAGCTTACGCAGAATGCAGCATATTTTTACGATTATGCTGTTTTGAATAAAAGAGCGATTTCGGGCACTGCGATATTGCGGAATAATTTATTTAAATGCGCACGAGCATATGCGGAAAACGTAGTAACTTTTGCTTGCTCTACAAAACCGCGTGTTGGGTAGTTCCGGTGTTTGGCGGAAGCGTGCAACTGCAGTTTTATTATTTCGCATCTGAGCACTTCATATAAGTTTATTTATTTACTCTCTATTCAGGAATTAGCAAACTTCTATTTTTCAACAGATTTCCAACTTTTCTTTACATGGGTGATATGATTGCCAAAATATGACAATAAAAACAATACGATACAACCTATAAATGCTGGTCTCACAAGTGACAGGGGAGACGTATTAATATAGTTTTGTTGTGGGAAGCAACTAATGAATTGCTAATACATTCTTTAAACTAACAAAACAGATCCGATGTAACTTTATATCTCTCCTTGAGAAGCTAGAATAAAATTTCAGAAAATATCTACAAAAAAGAAAAATCTACCGTCTGTTACTATCACCCAGCTCAGTAGCAATTAGATCTCCCTTACTTTATTTACCCAAGTCGTGGTTAAAGACAGCACCTGCTTCAATGACCAAGAAATTAACCTGTACTCGTTTTAAACTGAAAAGATTAGTTTAGAAGATCTGCTCACATAAAAGCCAATTTATACACTGAGGAACAACAAGTATATATTGCCTGTTAGAGAAGCATTCATAAATAATACTAGACCTCATATTTATATGCACAATATTAAATCAACCACCAAAAAGCTGTTTCTACTACGCATTCATATCAACACTGATTAATGCACCTAGTGGACTGCTGTTTCTATGACTTTTTAATGCTGCTGGTCTACAACGCATACATCACCACGGTGATACACCAAACGATAACAATGAATCACTTTTGCTGCCGTTTCAACGACGTCTTTGTGGTGACAGATTACTGCCCACATGCTTCGGCGAAGTGCACAATGAACACGAAAAAGCGCACTAGAATCACCTTGCGTCCTATATGGCTATTCTCACATGCCCAAATAAGGTATTAAAGCACCTATCTGCAGTGATGACTAATATATTCCAGTTGCGCAATACCTGGCGACGCGGCTGCTTGATTTGTTGACTTCTTGGCTCCAAATAGCTTAACTGCACTCTCTGAAGGACATCGACTCGCTCTGTGCCGCTAACTAGCAGCTATTCCAACACTTGCCTTGATCTGTAGTTTCCAAAGGAATATTTCTTACAACGCCGTCAACTAGAGCACCTTACTAAACCCGCTGGCGTTGTGTTCACTTTTTCCCCCGCATCCATTTAAAACGGCCAGCACAAGCGAGATTACATGTTAAGCTCTCAGTTAAGAGTGACCCACTCCGTAAAAACTTTCGTTTTCGTGACTCCAGAGCGAAAATCCACAAAACTGATTGGTGCGCTTTTACATTTTTAGTCACGTTGCTGAAACTAGTTCTTAAGCTCTACGAAAAAACAGTAAAATACATTTTTGTACAAATCGGCTGTATCTACATATAAACGCTATTCCAAACATACAAAAGGGTAGGTTGGAAGAAACAGTAACTCAAAGAGTAAGAAGGAATTAAAATTGGTGAAGATGCGTGGAACAATTAGAAAACTTCCAAATAAGAAATTATGCAAAATGAGTGCAAAAAAATACAAAACCCAAAATGAATGACTGATTAAATAATAAAAATCATAGAATCTAGAAGGACATATAAAAATAAAAAGGAAGGTGAATATAGGAAAACAGAAGAATGTTAGGCGATGTAACAGTGCGTGAAACATAAAAGGACATGATGGTAAGCTTCTGATAGAAAAAAATAGACAATACAAAGATCGAAAGAATATATTTTAGAACTTCTTTACCACACTAGAAGTTTAAATCATGACATTGGTGGGGATATAAATAGCCCTTCAACTAAACACATGATGGTGGAGAACATAAAGGTTCCTGATCCAGATATACAGAAATATTAAAACTTCTACAACAAAATTGATTCAAGATACTAAAGTACCTTCTTAACACCCGTTTACGGCAAATTCCTCGAATGCAATTGCTCGAAATCAATTGCTTGAAAATCAAATTGCTCGAATGTAACTTTTCTCGAAATACAAATTCCTCGAATCGCAATTTCTCGAAAATGTTTTGCTCGAATTTATGTGGTCTTAACATCTGGAAATTTATTTGGCCATTAAAGAGGGAGCAGAGTTTGAACGGATTACGGATAGAACAATATATCAGCGGTCAACAACACACCATAAGTCGAAAAATATATCGTGATAGTGCACAGAGCCGTTTAAGATCTTCTATATATGTATATAAAAATCAATCGCCGACTCGAAATACAAGTTCCTCGAACCGCAATTTCTCGAAAATGTTTTGCTCGAATTTATGTGGTCATAAATAATGAGTTAATACTAAAATTTTCAAAATCTTTTGTAGTAAGTGGTCAAAGACAGTATTATGTTCTTGTAACAGGAAATTGATTATCATTGGAATGTAATTACGGGTATTCATAATCAGGATAATGGGTTTGTTGTTATTACAAATAATGTTAAATAGGTTTTTCTTGGGACACGAAAGTGATTATCATGGGAATGTAATACATACCTATACCTATGTTTTATTAATAAAGGTTGTAATTTGTAATTTGTGTTTTTTTTATATTTGATATTAACTGATTCGAGTTAAGGCTATTTCACAACTTTATTTTTTCGAGCAATAGATAGTCGAGAAATTGCTGTTCGAGGAACTTGCAATTCGAGCAATTGACTTTCGAGCAACTGATTTCGAGCAATTCGTTTTCGAGCAATTGCATTCGAGCAATTTACCTGGAACCCTTAACACCATATATGCTAACAGAAGTCTACATTTGTGGCAATGCTGAAGAAGAAAAAACTGCAACACAGTGAATATTATACAATTTCTTTAATTGGCGATATTCTGAAAATAGTCTTACGTCATAAAAGGCTGTATCAAAAACTGGATACAAAATAGTAAAAATGTGGAAAGGAGTAGGAAGTCCCTTTTCGAGTCCAAGAATGTCCTAACAGACATGGAAAAGGTATTTAGCAAAGTGAGACACGAGGAGACGTTACAAATTTAAAATACAACTGGAATTGACGAAAAAGATGTTCGGATTAAGCTAGCTGGTATTAGCACCAGAGAGTCAAAGTCAATCAACAACTGACAGACGACATAAGAATGAAAAGAAGAGTACTTTAGAGGTGCATTCTCTCTCCCTTATTGTTCGCTTTATATTTCTACGAAACATTAGGGAAGCACTTCACGCTGCACAAGAAGGTACATCTATCGACAGAAAACACTTGGTGATGTCCGCTATGCGGATGATATGATAGTCTTAGAAAATATGTATAAAGAAAGAAGTAGCATGCGTTACTACAGCAGATGGAGGTAGTATCTGTCCATTGCTTGTTACTTAAGCTAAAATCGGTATCAGAACTGGTTTTCAATTGATGAGAACAACAGTAAATTCATATATTCTCTATACATGCTTCTTTCACATGCTTCTGTTCTATCTATGCCATGGTACGATTTTTGTAAAAGGAAAGATAGACAAAAAAGAGAGCCAAGAAGAAGAAGGACATCCCGATTACGGAACTTGAGACAATGAGATAGCCAATTGGTGCCAACGGCTATAAATAAAATCATGAGAAATGGGAACGGATACGGTAGTCAACATGATCACCAACGACCATTAATGGTCACTGTACTGCAATAGAAAGAAGTAGCATGCGTTACTACAGCAGATGGAGCTAGTATCTGTCCATTGCCTGTTACTTAAGCTAAAATCGGTATCAGAACTGGTTTTCAATTGATGAGAACAACAGTAAATTCATATATTCTTTATACATGCTTCTTTCACATTCTTCTGTTCTATCTATGCCATGGTACGATTTTTGTAAAAGGAAAGATAGACAAAAAAGAGAGCAAAGAAGAAGATGGACATCCCGATTACGGAACTTGAGACAATGAGATGGCCAATTGCTGCCAACGGCTATAAATAAAATCATGAGAAATGAGAACGGATACGGTAGCCAACATGATCACCAACGATCATTAATGGTCACTGTACTGCAATAGAAAGAAGTAGCATGCGTTACTACCGCATATGGGGCTAGTATCTGTCCATTGTTCGTTACTTAAGCTAAAATCGGTATCAGAACTGGTTTTCGATTGAAGAGAACAACAGTAAATTCATATATTCTCGATACATGCTTCTTTCACATTCTTCTGTTCTATCTATGCCATGGTACGATTTTTGTAAAAGGAAAGATAGAAAAAAAAGAGAGCCAAGAAGAAGAAGGACATCCCGATTACGGAACTTGAGACAATGAAATGGCCAATTGGTGCCAACGGCTATAAATAAAATCATGAGAAATGAGAACGGATACGGTAGCCAACATGATCACCAACGATCATTAATAGCTACTGTACTGCAATAGAAAGAAGTAGCATGCGTCACTACAGCAGATGGAGCTGGTATCTGTCCATTGCTCGTTACTTAAGCTAAAATCGGTATCAGAACTGGTTTTCGATTGAAGAGAACAACAGTAAATTCATATATTCTCGATACATGCTTCTTTCACATTCTTCTGTTCTATCTATGCCATGGTACGATTTTTGTAAAAGGAAAGATAGACAAAAAAGAGAGCCAAGAAGAAGAAGGACATCCTGATCACGGAACTTGAGACAATGGGATGGCCAATTGGTGCCAACTGTTATAAATAAAGTCACGCGAAATGAGAACGGGCACGCTGGCGAACATGATTACCTACGATTACTAATGGTCACGGTACTGTAATAGGAAGAAGTACCATGCGTTATTACAGAAGATAAAGTTAGTATCTGTTTATTACTTGTTATTTAAGCTAAAATTGGTATCAGAAATGGCGGTCGATTGAAGAGAACCACAGTAAATTCATATATTCTCTATACATGCTTCTTTCTGTCTTCTGATCTATCTATGCCATATTGCGATTTTTGTAAAAGGAAATATAGACAAAAAAGAGACCCAAGAAGAAGAAGAAGAACATTCTGCTCACGGTACTTGACACAACGGGATCAATTGGTGCCAACTGTTGTAAATAAAATCACGTGAAATGAGAACGGGCACGCTGGCGAACATGATTACAAACGATCATTAATGGACACGGTACTGCAATAGGAAGAAGTACCATGCGTTATTACAAAAGATAAAGTTACTATCTGTTTGTTTTAAGGTAAAATCTGTATCAGAAATGGCGGCCGATTGAAGAGAACAATAGTAAATTCGTATATTCTCTATATATGCTTCTTTCAGTCTTCTGCTCTATGTATGCCATGGTACGATTTGTGTAAAAGGAAAGATAGACCAAAAAGGGAGCCAAGAAGAAGAAGGACATTCTGGTCATGGAACTTGAGACAGTGGGATGGCCAGTTGGTGCCAACTGTTATAAATAATAAATCATAAGAAATTAGAACGAGCACGTTAGCCAACATGATCACCAACAATCATTAATAATCACGGTACTGCAAGAGAAAGAAGTAGCATGCGTTATTATAGCAGATGTAGTTAATATCTGTTCATTCCTTGTTCTTTAAGCTGAAATCGGTATCAGAAATGGCGGCCAATTGAAGAGAACAATAGTAGACTCATATATTCTCTATACATGCGCTTTTCACATTTTTCTTCTCTGTCTATCTCATGTATCTGTTGCAAGGAAAGATAGATAGAAAAAAGAGACCTAGGAAGAAGATGGACATCCTGGTAATGCAACTTAAGACAATGGTATGGCCAATTGATGTCAACGGCCATAAATAGAGTCATGAGAAATGAGAACGAACATGATAGCCAACGATTGGTAATAGTCACGGTACTACAAGAGAAGGAAGTAGCATGCGTTATTATAGCAGATGTAGTTAGTATCGGGTCATTACATGTTACTTAGCTAAAATCGGTATCAGAACTGATTTTCGATTGAAGAGGTAGAGAACAATACTAAATGTATATATTCTCTATACATGCACCTTCCTCGTCCTTCTTGATCTATATCTACCCCATCGTACGATTTGTCTCTGATCTAGTTCCTCTATGTCTATCATCCATACTCTCAGAAATCGAGGAGGCTTTAGCGGTTTGTTTAAATACTGATTTGTGTATATCGCTGTGACTTGAAAATTTCACAACTAGATAATTAAATTTGTTTCACCTCTGAGTATACATTTCAATGAGTCAGTGAAGATGGTGTATAAATTTCGTTTTATTTCCCTTGATGTCTACTGTATTTTCTTGTTATAGATTCGTCGACATAACATATTATCTTTACTCTTCCTATTGTATATCTTCAGTGTCTTTACTTCCTGACTGGGTCCTGAAAGGGTCCTAGACTGTCTCCTGGATGCACTTCCATCGTTCTTAACATTACCTAGTCAAGTTAACCCAATTTTTTTATTTACCTGTTTGTAATGTATATGGTGTTATATGGCAGTTTATCTTCAGAACAGTAATTATATCTAAGCGTTTAACTTCATCCAAGTCAACTAAACACATTAAAGATAGATTATTGTATTCAAGGGCAATCTCTCTACTAGTGGACTAGTGACGTTGCTTATCTCTTTATTGTCACAGTTACATCTCGTTGACATACTCCGGTAAGTATATTTAATTCTTGAATTTTTCGTGTTTCTTCGGTTAATTTAGCTTCTAATGATATATTCCCCTCGGAACTTTAAACTTGAATAAAACGTATTCACGCCTTCGTATTTTAACAATTGATTAGCTCTGTTTGTCTATCTTGCGAAATCAGTGTACATGAAAGCCTTTTAAATACCCAGTCGTTGTTACGAACGATCACTATCTACCAAAAATAGGAAAGTATTCTGAACCTGTAGTGTTCTCGAGCTGCAATTGACTTCAAGCAACATGCACAAGAAAAGTAAATTTGCTTACACAAATATATTGACCCTAAAAAGCATATAAAATAATAAGGTCAACAAAAGAATATGAGATTAAATCTTAGAACAGTTGGAAATTTCTAAACGTAAACATAAAACAACAATGGACAACCTACGTGTTATATAGCTTAGGACTACTGGTATTTATACTTCATACGTAAAATAATATTCAAATAGAACGCCCATATAACTGTCTTGAAAAGCGCAAACGTTAAAACGCCTGAAGGCGGTACTGTCTGAAGCCGACCCTTAGCAGCTGGATTCGAAAACTGTTCGCATAACTGCAAATATTTTGGATATCAAATTTATCTAGAAGTTGGCTCCTAATACTTGCGGTGTGGCATACTAGACTTGCCTTCGAATTGCGTCATCCAAACCTTGAACGGCGGTACGCGTGGAAATTTACCATACGCGATATTTAGGGGAATCACTGATTATTGATATAGCGCCTTAATGAAAACTGACGTTACGGCGTTACAATGGACAACACGAATATTCGCAAATGATGTACTCATCGGCACTCTCTGAAAATGATGTTTGCTGGGCACGCATTGAGCTGGAAGCTTCAGAGAATAATTTTACACAGATAATTGCTGTTTTTAGATTCAAAAGTTAGTTAATATATAATTAAAACTAATTGAAATCTATTTATGGGGCCATTTACATCAATATAGCATCGAATAGATGAAAATTGCTTTAACAATAAAATAAATCATGCAGAGGGGACTTTGCAGGATTAAAAGAATCTCATAAAAATCGTTTTATCATTTATACAATTTTCGCAGTTGTTAAGTCTTCACAGTCAATCTAATAGAATAGATAGCTTGAAACATAGTTAAGTAACTAAAATGTTTTTCCTACGGCAATAATCTAACATTTGGTGCTGAGAATGGATCTTTCGTAAAGAAAATCATCCGTCAATTAAATTTCCTCACCATAGATACTAAACAATGGTAAAATAAATCAAACCCAGGGAAATTAGCCTGGATTCATAGCGCGGCTAGACGGGGAAGGAGAAAAATAATTTCCCGGTATTGTTGAATTTTCGGCGGCTTAAATTAAAGTTTAACTGGATGGCGAAAGAGCAGCGCCCGGCGAAATGAAACTGCCCAAGTTTCCTCCCCAGCGTAAACGTCTGATGTTTTGCTGTCTGCTTGCAGGCTAAGTACATCTGTTGCTACTTTTCCTGTTCTAAACTTCGCTACATTGTCTTTATACGCTGCAGCGAGCTCTCCAATCGATGCACGCAGACAAGGAGTTTTCCGAGAGATTTTCCGTGTAGAAACCCAAATTGCCTCTAACTTATTTAAAAACCGGGGCAAAGTTCTGCTGTGCTTTCATAACTTTTTAACTTCGCAATAAATGCGCTCTTGTGTTTTACGATAAGCCATGCTGTTGTTTATAATTAATCTATTTAGGTTTTGCTTGTGCAGCTTATCGTCTTAAAAATAATGTGTAATTACAAAGGGACGCACCAGGGTTTATATCCCAGTTGGAGAGACTGCCTGTGGGGAACATGGAGGCTGTGAAATGCATTTGTGTACTTAAGTGAAAAAAAAAGGTCTTTATCAGTCGTAATTTCTAAAGGAGAGAGTGAAGTTCGTCTGACAGGAAAACACAGTCAGGGAAAAACATTCGATCCGACCTCCAAGATAATGCCAGGCTGGGCCTCATACTTTCAGCACTACACTGGCTCATTTTATAACAAACCCCACAAATTAATAATGTCACTAACATTAATATCTCATTCTTAATGCTAACTAGGCCGAAACATGATTAACAACTCGAATTTTGGCGATACTTCGTAATAGCAATGCCTAAAATAAAAAACTGCCATTTATCTAATTTTAATTGCATTCCACCAGCAATCTTTTGATCTTTCCCGCAAACTCTCTAAGCATCGCCATCTTTCTATCTCCATTACGAGCGCGGGGAGGTCCTTCAGATCTCTCATCTAGACCTCTGCCCTGCACCTCCATCGAACACTCGAACAACATATGTTCCACACAGTGTTTCAGCCCTCACCGCAGTCACATGCGTCGTCATCGGGCTTTCCGATACGCACCGACTGTCGCCGCTCTCCGTCTCGCGTACCATCGCGCAACTAGAAAGCAAGAACATAAACTGAATTTAGTCGTTTGTAGCACTTTTTTTGACAATTTTTGTAAATATAGAATTTCAACAGAGGGTATGATTGTCACCAAAGAACAGGAAGTTTCTGAGGAAATTCTCTTCGTAGCTAACCTTAATCCATTTTTTTACTTTTCAAACAAAAATTACCATTCTGGAAGCTACAAGTGTGCTTTTTAATATGACGTTAATCTTAGGAAGGAAGGGATATAAGAAGCATCCATATATATCTTTTAAGCGAGGATCAATACATTGGCGTTGTCCTAAAGTTGGTAAATCGGATTATTCCCTCTGAGCAACAAATTTGCTCCCTTGCAGCTGTAAATGCCTCTAATTAGGTTTAATAGTCAATGAATCACGCTGAACTGGTTACACCAATGAGATAAACTCTCTACATGATGCTTCCATTGCACCGCGAGACCACTGTGTTCTACATAATTTTAAATTTTCGGAATCTCTACATGTAAGAATCTCTTCTTTTGTTGAGAACTTCTGCCTTACTGTTTCACCCATAAGCGATGAACTGTACATTCAAATATCTCCACTACTTTGCATCTTAGAGAACCACGTGTTTGAAGAAATACGTTTGACAGGAATACTGACGCATAAAATATGTCATAAATAAATACACATCTGATTTTAACAGAATGGCCAACTAACCATGTCATTTTAAACAGAAAACTGAACTAAAAAAGCCTTCTGGTTAATTATCTAGGTCCAATTCCGTAAGTCGTTATTACAAAACGACAGTCGCCGTAGAAGTCTTCGAAATCATGGAACGTCAAAGTTTATATCAAGCAATATGTAAATTTGAAGGGTTTTAACATGCGTATACGTATAGTCTGCCATTTCATACCTTGCGGTGTATGGTTTTAACCGAGACTATAATTGTAGTCATTTATTTCGGCCATCAAGTTTATAAAGTTACATAAAGAACATACCCGATACACTATCATGTCATCTACGTATCTTATTGTATGGAATCATCAACTATTGCTGATCAACGCTAATTCAGGAAAAAATAAGTGATGCAAACGCCGAAGCAGCGTCAGCAATTGCATTAATATTGAATTAAACGTAGACCGCAACTGATGTTGTGATAATTGTTGATCACCTTCCTTATTTGTTTACTGACATACTATGGTTCCATCAAGAATTCGAACTACTGTATCAGCTGGCTAATCAGTGCTAGAATGCAAGAGCTGTCTGATGAAGTTATAATGCCCATCCCTCTCCTAAAGTCGTTATATAGCGCTTCATGCAAGTAATGGTGCAATAAATATTTTATTATGCCCATTCTCTTAGATTGTGCTAGGTATACCATAATCCATACCAAGGCTGCGACCTAAAATGTATTTGAAAGCGAAAGTTAAACCTCAAGCATTGAATATTCCAGTATAGTTTAGTAGTTTATATCCTAACCATTATATGGTTTCAAGAGTTCTTTCGTCTGTAGCTTATAGTTAGTTTACAAATACATTTATTTCGAAGAAGTTCTTCTACCTCAATCATGACACGGTCCAATCCCGGAAGTCATTTTTTACTTAATGACAATGGCCGCGAAAGCCTCCGAAATCATCTACATTTATTTCGACATTGAAGTTTATAAAGTTACCTACTTTATTCTTTGATTCTAATGGAATAATAGTTAAGTCATAGAGCAATTGCTTTTTAATAAATTCTATTATGTATCCTGTGTCTGAAGTCCTCCATTAATGCTTGGATCCGGTGTGAGTTATCTAGGAATTTTGTAATCCTTCCAATAATCTTTTAGTGTGATGCTAGAGTACTTCCAAATTTATGAAAACTTGGCTGCGGTTTGGAAGATCAATGTCTCATGTGTACTTTAGCAAGTGATTCAGAGAATGTAGTTTGTGTTGACTGGGAGAACCAGGTTAGGATGCTTGGTACATGCTGAAGGAATAGAAGTTTGTTAATAGGATACTTGTGAATGATTAGTGAGTATGATAGTGTTTGCGAAAAGTAAAGCCCTCTTATTAGCCTATGTTAACTCACAAAGAAATGGAACACAGTGGTGGTTAAACCGTATTGATTTATTAGCAAAGAAATTTTGTATTTATACACTACATTAAGTACAATGTCAAGCGTAAAAATTGTCTTTGCATTTTGTTAATTCAGCACGACGTAGAAATCTGACTTTATTTAGCGTGCTGTGTGCATATTAAACTAGGTAACGATTATAAACAGAGTCATGCGAGCACGCCCTAATAACATGGCTTGATATGCTTCGTGTATAGGCCGCAACAATGCTTAGTATTACAAAATTTAAACTAATGGTGTTATACAGATTGGTATGGACACATTTTAAGCCTTTACGATTATAATCGCATATAATAACATTTTAAGTATAGCAAATAATATTTTATAAAATGTTCCAGAAATGCCCTAGCATAATTTTTGCAATATGCATAAAATATAATTTGTAAAACGGTATTAAAAATAGTGTTAGCCTTGATTTGAACAACAAAATGTAACCAGAGCAGGCTTGGAAAGAATGTAAAACAATATGAGATCGAAGACAAACTATTGGGGAAAGAAAGCCCAGCTATGAAGTGGTGTTAATTTTGTATTCCCCAAAAAATAATTATCACTACCTGAATAAATACCCTTCTCCCAATTAATTCAGTGTGTTTTTGAAATTAATTATGTATCCGTTGGGTACGCTGTAGCAGGTTACATTAATTTGTAGCACCTCTGCAGAGATTTATAAAAAGTGTTTTATTTGTGCATCGAGTAGTAGCTGGTTTTTCCCATATTGTGTACGAGGTCGAGCAGTGTAATTGGAGTCCTGTGAGCTAGAGATGGGCAGAGACCTTCGCGTGAATTAGTTGGAGCTGTTTGTGTGAGACAACGGCTGAATTGGAGGCGTTTTCGGAGCGGTCGAGCAACAGGAGTCGTTCTGCAAGCCATCAGCGGCTTGTACCTGCAGGCCAACGGAGAAAGAGGGGCTCAAGCATTGTAGGACTTGCTGGGGGCACGATTTAAGCTTTAGTTTCTATTTCAAAAGCAACGTGAAGGTCAGGAAGGTGTGTTCTAAAAAGAATTAATTTAGTGCCTTACAAGTAGCGTCAGTTTTTTTAACTTCCGACAGACGCGTCATGTGAGTGTTTTTTGTTTGTGACGCGTATTTACTTACTACTTACTGCTTTTGTTATCACCCTGCAAATTTATTCGAATTACTACTAACACGGTAGTTCGTCTGTTCTCCGCCATGTAGTCATTTCTAACGCATCAATTTTCTCTTTTCCTCTCGCCTGGAGTCAAGGTCTCTCATTTTTATGTGAAAATTGAAAAAAGTAATTTATTTACTAAACAAATTTTGGTAGCTTTTTTTTTTTTTTTTTTTTTTAACAATTTATTACCAGCTCAGCACAGAGTGCTATACACGGTATTGATAATATTTACAATTTGTACGTTACATCACTATTCGCTAGGATACATGCTTTTTTACAATATTAGTACCTTGTCTAAGATTACACTTTATAATGGTTGATTGTAAATGATTCGAGTTGAGTTTATTGAGTTCATATACCGTCACCGTTTATTATATCGATTGGTAATTTCCGTTTTAGTCTTGTGTGTATTAATCGTTTGCCTAAGTCATAATGTACCGCACCTTCACACTGTGTAATATTGTTATAAAACGATTTAGCCACTTTATTAATAAATTCTTGAATTTCTGGAATACCGGTTTCCCTGTGTAGTTGATTGTTTCTTGTGTACCATTCCGCATTTGTTATGATGCGCAGAATTTTGTTCTGCAGCACCTGGAGTTTGTTTAAATTGGTTTTAGAAGTTGAGAACCATACGCTACAACCATATGTGAATATAGGCCTTATGATTGCTGTATAAATTAAAGTGCCACAGTAATCTTGAGAGAGGATTTTCTATTTAAAATTGGATATAACAATCCTAGTCTTGCATATGATTCTGATAACTTTTTATTTATGTGTAAACTCCAGGTCAGTCGTCTGTCTAAGTGTATACCAAGGTACCTAATGCGCTGTCTTTGGGGTTCCACTGTATCGGAGTGCCATTAATGACTATGTTGGGCGGATCTTGTGGTCGACGAGTGTAAAAATTTTAGCCTCACATTTTTCTGCGTTGATAGTTATGCACCATTTGGTAAACCATTGATTTACCCTATCAACAGTTTGTTGGAGTGTACTGGCCGCCCTTTGGATGTCGTGATCTTGTGTTAGAATTGCCGTGTCGTCTGCATACATGGCGAGATCAACTTCGGGAACTTCAGGGATATCGTTCATAAACACGTTGAATAGTGTGGGTCCCAGTATCGAGCCTTGAGGCACACCGGCGTGTATATGGTGAATTTGAGACGTATAAGAGTTAACTTGTACTTGAAAAGTCCTATTAGTTATAAAGGATTCTATTGTTTTTAAAAGGTAAGTCGGGGTATTATCTTCATCATTTTGTATAGTAGGCCTTTTGTCCATATTCTATCAAATGCTTGTTCTACATCAATAAAAGCAATGAGTGTATGTTTTTTGTTTTCAAAGCCTTCTTCTATTTTTTCGGTTAGTCGCAATATTTGATGCGTTGTTGAGTGCGAAGGTTTAAAGCCGAACTGAAGATGCGGCAGTACATTGTTATCATCCATGAATTTTTGCAGACGAGTTAAGATTGCTCGTTCCAGAGTTTAGATATTGAGGACAGTAGACTTATCGGTCTGTAGTTTTTAGGGTACTATGTTGTTTGCCTGACTTAGGAATCATTACAATGATAGCTGATTCCAGACTGAGGGGAAATACCCTATTCTTAAGCAGGCATTGAATATTGCGACAATGAATGAGATAGATTTTTTCGAAAGGTTTTTGAGTAATACATTTGGAATTTTATCTTTTCGGGAGATTTTTTTGTTTTTAACCTGGAGATATTATTTTTTTATTTCTGCTGGGGGAGATGGGTTCCAGTAGTGAGATGTTATTGTATTTGTGGTTAGCTAATTCCCGCTCTATGTAACGTACGTGATTTGTATTAACGTCAGTTATTATTGTTGTGAATGTATTTTGGAGTTGTTTACCAAATATTTCACTTTGTCTTTATCATGTGCAATAATTTGTTCCTGCACCTGCAACTTTGGGATGCTAATTTGTTGCCTAAGTATTCTTTTTGTAGCTCTCACATATTAGGGTCACCAGGGCTGAAGGAATTTATATAATTTTGGTAGGTTGTAATTCTGTGTTGTTCTAGATCATTTCTTATTTGTCTGACCAGTCTATTTAAGGACACTTTTACGTCTGGATTTCGGGTGTTCTGCCATAAACGTCTAAGTCTGTGCTTTTCTCGTATTAGCTGGATTGTTTGTGATGGTGGAATTTTGTAGTCTGGATGGTTGTGTAGTCGTATTTTGCGAGTAGATTGTTGGATAGCTTGTGCAGCAACCTCTGTAAACGTTTCTATTGCATTTTCGATGTCGTATTTGTTATAAGGCCTGTCGGACATGATAGGTCATCATCCATTATTGATCTGAATTTTTCCCAATCAACTGGGCCATTAATTAATCTCTGTATGTGAGGTCGGGTAACTAGGAGTACAGTGTAACATAAAAACTACAGGCAGGTGATCTGAGTCTAATCTGTAAGTACTGTTTGCTTTATTGGGATTTGTAGGTTTTTGTGAACTATGATGTCAAGGATATCCGGTGATTGGAATTGCCGGTACGGATAGTAAGTATATTCGGCAGGTGCTGATATTTGCGCTCCAATTTGAGAGGAAATGTTTTGAAGTCTTATTCCGTTTGGGTTGGTCTTCCTGCAACCCCAAATCTCATGTTTGCAATTTAGGTCACCTACTAATAGCGTGGGGTATTTGCTTCCGAAGATTTGAAGAAGTTCTTCTTGGAGGAGTTGGTTATTTGGGGGCTTATAGGACGAAACAATTCGGTATGTCGAATTGTCTTCCATAGTAAGGTTAATCGCTACTGCTTCACATTGCTGAACATTCTCCAATTCTAGTGGGATCGCTTCCAGTTTGTTTTTTTAAAATAATTGCAGATCCTCCCCATCCAATTGCGTTAGCACGATCTCTTCTATAAATTTGGTAGCCAGGTATTGTAAATTTTTCGTTTTCTGTGAGATGTGTTTCCGAAATACACGCTATATCAATATCGTGTCTGGCTAGAAAGGCAATAAAGATTGATCTTTGCTGTTTGAGTCCGTTGGCGTTCCAGTTTAGGAATGTTAACTTGTTTATGGGTTTTGGATTATTTGCTGCCATTTTGGAAGAGCAGAGGAATAAGGCTCACAATAAAATTTTTAATTTGTTCCATGTAAGGGGAAATTATTTCCATGATAGTTTGAAGGATGTTTGGAATGGTAGTGTTAGAGGATGCTTGATTGTTTAAGGTGGAGTCTCTAGGGTTGGGAGTAGAAGGGTTTTTTTGTAGTTGGGATGCGTATGTTTCGTTGGATGTGATTTTACCTTTGAATAGAGAGTTAGGATTGGTGGGTTTGATTGAGTGGATCAGTGGCTTACTGTTAAATTGCTTTATATAACTACAACCTCTGTAGTTTGCTGTGTGGTCCCCTCCGCAGTTGACGCATTTAGGTTTATCTGTTTCTTTGTTTTTTGTACACTTTGA
This sequence comes from Agriotes lineatus, assembly GCA_940337035.1. Lineage (NCBI taxonomy): Eukaryota > Metazoa > Arthropoda > Insecta > Coleoptera > Elateridae > Agriotes > Agriotes lineatus. Next base: position 130,446,555 of record OW679200.1, on the reverse strand, counting down.
ATAGTGGTGCAGCTCAGTACATTTCACACACCGTGATGGCATATGACAATAATTTTTGTGTGCCCTATAGCTGGCAGTTAGAGCATTGAGGAGTTTCATTACTTCTGCGTCTTGGTTCTACTGTCACCACACAGTAAAGCAATCTGTTTAGGTTAAAGATATTCCTGGCGTTATCTTTGTTATTAAGTTCTACTGCAACAATTGCATAGGTACCTTATTGTGATTTAACAGTCGCGTAGTTTTCATTACTGGTACTTTAAGGAGTTTAATTCATCGTGAATTTCCTTTTCTGTTATGGAAATTGGTACGTTACGTATTATTACTGAGGATGTTACTATTTTCGGGATTTCGGTAGGTGTAATAGTTGACTTTATTGTCATCGTAAAATTTGGTTAGTTTTCTATAGTCATCGGAAGTTGTAGGTTTATTCTTAACTCTTTGCCCCTATAAGTTGTGGTGAAATCTTCAGCAATCTGATTTTTGATGTCTTGGATTATTTCTGATAATTCGTTCCATTTGGTAAAAATATTGGAGGAATTTTTGTTTTTACTTGGTTCTCATTTGTGAGTTGTGATGTGGTGGGGTTTTGTTCGTAGATTGTAGCTTGTAATATTTGTTTTTGGTAATTAATACGTCGCTGTTAAATAGGTATTTTTTGTTATAGTCGCTATCATCAGGGGATGTTAGAGGTCGTTTGTTTGGATTCGTTTCATTAATAGTAATTTGTTCACATTCCATTTCTGGGTGGTTACTTAGCACTTTGGGCCCTTGATAAATAATATTCCCGTGGTTTAATACCAGTTTCTTCGTGTCACGCATTTTTATATTTAAATTTGAGCATTTGTATATTTGCGATAACTCTGATACAAAAGAGGTTATCTACTGGGCGGATTGCAACTCACCTTATCGGCGATGCAGAGCGCAACGTTCACTTATTAGTTTAACTTTTGTTATCGATTGTGTTATTATTAATTCGATTATTTACTGCACAAAACAATTGAAACGGGAGGAAGAGAATTCACGTCCGTTCTGTTTAAAACGTCAGCTCGAATCGAATCTGGTAGCTTTTGATTAGCCCTCTCTTCGTTCATATTTTGCATATGTTGTTCATAGTCGCTTAGCCCAATTTCTGGTTGTGAATGACCTCCATTTGAGATAAGCCAACCAAAGTAAATAAATTCCGATGTTACTGTGTATTTGCAAATAAACTGCAAATCAGCGTGTTTGCACAATCAATGGCTATAGCTCTAGTTTTTTCATATTTAATTTCCAATCAATTCTTATCCTATTATGGATGTTATTTCCTCTAGTTCCTTATTTAGAATATACAAAATATAAAGACCAGTAGAGCAAATAATATGAGGATGACCATCAATGAAACTAGTTCAAAGTTGACAATTGGTATCATCAGAATAAAGGCAGTATTAAGACGATCAGGAAAAGTACCAGGAAAGAAGAAATCATTCAAGTACGTTATTCTATGAAATGTAATATTGTCGGAAGAGCGAGAGTGAGACTGTAATGCCCAGACTTCCTTTCACAAGACTCGCTTATCCAGGGAAAAAGTTTTGAAGAGCCGTTAGCACAAAAACAATAGAACAAGACAGAAATAGTCAGACAAATAACCTAAGGACTATTAAATAAAATAAATGGTAAACGTCATAATACATATGTACACACACGCACACTTGAGCCTTAGCAGTTAAGATCCCGAAATGCTTTCACAGCAAGCTTGCTGACCGTTTGACCGGCGCTAGGCTTTAAGTCTAAGTAAGCCGTTCGTGTTGCATCCATCTCTCAGCTTGGGGTGGAAACACAACTGCGGAGTACGCTCGGGTCGCATAATATTCTGCGGGCCATACATTGAAATATATCAAATCACGAATTCAGAGAAAATCCTTCAAAAAATATTTTCTTTTAATAACAATATGATTGTGCCATTTTATGTTTTCATTTATAGAGGTGACTGGTGGATGTAATGTATAAACTTTTCGGCAGTTATTCTATTTACTCTCACTCGCTGATATGTGATTTTTTAATGATGCGTTCTTTGATACAAATATACCATTGAAAATATTTTATTTTTGGCGAGTCAGATAATGTCTAACGTGAAGAGAAAGTTTCGTATATGTGAAAGGCAATATGTGTACCTTGAAGTACAGTTAGTATATAAATTAGTGATGGGCTTATTCGAATGAAAAATAACCGGTTATCCGGTTATTGAAATAACCTCTGTAACTCGGGGTTCCTTCCAAGTATTCAAATGAAAAATAACCTCATCTTGATACCTACTACTTGCCGTATCTCAGCGACCTGCGAGTGATCGAAATTCTGTAAATAATAAGTCATTGAGAACCATAAGCAAGGCAGATTGTACTGATTGACCCAAGTGAGGCTCGCGGCTGCTTGTTGATGTTATTAACACATTTGAAACTCCCAGTCGACCGGTTAAATTTATGGGCCGTTCCTATTAAATATAAGGCTCTGCTGAGTATGAGATTTGCCGAAGCTGTGTTAGTACTAATTTATAACGGCCTAAATTTTTGCTTCGAAACGCTGTTGATTATGCCTAATAAGAGATAAACAGAAAGGGAAATAAGATTTTCCAATATCGTAAAAGATTTATATTTAATTTTTAATAACAGAGCAGTCGATGCCCATCCGTCGTCATATGGTATGAACGTGGGACAAGAAGTGGATTTCGATGTTTAAAATTTTAGGCGTGCGTCCTTAGAACCGCGGAAGGCTGAACGTAGATAAATTATGGATTCTAAAATATACCGGTATGATATGCAAGCGAAAAGGGAAGGGTGGCTACTAGAGAATTTTAGAAACTAAAAATAGATTCAATAGATATGTACTTTGTATTCGCATATTTATAATTTCTTTATGATTAGTATTGATATAGCTATTCTCAATGGTTTAAACTCCTTAGAAATCAAATAAAAATAATTTATACAATTATTATAATTAACGATTAACTGAGTTCCTCTGCTATTTGCAAGTTACGGTGCCGATGCAGATGACGGTGAACCGCCAACCGGCAAAATCGAAACGAATCGAGAACCAAAACTTATTCGAATGATTATTCAAATAATTCGAGTGCAAATAATTCGGTTATGAACATTGTCCGGTTATGCCCATCACTAATATAAATCATAATAGTTGAAATAATAGAAATATTGTTAAGTCTCAAAATGCTAACGTGCGTGAGGCACTGGTAATAATATTAATAGAACAGATGAAAGGTTGATGAAAGAAGGGCAGATCGTTAAAGAACCAGTAACAGTTCTACCATTTAGGAGAATTCAACCCTAACTAAATATGTTTGCAATCAACTTCGCACTTGGCATTTCGAAATGAATTAGTCAGTCTTAACCTTGACTTCATCAAAACATTGCATGCCTCCACCGAAGCGAACGTGCTGAGTGACACCCTCCCTCTTCAGACAGACGGATAACCGCGGTAAAAAATCCTTAATACGCATCGCGGTGGCAAGGGGCAATGCAGGATAACATTTGATTGCGCCTTAGAGCGTAGGAAACAATAACGGTTTTTCCACAGCAGCTCTTCTGTCCTGCTCTCTGCATCGGCCCCCAGCTTCATTGCTTCCTTCTGTTCCTTCAAGACCAAACCTTTCGCCCTGAATGTCTTCAGCACGAATCGTTTGCGGAAGCGGCGAAGTGGTCATTGTTTAGCGCTGTTGCAGCCGTTGATTGCCCGGATACTAGCGGACAGTCCATTTATTTTAGGATTCATTAACTCGTGTGTGGTGCCTGAATTACCCGGATTATTTATAATTGTCCTTTGTTCGGCCCCTGATTGCGATTTTTGCGTTCCTTGGGCGCGGCGAAGGTATCATTTGTTACTTGTCCTTTTTCCGGATTTCCATTAGTAATTGCTAGAATTTCGGAATAAATTTTGGGTCTTCGTATCTTACTTACACTGGGATTTCACGCGCCATGAAACAGCGCTGAAGTAAATCATTTTTCAGCGGAAACGTGCCGCGTTTTTGCTCAACCTCCACGCATATGATTTTCAGGATATGGATCTAATATTTTAGTGTTCTTGTAGTTGTAGTAAATTGTAGCTCAGGCAGAGGCAATTCAAACTAAGTTACACTGTAATTGTGTTAGCAGCACATGTTATTTAAGATCAATATAATCAGCTTTAGTGATTCAAAATTAATCCAAGTGTTGTAATATAATTAAAAGATCTTCTATAAAAATTTGAGCAACAAGTTATAGGTACCATAACCTAGAAAATAAAAATAAAATACAACGGTGCAAGGAAGTGTTGGCTGATCGGAAGCAGTAGAGAATTGGAAGGTGTCTGAAGAAATTTAGAGGAAATAAACTGCTCAAGTACAGGTCTAAAGAGTAGCTTCAGCACTGTGAAAACATTAAGTATATGTAGCCCTTGACCATAGCTTTCGATTGATACCCCATATGACCCATGTTGCCATTGAAAAATAAAGTGACCTTTGACATAGGTCGCCAACGGTTGACCTTTCGCCAAAACCAAATAGCGCATGAAGGTGCTCAGGACCTTAGCAACAACTTTACCCCCTTTCAAAATTTTGATATCTGTAGCCGTTCGAAAGTTACAGGCGATCCAGACAGACACACGGACACACAGACAGACAGACAGACAGACAGACAGACAGACAGACGGACGGACAAAACGTTCGCATAAGTACGCTGAAGCTACTAATAAAGGAGCGGAACGATGTTTAAACCGGGTCAAAAGGTTACTTGAATTGAAGATCCATTGCGGATAGCAGCAGTGGTAAATCTTGCAGCGGAAGACCATAATCCAGAGCCGAGCAACACATCCAGAACATGAGAGTTTGATTTCTTTTATTGCGAATAACATCAGTATTTAATAAAAAACTAGCAAGCTCACTATAATTCGAGTTCTCTGAGAGGATTGCTTAGTTGGCTGCGAATCTCAAATTAAGCATACCTAGCCAAGGCTAGCGAAAGATATAAGCAGCACAAGCGACTGCTTGAACCACTGATGTGTCAAGAGCCCCAAAAAGGCGCCTGCTAGAATATGTCGCGATCAAAAAGCAAAAATTGATTCTGTTATCTACATTACTGTCTTTTCAAAATAATGTGGGAGTAAGAACCCCTAAATGAGTTCTAAATTTTATATGTAGCAATACTTTATTAACTTTCTTTCCCAATAAATCGGCGACGATACGAATTTTACTGACATCATCGATTAGCGTTGTAGCAGGTGAACATTCGTTCACTAAACTGAAATTAATCAAGACATACTTGAGATCCACGATATCCCACGACCCGTAACCGGACGAAAAACTCCTGAACAAAAAAACGGACATAAAACTCCCCCGCCGACATCAAACCCGTAGACATAAAATCCGCGGACCAAAATCGCCCAACCAAACCAAATTTTTGGAATTAAAATAGTTAAAAGAGTCCTCTTCTAGGCAGGGGATGGGGGTCCTCTCTTTATGTCGCTTGTACCAATATATAACCCCTCACTGGCCTTATTCCCAGCCCACGTATGAGTCTCAAATCCATTACATGTTTACACTCTCGACAAAGTAAATTTGTTTTTACCAAATCAAGCACAGCACCATGGATGTATTGTAGTCATCTGTATTGCAGTGGATACACTAAAAATTTAATCTACGAGCATTGTCTTTTACATAGATGAAAATTTTAGGGAGACAACGTAGTTCATAATAGCTGTATAACGTCCAATGTTATCGTAGAGAGAAGTTTTATGCTTTTTTATGCTAGTCCATTTATCATTCGTGACATACTATAAATTATAGTTTTTGCATTTTATTATACAGAAAAATAAACTTTTGAGTTACTTAAAAATATTAAAAACTTATTTGATGTAAGATTTTGCGTTTCTAGAGTTTGTACGCCTTTCTTCATATTTGGAATGTTTAGGATTATGTAAACCTTAGTATATTTATTGTGTAGTAAAAATTCTCCATTTCTGCTGCTTCAGGAATGCAGACACCAACGGGCGAATTTCAGTCTGTGATTTTAGCACCACCACTTTGACATTAGCATATTTCATTCTGTCGTACCCTGTGACTTATTGTCAAATCTCTTTGGAATAGTTGGGACTTGGATACAGCATCAGACGATAATTCTACTTATACGTTAGTAAAAGGAAACGAAGGAATCAGTGGACTAACGTCACTTTGTGAAATGTTAATTTAACTAACGGGATAGCTACATACAGTATATTATTTAACTAAAGGGAACATTGACTTAAATATAGCGTTCTAACCTCACAAATCGCAAAAACAAAACCGCTATTAAACGACCATTATCTGTGATTACTTAATTAAAGCGTTGCCTAGGTGATAACATATGCCGTAAGTAAGTACACGTCACAAACAAAACACACCCAAAGGACGCTAGTACCGAAAGTGTTAAAAAACCGACGCCACCAATAAATTCGCTAACTTCTCTTTTAGGTAAAGTTTTCTGACCTTTTTGTTGCCTTTGAAACGGAATTAAGGCCCAACTCGAGCTTCTAGCGAGTCCCACGATGGTTGGCCCCTTCTTTGTTTATTGGCACGTCTTCCCAGCCGCTAACCCCCCCCCCCCCCCTACGATTGCTGTAGCTCCATCGCTGTGAGACCAAAAACTGATTCCAGCTGTCCCCGTTGCTTAAACCCTGGGTTCCACGGATCTCCACGAAGGTCACTGCCGATTTCCAGCTTCCAGGGGCTCGGATGTCCAAAACCAGCCACCGCAATACAAGCTCACACTCGATTCATCTTTAAAACACTTATTCAACCTTCTGCAGAGGTGCCCTTAATGAATGCACTCCACTAAAGAACACCCATAGGGCATTCAATATATTTTTAAACTCATTTAATTGAGAAAAAGGGCATTTATTCACAATTTTACAATTATTTATTGGGAAAGCCAAAATAACACCACTATTCAGTTTGGCTTCCTCTCCCCAATTCATTGTCTTCGATACTTCGTTGTTTTACCTTGTTTCCAAGCCTACTCAGATTGCATTTGTTTAATCAAGGCTAACACTATTTTTAATATAGTTTTACAAATTATTATGAATATCAATGTTATTTTATACTATTTAGAAGAATTAAACTAGCACATGTCTGGAATATGTTATAAAATATTATTTGATATGCATGAAATATTATTAATTACTATAATAATCATATAGGCTTAAAATATGTTCATTAGCAATATATATTCGATATTATACAGCTAAGTACCGCCTTCCCGTTCCAATTCGCCATGCCTCTCTATCTATCGGATCTTCAGCAGTTAATCCTCGTGCCTGCATTGCTACTCGTATTTCCTCATTCCACGATCGTGTGCCCCTCTGTCTTTTCTTCCTGCTGGTGTCCATCTGGAAACTAGGGCAATCTGCTTTTTTTCATGCTCATAGGATAGGTGATTATTTCTTCATTTTCTTTTTATTTCTTCGTTAGTAATACGTCCCCTTCTAGATATTCCAGCACTTCTTAAATAATCAATTTCTACTGTGTTGATTTTTCTCGTGTGCTCTGCGTTTATTGTCCATATTTCCGATCCATAACACAGTACCGACTCTATCAACGCGTTTTCCGTATGTTTCTTCGTTTTTTCGTTTCTTTGTTTATATGTCTGTCTATTCTACTCCTAATTTCGGGAGATCCAAATCCAACTGAAGTTATAGTGACACCTAGATACTCTTCTCATTTTTTAAATATTTGCAATAATTGAGGTGATTTATTAATTTCCTTTTTCTTATTCTAAGTTTTTCAGTCTTTTAAGTTATTAGATTGCCCCAAGACTCAATGGCCTACGTTATTAATTATTATTATATTTTGAAACCGGTTTGCTTGAAAATCCTTTTTTGTCGGCGGATGAGACATGGGTCGCAGCGCAATCAAACGTAAACTCCGAACTACTGCAAACTAACAAAACACTGTTAGGGAAGTTGATTCCCAAAGTGATTAATCGCTTTGCTGGGCGATTACAAACGAGTGTAAGTTTGTTACAGCCGCATTCGGAACTGATACGGCGCCGAGGACGCCGTAATGTATTCGCGCGGCGCAATCAAAAACTATGAGTAATGTAGTCGCAGAGAAATTTTGTCGCTTCATACACACGTTGTAGCAATATTCATCACGGTAAGCATGTTGTTTGGACGCGAGCTGTCGCGTGGAGCCGTGGATTTATGCAGACATTAATCATCCAGCGACCAACTCACCAGCACCTTCGCCGACAAAACGCTCGCAGATCCCATGCATCTCATTATTGGCATACTATGTTGCGCTCTGCAACATTTTTGTTATTTACGATCGGGTTACGACCGTTGACAGACGACATATTCGGTGCTAAATTGTATGCCGCGTTTATGGCTTCCACGAAAGTTTCGGAGGACCAGACGTTCCAAGTATTCATTCGCTACTTTATCGACAGGTTGCTTTTCAAAGCAGCACCTTTTTTGTCTGATTCTCAAACAATTGCTGTCCAACATTTTCTACGAATAATCTCGGAAATGTTTCTCTGCACCATAAAAATTACCATTGTAAGCTGCACATAATTAATTAATCCACGGTGTCCACGCCACCTTGTGTTTTGTTTTGGTCGATTGTTATTGCCTGTTTATCCGTTTAATTAATGTGCTTATAGGTTTATACTCAGCATGTAAAATTTTGTAATAATAATGTATGTATGTATTATCGCTAACCTCATTTACCTTGTGGAGTAGAAGCTGGTGTTTTATGAGCTTGCATCTAGCGGTACAATGCTCAACTTGCCGCGAATTCGGGATACAAAGTTGGAGCGCGCAGCAACCATAGTGTGAGGTGTGTGCCATCGTGATGTGTTGACCATGTTACTCTATCTCTTAGGTCTGTAGTTCTGAGTAGAGCACAGTTAATTTGGTTCCCAACTGTGAATGGCCTCACCGAGCCCGGTTCAAACCGCAAGGCTGCCGAAAACTCTGGCCCTCGCGGGATTCGAACCGAGGACTTGCTTAATGTATGGCAAGCGCTTACCCATCTGCGCTACTCGGCTTCTGTAGATGCCTGTCTTTATTAGCCTAATTTCGATCTCTTAGGTAAGTGCACGTGGTCAGTTTGCCTTGCTGTCTGTTTCTTGCAGAATTGATTTAACTTACGGGGTATTTCTAGCTATTCTGGTCCCGTATCCAGTGCTCTGGTCTTGTATAAGCGCACGTTCTTTTCTGATCCCGTATAACTTCTTCCGTACGCTGCAATGTTGACCGGTTTTGCTGTCCGATGTCTTCTTTTGATACTTGGATTGTTAACCTCAGTTTCTGGCGGGTTCCTGCCGTTATGTGGCCTTGGTTAGCTGCTGGAGTTTGTTGCTGTCTAAGACAGGTGCTTTTAATCGCCGCCAGAGGACATAGTTTTGGTCGCACATGTAGCTGCAATTTTGTAATCTTGTGAGTTTTGCTGTCGTTGCTAGTTAGAATTATTCAAAATCTCTAGGGGCTTGTATTGCTATTTGTATTGAGATTTTATTGCTATGTCGACTACTAGCATCCTCGACTGAAGTCCTTCAGGCTTCATCGAAGGTCACCTTTGTTTATGTACCTGTGTTTGTAATCGTACATTTATCTATTTTATGTGTTCACGATTTTTCTGGCCATTTTAAGTTGCGGAATCTGTGATGGTAGCAACAATAGTTTGAGTTTTAGCAGCACCCCTCTTAATGAACCTATTAATGATGTTAAAACTGTTAAAGTTAACTGTATTTAATTGATATGATGTTGACTATTATTCTGTTATTGTCAATATATGTGGTTTAATTACGGTAACCTGGTTGTTATTTATATTGCATTTTAGATAATGGTTGTTTTGGCTAAGCATTTAAGTGTATGAGTTCTATGTACTATCTGAGCACATTTGCTGTATTAAGAACTCATTGGAACCCCATATGCACTGCTTAATGAAGTTTAACTTTTGTACTATTTCACCTAGTGGTGTATGCTTTTTTATTATAATAATTACAACTTTGAAAAGCATTACTCTACAATAAATGCTAGAAAATCATCAATGTCAAATACACTCCTTCTTCGGCTTGGTCTATAGCTTTTTTGATTTATTATTTTCGAAGCTTTACTAAACCCTAGATTTGAGCATATGTCTACACTTTACAGTAATCAGTCTTTATGGTACCTATCTTTGTGTTTTGCCGCGAGTGTTGCTCTTACCGGTGCAAGCCCCTTATCAGTACTTCGGCACGCTGTTGCCATGGAGCGGTTTTTGCTATCACCTGTTACAGATTTAGTTGAAACGCAAATCTGAATTGAATTGTCTACTCCAACTGGTCAATAAGACGCGTCTACAGCTTCCTTATCTAGTATTCCCACCTCGGTCAGCGGCACCAGCAAAGTATTTGTTACTCGAATATTTATAGGATTCTGCAATAACATAGGAAAATTGTACTTGTCGGCTTATTTTCGGTTTGCAACAGGTGCAGTAACTAAATGACGACACGCTGACGAAGATTACGGTTTGAATGATCATGGAGTTGAAATGAATGTGGAAGAGTGGGTGGCGGAAAAAAGTACCGTCGAAAAAAGTGCTGCGAAAAAAGTGCCTGGAAAAAAGTGCCGACGGAGAAAAGTGCCGCGGAAAAACGTGCTGATGGAAAAAAGTGCCGCGGAAAAAAATGCCGATGGAAAAAAGTGCCTAGGAAAAAAGTGCCGACGGAGAAAAGTGCCGCGGAAAAACGTGCTGATGGAAAAAAGTGCCGCGTAAAAAAATGCCGATAGAAAAAAGTGACTAGGAAAAAAGTGCCGATTGGGGAAAATAATAATAAAGTAATAACCGGACGAAGAAGGTTTACAAAATTTAAACAAAACTGGAAGTTACTCTTTTAATTTTAAAAAACCTCTGCATTGTAGTATTGTGCAGTATTTGAACATGTATTGTGTTTACCTGTTCCCAAATCGACAGGAATGCAGATTTATAGATAATACATAGAAATATCTCAATTTGAAGAGTTTTATCTACAGTGCATGTGGATTATGTCTACCATCTTAAGTGCAATTAGCGCGAACAAATCTTCGTGCCATAGGACATACTATTAGATTTCAAGTGTATGAATAACTTAGGGTTAATTATAAAATATTAGATTTTACTTTAGTTTTCTTGTGACTATTTATAATAAACTTGTATTTTATTTAGTAGTTAATAACTATTAATAAATATAAATTCTTAATATTTACTTTTAATTTTATTTCTTGCCTAATTATTTTAGAACAAAAGTGTATTCAGGCGCTTGATTGAATCATTGGAGTTTTTTCCCGCAGAATTTTTTTCCGCCTGCACTTTGTTCCGCTGCACTTTTATCCGCCGGCACTTTTTTCCACGGCATTTCCTTCCGCGGCACTTTTTTCCTAGATTTGGAAGAGTTAGAGCAAAAGAAAGCTATCTTTCTACAACAGTTATCTAAGACACCAGAAGAGATTGCAAACATCGCAGAAAATACAAAAACCAATATAATTTAATTAATGGACACAAGAACGAAGAAAACGCCTAACTGCATCTTGCTTTGGAAAAATTTGCAAAATGCGCAAAACTACAAATCCAAAGAAAACCGTTATGCATATGCTAAATGGTTTTGCTGGTTCCAATAGCACACGGAATAGAGCATGAGCTACTTGTCCGACAACACTTTCAAGAATTATTAATCGGACAATCTATCCACGAATGTGGTTTTTATATTGACAAGTGCGACAATTATTTGAGAGCAATTCCTGATGTTCTAATCGGCGATGATGGAATAATCTAAATTAAGTGTCCATATTCGGCAAGATTCATGACTCCCGAGGAAGCAGCTAAAAAAAAGATTATTAAATTTGCCACATTTAATACAATTCGTATTATTATCAAGTGCAGGGGCAGCTTCATATTACAATGAAGCAATTTTGTTACTTCGTTTGTTGGACACCTAAGGGCTTTCTATACGAAAAAACCTCTAGAGACGACAATTTTTTAGTAGATTTAAAAAAAAATTTAGAACATTTTATTATAATAGTTATTTACCGGAACTTTTAAAGTCTGATTATGGTAACTCACCAAATACGTAATAGCTTTTTTCTTCAAACGGCAGTAAAATATGGCATTATACTGCTGGATTGATGATGCTAAACTGTCACTTTATTGCCAACCGGCAGATAATATTATCTGCCGCTGACGAGATCAAGTTATTTTCTTCGAATGTTGTTCACAAAGTTGTAAATAATCTATATATATATAAAGGAAAGTCACAACCCTGACTAATCAACGCAGAGCCGAAACCACTGGTACTAGAAACTTGAAATTTGGGTGGAAGGTTCAATTTGTTACGTAAGGTAGTGCTAAGAAGGGATTTTTTGAAATTCGACTGCTAAGGGGCTGGAAAGGGGTACAATGTGTTTTCACGAATTCCTCAATATCTCTTACACCCGATATGATATCGATTTGGTGTTTGTTTGCAAATATTACCAATGCCAATACCTAGAAACGTATTTTAGGATTTTGCTCTAATCAACCCCTAAAGGTGCAAACCTGGATTGGGGGTCAATTAAAGAACCCTACGTATCTCCTATGTTTATTGAGTTAAAACAATATTTTTTGGCATATAGATGTATTTTTAAAATATTTAAAAAGGCGTGTAAGGGAATTTGAAAATTTTAACCCTAAAGGACTAAAAGGAGGAAAAACTGAAAAGGGGTAGTGGGGTTAAAAGTATTATTTTTTTTCGCTGTGAGTTCCATTTCACAATAAAATGGGTTAAAAAGGATTTTTTTAAATTTAACCCCTACGGGGGTAAAAAGGGGTAAAATGTGTTTTCACGGGTTCCTCAATATCTCTAAGACCCGAAGAGATAGCGACTTGGTGTTTGCTTGCAAAGATTATCAATGCAAAAAGGTATTTTAGAATTTGGCCCTAATCAACCCCTAAAATTTGGAAATCTGGATTGGGGGTCAATTAAAGAATCCTGCGTATCTCCTGTGTTTATTGAGTTAGAACATTATTTTTTGGCATATAGATGTATTTTTAAAATATTTAGAAGGAGGTGTAAGGGAACTTAAAAATGTTAAGGGGTAAAAGGAGGAAAAACTGAAAAGGGGTAGGGGGGTTAAAATTATTAATTTTTTTCGCTGTGAGTTCCATTTTACAATAAAATGGGTTAAAAGGGATTTTTTTAAATTCAACCCCTACGGTGGCGAAAACAGGTGTAAAATGTGTTTTCACGAGTTCCTCAAGACCCGATGAGATAGCCAAAAATTGTGAATGCAACTACCTATAGTTCACTCAAATTCAAGATAGAGCAAAATCTGCAACCCAAGTTACAAATATCAGCGGTCAGTTGATTACTAATTTGATTTTATTAAAATTTAGATCAGAGAGATATGGCTTTGTTGCTATCTTGATGAGTGTCAAAATCAAATTCGAGGTTAGCAGGTTAGGTTTTGCGTCAGTTTTTACACGAACTGACGCAAAACCTAACCTGCTAACCTCGAATTTGATTTTGACACTCATCAAGATAGCAACAAAGCCATATCTCTCTGATCTAAATTTTAATAAAATCATTTTAGTAATCAACTTACTGCTGATATTTGTAATTTGGGTTGCAGATTTTGCTCTATCTTGAATTTGAATGAACTATAGAAACGTATTTCAGGATTTTGCCCTAATCAACCCCTAAAGGTGCAAATCTAGATTCGGGGTGAATTAAAAAACCATTCGTATCTCCTATGTTTATTGACTTAGAACATTCTTTTCTTGCATATAGATGTATTTCTTAAATCTTTTCAAAGGCGTTTAAGGGTGTTTCATATATTACTCCTAAAGATGTAAAAAAACTGAAAAGGGGTAGAGGGTTAAAATTATTGTTTTTTTCTTATGGGTGGATTTTAGACTAAAATAAAGTAGAAAAGGTTTTTAGAAATTTCACCTACAAGGGCATGAAACGGGTATTCTGCTATAATCTATATGTATAAAAGATAAAGCACCAATTCAACAATACGGGTCTTTAGTAATCCTGGTACCAGGAACTTAAAAATTTGACAAGAAGAGTCCTTTAGTTAAGTAGCAAAGTGCTAGGAAAGGCGTTTTCAAAATGCCGCCCCTAAAGGGAAGGAAAGAGGTAAAATGTCTTTTCACGAATTTCTCAATATCTTTTAAGGTCCTATAATATATCGATTTGGTTTTTACTTAGAAATGTTACTTATACAAGTTCCTAAAACGTAATTCAGGATTGTGCACAGATTAACCCTTAAAGGTGCGAATTTGGATTCAAACTTAAATTATAGAACCTTTCGTATTTCCTGTGGTTTCTGATGACCATGGTTTTTGGGCATATGTGTGTTTTTAAATTACAAATATTTAATAAGTACATTTATTATTATTCTTATACTAAACCTACAGTTTTATAAACCTATACAAGGAGAACGACAATTACATACACATTTCTAGGGGATACGTGAAGCATAAAATGCTTATGGAGAACCTTTTTCGGAAGAATATTGTTTCCTTTTTACCTAGAATATTGTTTTGCAGCGTTTTTTAGTTTAGCGTATTGAGTGAAGGATGAGGGGAGCATTTTAGAATTCGTTTAAGATTTAGAAGAAAAAACATTTGTAGTCCGTACGAAGAACGGGCATCTTGCTAGTTTGTTATAAACGTTTGAAGAAAAAATACTATATGTTATTCGGAGCAAAAGTATCTTTATGTGGCTCGGCTGTACTTATCTGCCTCGCAAGCTCGGCAGATAACCCGTCCAGCCTCGCCACATAAAATATAACTTAAGTAGGCCTCGGCTTGTTTATAGTTTACCGTGGTTAAAGAAATCAATTGTTTACTTTTAGCCCATGTGCTAAAAGTGAAGTGAGGTTATGAAACCACAATTTCGGACTGAAAGTGAAGTTGTAAAGTTATTCTAGTTGCTTCTTGCGTTACAGGTAAAGTGTTTTTTAAATAATTAAAGCGTTATGTAATGAATACACTCACATGTGGAGTATTGATAATTACATTTCGTAACTGACCTTGACTACTGTCATTCGCCCGCGCGGCATTGCCTACTGTTTATTCTGACATAAATTAAAAGTGTCCTAGATGCAAACCTTTGTTAAATCGATATTTATGGATTAATAACAGTAAAATTAAGGTCGTAGATAATAGTATATTATTGTATGAGCGATTATGACAGCCATTATTCACAAAGATGACATGTGCGCCACAAGCCGAAGGCGCGTGGCGCAAGTCATCTGTGAATAATGGCCATAATCGCGAATATAATACGATATTTTATCTACTCCTATGCAATAGGAGACTTGTGTTCATATTTCCGAATTTTGACATTTGTGACAGCTGTTAACTTCAAAAGTAATTGAATAATAAGAATGAATTCTGTGGCTACAACCTATTGAATAATGAAAATATAATTTTCTGATTGGTTGCAACTTGCAAACTATTGCATAATGAAAATAGAATTTTATGATTGGCTGCAAACTGTGAAGTATGAATCATAATTAATGGTCATTGTACAGTAGGATTAGATAAAAGATTGAACGAGACATGTTATGAAACTCAGCCTTCGGCTTCGTTTCATAATTTTCATGTCTCGTGCATAAACGTCAACTTTTAGCACTTGTTGCATAAATAGCTATTATTTGAAATCGGCATTAAAATACCTCGAAATCGTCATTAAAATACGAGAAATCGGCATTAAAGTAATCCATTGTTTTACGACTTTTTTGTCAACCGACGTTAACATAACATACAAATGTTGGTTAAAATGTTGTAATTTCACGATTTCTCGATTTCAAATAAAACATAGTGTACACCTCGGCACTGAAGTTCTTTTTTATCCTTCATGTGGCATATTTGCCTTGGCCCTACGGTACGGGCCTCGCCAACAAAATCCACATTCGTGATAAAAAGTTAAACTTTAATACATTGGTATACAAACTGCTATTATTACACTATTTAGTATTTATGTGTGGAGTTTAGTACTTTATCCGCCAACTTTGAACATATTTCTGTTGTAATGATAAGTACGAATGTACTGATATGTATAATACATTTTTTAAATTTCATTTAAAAAAGTAGGCTTTTTTAAATTAATTTCGGCGTGTGAAGTGCGACTTTTTTTTACTCAGTGAAAAAGTGACACTTTGCTTTTAATTTGGGGGTGAACGATTTTAAATAGACGTTTGCTTAGTTATCAGATCTGACCAACGCACTTGACTAAAATGAAGGCAAATAAAATTCTATACAAAATAGACTTGGATTTCAATATTTAATGAAATTTAAAAAAAAATCTTATAGACAACTCGTGTTAGCGTGATTATTTATAAAAAAAGTTGCACTTCTAGCACTTGTGGTCTAAATAACTATTTAAACTTCGTAATCAATTAAAAAATTTAAATATTTTTGTCAATGTCACGATTTTATTTGCCACTACTACTATAATTTAATGGTTTTCTACAACATTTTTCAAAGAAAACTATGAGTTTTATCCGTCACTTTCTAGCGTTAATAATAATGAGTAATACATTTTGTAACTACAACTTTCTAACCAAACTATTCGATAACCCCTAAATTCTAATGTAGGATGACGCTTAAAATGTTTTTAATTTATTCAAAGAGTGTATTATCTTTATATATTGTTAGAATATTCGACCTCGTTAAGCCGTTTTTGCTGTCAGTTCAACTTTGTTGTCATTAACGAAATTAGTTAAAAATATTCTGCCCGAATTTTTCCTGGATTCGGCCCTGTACTAGCTACATTTTAAATATAATTTGGCCCAAACAATGATGCGTTCACGGTCCGTAGAATTCGTCCCGTAAGCGTTCTCTTTTTAAATTCAAAACAAACATAGATATTGTAATTCCTTTCTTGATAAATATTCCCCCTTTCATATATCAATTGCGTCATGTTTCGCGACTGCCCGGCGTCGTAATCACCACTTCTTTAAATTCGTATGCATCAAATCTATTCTGAACAACCCTTCCTTGTTCCACGCACAAAGAAATTAGGCTCTGGGATTACATTTGTTTTGGCAATAGCGCATTATGCTACCCTTGGACATTTCCTGTTATTGACTTCGACGCCCGAAGTTCGTAAAAGCTGACCTTGTAACTTAATATTTTTGGGATCCGCTGTATAAGCCAGAAATTCCTTCTAGAACGCTTCTTGATGACCAAGCTTTGTGTGAAGGAAATAAGAATTGATAACTCCTTAAGGAATGATGCATTTAAAATTAGTGGTTTTGAGTCCGAAATTTTCTTCCATTGTATCCGTCGCGCGTAGCCCGTTTTGAAATTAATTAATGAGTAGCAAGCTTCCGACCAAGAACGTTTTAGAAGAACGCGACCCCCGGGCCTCGGCCGGGGGGGGGGGGGGGCTTCGCTATTTTTGTGAGCTTTTGTTAACGCATTAATGAACTTTTGTCTGCGCTATTTTTGTGAGTGCCCTGTAGCAAGTTTCGGTGCCTTTCTAGTAAATCGGCGTGTTGATTTCTTCTGAACTTAAGGAAGTCAAGCTCAAACCTTCGAAGCATTTATTGTGGGTGTTTTGGAATTGCGTGTGCGGGCAGGTGTAGTGAAGTAACTCGGCGTTGATACGAATGGCCGATTCGTCTTCTATAGTGTACTTTCCGGGGAAAGATATTTGCATTAATTGCACATTCGACTAGAGACGACATCTTTAAGCCGTAACTAACTTTTCTCTGTTAAGTGGGGAAAAACCATTGCTGTTTGCAAATTTTGTGTATCAACGCCGTGGTTTTTGTAATTAGTGGGAGCCCGCCCGCGCAATAGTGTAGTATTTGCTGTCATTCCTCCCACAACCGTTGAGGGATTTTTCGCAACACCTCGTTACGCTGCACCCGAGCTTCTTCGAAGGCCGTCATCTCTTGTTCCTGATTACCGGGGAGTCCCTGCACTCTCGTCCCTACAACTCCGTTTGCACTGCAGCCCTCCCTGCCAAGTGACTTCACCAGGACCTCGTTCACCGCTCCCGCCAAAGAAACACGCTTTGGGGCTAAGGTAAAATTGTTTACAGTAAATATGTGTTTTCGCTTTGTTTAATCATGTGCCGTGTGAAGTGATATCGACCATCTGTCGTGCGCTATTGAAGTTTATATTGGACATTGCGTACGCCCGTTTGATTGAATTATTCAAATAATTATTATACGCAGGGGCGTCACTCCTGTGATTTTGTTCTGCTTATTTGTTAATGATACTTAGATTAAGTTAACTTTTGCTAGGGGACCCCGAAATACCAGTTAGGATGTACCCTTTGTATTAAATTTAAACTCACCACTGGGTGGGCTATTAAACCTAAATCTTTGCTAATTTCAGTCTAGTTATTGGTTGTTGCTGAACCCTTTAGTCATTAGTTAATTACGGCAAAAGCCTGATGTAATGAAATGTGAACCCAAAGCCTGCTCTTCAAGTAAGAACGCCCTAGATTTGGGCTTGTCAGTATTTTCTTTTATTGCTCTAGTCTAGAGGGTGTGGCTACAAGGTAAGTCATTTGTCGCAAGGCCACACCGTGTATACACCAACAGGCCCGAAGGAACTTGGTGGAGGGGACGCTGTAGTGGAGTGCAGTTACGTGGAGGACTTCCCCATAGGCTACGTGTGTGTTCTTGTTTCTAACACGTTTGCCATTCCTTATCTAGAAACAAGTGGCGCTCTAGGCATCTATTTTAAGCAATCTTTAGGGTAAGTGCCGCCGGTTTTTCTTTGAGCTTTCGAACCACGCCTTCCCGACTGAGTTTTTAGTGCGAGTAATCGGAGCAACAACATCTACTCCAACACATTAAGATCTGTGTTTTTGGTAAAGCCGGCGATCCCTGTAGGTTGTACCCGATTTTGGACCTTTATTATGATCAATGTCGATCTGAGGAATTAAAACTGTAACAATATATAATTCTTCTGTACGTGTGTATGTGACTGAACTCCTCCTAAACGGCTGGACCGATTTTGATGAAATTTTGTGTGTGTGTTTGAGTGGGTCCCTGGATGGTTTAGATTCACATTTGGACTCGGTAGGTGGCGCTGCAATCGGGTTATAGGAATTTTTTTGTACATTTTTGACGAATTTCTTTTTTTTTAATTTTTAAAGATTTCCCGTATATCACAACATATAACCCCAAAATTTCACCCCCCCCCACCCCCCTAATATTTTTTAAAATGAAAAAAATCGAAAATTCGAAAATCGAAAAAACTTTTGCTGAACCCGCTAATAGCAGGCAGCGGGCAGGACGTCTGTCGGGTCCGCTACTCCTTAGGGGGTGAAATGGGGTAAATAAGCCTAAAAATCGATATGGGTGTTGTTATAGAGGTTTTTTGGGACGTTGATTGCGAAAATGGCATTTATTTTTAAGTCCAAAATGATGGACATGACAAAATTAAAACTTTATAGTGGTGAAACGGGGTTTTAAAGACAAATTATTTTTGGGCAGAACAACGTTTGCCGGGCCCGCTAGTTATTAATAATCTTTAATCGAAACTTGATATAATTTTCTCGCTATTAGGTAGGTATACATTCCGTCAATAGTTATCAAAGCAAATGTAAAATAGAATTATTGTTAAATTTACTAATATACATGTCATTTTGTTTTAATTATTGCAGAATGATCCAGTTGGTTAATTATTTGGTCTACAGATCTAACATTTCTCTTGATGCACTTCTCTCAATTTTGGACATTTTGTACAATACATGTGTGATAATGCATCATAAATATATTTGTGCCAGGGGCGTAGCTACTGCTATATCTGCCGTATTAATAATACAGGGCCCACGAGCCAGGAGGGCCCATCAACACCAAGCTCTAACATTTTTTAAAAAATCTGTAATATATACAAAATACTGGGGTGGTGCCGTCTAAAGTGAGACACTGTAGATATATGTAAATGGTAAACTATGATTTACACTTCTTTTTACCTAACATGTAGGTTAGTTAAAATAGGTAATTAAATTTTACATTTTAATTAATTTTTACTTCCCTCGTCTGAAAGAGTCCTAACTTAATTTGATTTTTAAAATTAGTTAGTGTCACAATGCCGACGAGGGAAGTTCTGGGTAAAGCCTTTTACAGATTTTTATAATTATATTTCTTTTTGTTAAAAAATAGAAATTGAGTTCGTATTTTTATACTTTTATTTGATAATACCCTGATGGGGTGGGGGTGGAGGGCCCAGTTTGCAGTTTATGATACAGGGCCTGCTGATCTCTAGCTACGCCTCTGATTTGTGTGCTTACATAACTCGTGCTACGCACTCGTTTGTAACTTCCACACTCGTATATTAATGATGCTCTTATCCCACTTGTATAGTAAATAACTATTATATAATTAAGCAGATAAAGCAGCACTTTTTATGCCTAATCATACAAAGTGACACTTTTACCGTAACAATCAAGTCACAAAAGTCCCGTTTATGATGTTTGAAAATAAATTTATACAATGTTGAGTAGAAAGTTAAGGATACATTTATATTTTATTATGCTGTGCTTTATAATTATTAAATATGGCGTAAGTATAATTATGGTTGTATGTTGTTTTTATGTCGTTTTTGTCAATATATGGTGCTTACATTTCTTTCTATATTTTATTTCCACACATTAGCGGAACCACTTGAAGCACAACCTTCTCTAAAGCCCGTAAAAGTCAAACAAGTAATAACTGCTATCAAAAGTCTTAACCCGCATAAAGCACCAGGCTATGATTTACTCACGGCAGGTATATTAAAACAATTGCCAGAAAATGGCTTTAAATTAATTACATATATATTCAACGCAGTTCTACGACTTAAAATATTTCCCGAACAGTGGAAAGTTGCGCAAATATTAATGATCCCAAAGCCCGGAAAAAATCCAGAGGACATTACTTCCTACCGACCAATCAGCCTGCTACCGGTACTCTCCAAACTCTTTGAAAAACTGCTTCTACAAAAAATACAAATTATGCTTGCAAACAAAAATACGCTACCACAACATCAGTTTGGTTTTCGGGAAGGACACGGCACAATAGAACAGGTTCATCGGATAGTGACAAAAATAAATCACGACTTCAATCTTAAAAGATACTGCACAGCTGTGTTCCTCGACATTAGGCAGGCCTTCGATAAGGTCTGGCACACGGGACTACTATATAAAATTAGAAGAGATCTCCCACAAATGTATGAAATTATCCGGTCATACCTGGACGGACGAACTTTTCAAATTAAACTAAGGGAAGTATTGACTGACCTCTATCCAATATCCTCAGGAGTGCCACAGGGTAGCATACTAGGACCAGTTCTCTATCTTATCTACACGGCCGATCTGCCCACAACCCCTCAAACACTCACAGCCACCTACGCCGATGATACAGCAGTGCTAGCATCACACGCAGACCCTCGTGTAGCTTCTAACTACCTCCAAAACATCCTTAATAAAATACATACCTGGTTACAAATATGGCGTATACAGGTCAATGAAACAAAGTCCGTACAAACAACCTTCACCTTACGGTCAGAAACCTGCCCATCAGTGACGCTTAACGGAGAACCTATTCCACAACAGGATAACGTCAAATACTTGGGAATCCATCTGGACAGGCGCCTCACATGGAAAACACACATAATAAAAAAACGAATGCAATTAGGGCTCAAATTCCGACAAATGTACTGGTTAATTGGAAGAACCTCCTCCTTATCCCTAGAAAATAAGTTGCTGTTATATAAAACGATCATCAAACCGATATGGACATACGGACTCCAACTCTGGGGATCCGCTAGCAATTCCAACTTGGAAATCCTTCAACGGTTCCAAAATAAAGTCGTAAGGACGATAGCTAACGCTCCACATTATGTCCCCAATTGGGTTCTCCAACAGGATCTTCCTCTCCCAACCGTTCACGAGGAAATTCGCAGAGCTAGTGCAACCTATCTAACGAAACTTAGTGTTCACCCCAATACCCTAGCAGTAAATTTGCTTGAGAGACTGTGTGTGCAACGTTTAAAAAGACACGATCCATTAGACTTAGAGACTCGATTTCAGTGAACAGTGTAATCTGTGACCTCTTCATTATCGACGCAGTTCGACCTTAGCTAAGCAAGAATGAAGTCAGTGGGTTTTATTCTTACAGGATATTGCATGTCTATTAGCCAAACTATTTACTTATTGTTGATGTACAACAGATTGTAAATGTGCAGTATTTAAAATAAAAAAAAAAAAAATATTTTATTTACTGTATTAAAATTATGAACCTAGAATTAGTAAACTGCTCAAGTCGAAACTAATAATTCTGGGCGGTGCTTCTGAGAAAAAGATGTTAAAGCAGCTTCTTTAAATATCGAATTGACCGGAGTTATTAGTAAGCACGTGCTATATATCGGTCGTAGTTGGCCAGCAAGGGATTATTGCAGTGGACCAACTAAAGTAAACGATACGGCATTAGGAATTTATCTAATATAACTATAGTGGCCCGCTGGATTTATCTTTCTACAGATCTAGAACCGGAAAACAGAATAAGTGCAACAAAGACAAATTCGTAAACGTGTTGTTATGGAGCCGAGTGCATTACGTGTTGTACAATTATTATGAGATACGGGTCAAACTACACTTCATCTATGAGGGAAGTTCCACTTTAAGGTACACATAATTTTCGTAATCTGTTGAACGGTACTTTCAATGGAGTATGACCGTTATAAGTATATACAGTGTGTACGCGGATTGAGTTCACATAAGGTGTAAATGAAATTTTTTTTTAGTTAGATGCTAGTATTCTCGGAATCACGCCTGCTTGTTCTCAAACTAAGATTTTGAGAAAATCAATCAAATTAATTAATATACAGGGTATTTTTAGAATGGAGTTTTAAAAAATTGTCAAGAGCAAACTACCATTATTAGAAGAGATAACAAAAAAAGTATTACGAAAAGTTGTTTAGAATTGAGAGTAATGCAAGACTCCCAATTTTCAGACAAATCGGCCTACCCTGGTTTTTAATATTTTTTTTTTGGATTTATTATACCAACATACTTTTTATCGTGGCTGTAGGAGGCACTGTTACTGGTTCACGAATTAAGATGTTTAAAAAAACAATAGAGTGCCTCCTACGGCCGCGATAAAAGGTATGTTGATATAAAAAATCCAAAAAAATTTAAAATCAAAGTAGGCCGATTTGTCTGAAAATTGAGAGTCTGACATTACTCTTAATTCTAAACAACTTTTCATAGTACTTTTTTTTTGGTATCTCTTCTAATAATGGTAGTTTACTCTTGACATTTTTTTTAATTCAATTCTAACAACACCCTGTATATTAATTAATTTCATTGATTTTCTCAACTACTTAGTTTGAGAACAAGCAGAAGAGATTCCAAGAATATTAGCATCTAATTTTAAAAAAATTATCATTTACACCTTATGTGAACTCATTCCGCGGACACACTGTATGTTACAGGCAACTTGTACAAATCAACCATTTTATATTATGTCTAGGCAATTTATCTAATGCGTCTCTTAAGAAAAGTGTTCATATATTACCTAGGCATTATATGTATTCCCTAATTAATTGTAGGCATTTTATACAATATATTTCCTCCTAGTACTCATTGGCCAATATGTTTAATGCAAAATACCAGCGAACACCAACTTATCGTTAAACAATCTCTAGCAAATTGTATAGGTAGTTATGATAGGCGAACTCATCGCCGGTATCAGGCACCGACTGATGGAAGTTCCAAGATTAGCGATAATTTGCTATCCTAACTAATAACAAAAAATTTCAAAATGAATATGTAATTCTATTTACAACATACACATAATTACAAAATGTATACATGAGAAAGATATTTATAACACACACGATCAAAGGCTGCAACTAACATAAACTAGTTAGAACGACACACAGTCTGATGTGAAAATCAGCGATAGCGGTTTATTTAACATAATTCAAACTTAACATATTGTCTGCAATCGTACAGTCATTATATAAAATGCATAGGCGTTCTATATAATGACAAAGATTTCGCCGATATGATTTAATGTCGACAAACATTAGAAAAACGAACATGCGTTTCAAGCAATTTACGAAATTACATAAATTGTATAGCCGTTATATCCTGTATTTAAAAAAAAACTCATTCTTAGCATTCTTAGCATGTCGTGATCAAATTGAAGTTTGCCATAACTCGATACATGCCCATTGAAGCAAATGAACTACCATACGTTAGAGAGAACTAAATTACATCTTGATTTTGAAGTATTTTTCTAAATATATGAAAACACTTAATACAAACAATTTTTATTGGCTGTTATGATTAATACATTCTTTGTTGTGTAAATGCTGTCTTATTTTCGTTTTTTCTTGATACAAGTAAACTTAATGCAGTGTACCTAAACTTTTGCCTGTCACAGTGACAAATGTTTTCGTAAACAAATTGGAATCTGACATTCACCTACATACACACTAAGTTAAGACATGACTAATTTTTTTCTTTCTTTCCAAGGCCTGCGCAGTGCTTTTTAGAGATGAATTAAAATTGTCGGCATTTAACATTTACGTAGTAGTTTAACTATAGTAATTCCCTTGCAATAGTATAAATCAGCATATCAGCAGTTCACGTTTTATGTTTAGTGTCAAAATGTAATTGTTCGTTCACTAATGCATATATTACTACGTATGTTATGGTGCATGTCTGAATCTATTTCTGTATGGTTACTAAGATATCCATAATGTTTTTGAATACAATAGCCTATGTTTCATCCAAAATCACTTGAAGGAATTTAATCGAACCATTAAACCTGGTAATAATAATAATAACAATGAGAATCAGTTTTAAACACGACTAAAACAAAAATTAGTTTATCGTCCTAAAAATGCCTAAGTTGCATTTGGCCTATGATTGACACAATTGAAGATTTAATTTCAACTTTCCGTACCCCCTGTCACGTACATAATTTAAAGGGCGTGTAAAATTAAATTGATTAATATTTAAAAGTATCAGGTGTGCACGTAGCTACTTTTTTCCCGGAGATGTCTAAATTAGGAAGCTTAGGTTCTGTGGATTTTAATTTTTAGTCACCTAACAGACCTGCCATGTTCAGATTTTTATTGTTTTCGGAGATTTACATGTAAAACCCATAATTATTTGATTGGGATAAGCTTGTATTTGCATTATGCCAGGTGTTTCTTATTTTTGTTTCGTTTCAGGTAAGCAAAGCTACAACCTTCTTCCTCCTACGCAAATAGTTCCAGGTATGTATGTTTAGACTTACATTTTAAAGAGAAATATAGAAGCAACTGTTTTATTTGCCAAATACCATTTTTGAGTTTTCTTCTACAGATCAACTCAGAAATAGTCATAATAAATTTAAAAATCATTGTTAAAATATCCTCCCCCTACAGGAATTAACTTTCTCGGTTGAAATTATTACATATTTATTTGTTTGATTTTCATGGGTAGGCAAGGAAAAGTCTAGAAGAAGGATTTCCCTCTTTATTAAGTTTTTTACTATCTTGATAATATTGATTTTAGTGGTTTAATAACATTCAATTTAAAGGAAGATGTAGCTAGTACTCCCATAAAACTGAATGTATTTTTATGTAAGTAGTTGTATATATGTAAAAGCGACTAGATTTATTTTATATGAATTTGTGTGAACGTTTATCTTGCAAAAATTATGAAACCTTGGACCCTCATTCGGAATTTTAAAAAGCTTTTAGCTCCCGTGGAAGTAACAGGTGACGGTCTTAATGAAAAAACTTTAAACGATGTCGCTAGTGGTAAAAATAAAGAGGTTTTCAGATAAAGGGGTGGTCTGAGTATCAATTTCACGCTGCTTTATTTGCGTCTCAATTATTTCTTGAGTAAATCCTTATAATAACTGTTTTTGTTCAAGAACATTATGCCCTCAAAATGAAAATTCTTTAATGTTGATTATTTTCAATGTTTGTAAGAAGTTGTCTCTGGAGAAAGATAGAGTTTTCCTTACTAGCTCCGTCAAATCCTTTCAATATGGGACACTTAAGACGTGTAACTTCATTACTGTGGAGGGGGAAATTGACCCCGGGCTGTGTGAGTGTTAGAGGATCCCAGATGAGTTCCAAAAATTTCAATTTTCTGATATACTCTCAGATATTGTAAGGCTCATAGATTATTCTATGTTATTATTCTGATGTTATGTAGTCACCGGGACTGATATAAGTAGATATTTTCCAATCATATTTTCGTATCTGAGCTAAGATACTTAATCCAATGGATTAAAAATTAAAAATCCTTCTCTGGCTACCTTTATTCTTCCTTGACATAATCTAGGCATAGTCGAGGTTAATGGAATAGAATTTTACAATAGAGATCTTTGTTTCAAAATACGCTTAAAATAGTTCTCTGATATCTTTAAAGAAATTGCAATGAAGTTGATGTTATTCCTTGAACTGTTTTACTCCTGTCATCGTCGATTCATTGCAAGCATCATTGGAAACATCCCCACTTTAGGGGCATAAACCTCTTCTTTTTGCGGCTGATTAGGCATAAGACCTCATGGTTGCCAAAGCCGGATTAACGAGCCCATCTCCACTGCCGCCCTTCTCTTCACTGACATCTAATCCTAATTCCTAGGGAGAGTATTGGAATTTACTTCTTTTTCTTCTTCTTCGTATTTTTCACCTTCTTCCTAACAACTAGGATATTCTCCTGTTTGTATTGCCTAGCTATTTTTCCTATTGCAATATAATATTTTCAGTGTTTGACCATATTCTCTATTGTTGTCCGTCATTTCGACGTGTTCCTCCCAACCTTTTTTGCGTTTGTTTGTCCATTTGACCACGTCGTGTACATCATAACATCTTTTTATTTTATGGCTTCTGTGTCTGTCACTCAGTGAAACTCCAGCAATTTTTCTTAGAATGTCCATTTTTATTATTAATTAATTTGTGTTTAGTGATTTGCGTTTGCTCTTTGGTTTCATTAGCGTACCACATTTGTTCGGCGGAGGGACTTTCTAATCGTTACTCTTTTTTTTGAGTTAATGATTGTCTCTTACTAAAGCCTAAATCAAAGGTCATGATTCAAAAATCATTTATTCCTATTTCATCACTGACAGGTGATAAAAAGCTTCGCCACATTAATTACACTTATTTGCAAATTTGCAACATTCTCCCACCTTAATTTCCAATACATTATGAACCAAACGTTAAATAAATGAGGAAACCTAACCACTCGCCTCACTTCCCGTCCGAAACGTGTGTGTATGGGATTTATTCTATCACTGACAATTTTACCTTCCACTAATTGACTCAGTTGCCCACAACTTCCACCTGACGGATGTCTTACACAAACATTGCAAGAGACAAAGGAATCAAATCGTCAAGGTCTTCAAAGACGGTCGACGGTCTCGAATTAATCAGAGTTTCACAATCAATCACCTATCAATTTTTCATAGTTGAGTGATGTCTCAACAATTGCTTCAAAATCCTCACTAGTCGCTCCTACCAATCTCCCACTAGGTAACAATATGTGGATTAAACTTACACTAAATCCTTTGCTCCAATCGATAGACTTAAGCAAATTGTTTGCTCCCACAAAATTCGTTCCATTGTCGCCATCAACAAAGAACTTACCAATTCTAAGTGTACAACTCTGAAGACGATACAAGTTTAGGAAACGATTCACACTTTCTCTCCTTTCTTCAAAAATAGGGGTCCAGTCAGATTACCGTCAATAATTTCAAACGCTGAAGCATCCCTCACACGGTCTTCAGAAAGACGTATCGGAACTGCCTCCAAGCTTTTGGCATTCAATTTTCGACATTTTGCACATTTTATTATGACAGCACGAATTGACTAACTTCCTCTAGAAGTTCAAGTTATTTCCCTCAACTGGGACAGGAGTAACTGTGATGAGCTGAAGGTAAAAGAATGGCAGTGCGATAATACTTCGGGTTACTTCGTCTTACGTTCCAAATCATCCTGAAAACTCCTAATTCAGAAACTGTAGAAGTCTTCCTCGAGCTTTTATAGCACACTCAACAATTTCAAACTTCGTTGTGTATATTAGGTTGGCTACGTATTTTGGTAGTTGTCTGAATTTGACATTCAGCGACTTTAAACATAGTTTTATGTATCGAGTTACCTATGTAGGTTTTGGCATTGCAATTTGCATCCCTTTTTAAGACTTCAGTAGAGTGCTCTTTTACACATCCCAGCTTTGGAAATTTATGGTTGCAACATCCATTTTTGGTTTAGTGGATTGCTACGCCCATCTGATTTATTTAGGATTTTTACATTATTTTGGAGCTAAAAGCCATTTGTATGCCGTCCGAATTATAAAATATGCGACCGTTATCGTCACCTTAACGTGTACTGCTGTTTAGTAGAATTTATTCTCCACGTTAACTTCGACTGACTCTTAATAATTTAGAATGCTGTATGAGCAGCACATTGGCGTCCACCGTCCGTTTAACTGGTAAAAGTATAAGATCAGGTAATATACGTCAGCTACGACGTAAGTGGAGGTAATCAATCCCCAACACTAGAAAAGCAACTAAACATGTTTTTAACTTCATATACATCAGCAGGTAGTAAATTTACAGTCAATAACCCCAAATATTGACTGATATCACCCCGCATGTGCATGGAACACAGAAAGTGAGGTTAAAAATACACTTCATGATGCAATTGACGTGTAAAGCTAATGATAATTATGCCAATCGATAAACACTACTTGAGGAATCAACTGTAATTCACTACTTGCTGCGACATAAAAATTAAATATATAATACATATAGTACATATATTTTCAGTAACTAAAATCTTGTATGTTTAGTAATTCATTGAAAAGTGTTTGCTTTAATCCTATTATTTTTAATTACTTTACTATAGTTGGTAGGATAGGTTTCCTTCAATAACGTCATCGATGATGTGCATATGCCTATACTATAAGTTTACAATTGTACAATTGCTTGACGTTGTTTTCGAGATTGTGACGTGCATTACCTGGTCGTATCCCTTTTGCATATAAACGTGGCAAAATATTGGCATGCTGAGGATCATCTTTTCAGGTACAGTCCCGATAGAAATTAAACTGCACCCGTTCATTAGATAGCATGGAAAAATATGCAAACTGAAATATTAGAAACGACCTTCTTGACCTGATCCTGACAAATCCACGAAGCCGAAAAATCATGCGGACATTTCCTGGTTGGCGCCCGAGTCTTCCAAAGAATTACAACTCCCAATGCATATTCAATCCCGCTATCTGCGAATCTCCCGGCCGGATCGAACGCAAAAACATCCTGCATCACAAAGAGATCTCGTCTCATGTAAGACTTACACGGAGGAGCATCCGAGGTAGCCAGACGAGGGGAGTCCCTGCAAGATGGGCCCGAAGGACCAGGAAGAGCCGCAACGCCTACTTCATCACCGCTGACACGCTAATCCAATAACGCATCGGCCCCCAGGACCCCACACCTGATCCTTACAACTTCGCCAAGATGCGAGCATTGTCTTGTGTCGCATTGCTTTCGATATCTTCGCCCGAATTTGACACGCGCCTGACAGAAGTCGAGCGAAATGCGGCGATTGAAGAGTTGCTCGGATGCATAAATAAAATATCAGGATTAGGCACGGATCTGGTAATTCGAGTTCGCACGCTGGTGCAAATCGATAAGCTTAGAAATATCACTTTCTCCCCCGCCGAAGCGTCTGCGATACGGCCAACTGGATGTGCATCATTTATTAATGCGGGATTTGATGCTTCGTGAGATCTGACATTTGACAAGCTCGGAGTAAAGCGCATTTACTTATTAATCGACAGACGTTTATGACTTTTAGTTTCGTTCCGATTGCCGAAGAGAGACGAGGGTGGATGGAGTGGCTGAGGTGACAGGAAGCAGACGCCTGTTACAATTGCTGCTTTCAGTGATTAATTGGTATGTTTGTATCAAACCGTTATTATTGCTGTTATCATCGCTGCCTTATATATAATTACAAAAGATCTAACATCAGTTGCTGACACATAAGCTATATTTAGAGAT
Organism: Agriotes lineatus; assembly: GCA_940337035.1. Classification (NCBI taxonomy): domain Eukaryota; kingdom Metazoa; phylum Arthropoda; class Insecta; order Coleoptera; family Elateridae; genus Agriotes; species Agriotes lineatus. Next base: position 130,416,537 of record OW679200.1, on the reverse strand, counting down.
CACGACGTATTTAGTAGTAGAATTCAATGTATTGTCATTCCTTTCTTTCCACAAAGCTTCATCACAATCTACATCATCTTATATTTAATATAAAACTCCTTCAGGAGATTGCAGATCAAATACTCAGGGTGCATAAACTTCCGAATTTGAATTACGTACTAATATAAAAGTGAAAAATCATGAACGGAAGGCACGATTGGGTCTTACAATCTCAGAAGCTCTTTATGACATTTCTACGATAAATGAGCATCTTTTAAACCTAGAAGTTAATACAAACACGTAGCGGATACAACACTCTTCATCGCTGACTTTAAGGTTTGAGTGCAGCTGAAGACAATTCTTGCAACGACATGCCAGTGTGGAGATACCTGAAGCAGCACGAATGAAGCATTTTTACTGCACTATAAAGGTACAACGCTTTGAACAATCCTAAAAATTCCAAACCTAAACAAAGGTGAGTAAACTCAAGTTTCCAAGTCAAATATTTATATCTCAAATAAGGTTTGTTTGATTTTAAAAGTTGTTATGGAATCTTATATGGGTAAAATAGTGGCTTACTTTGTACGAACCCACAAACCCTAGGCAAAATAAGAACTATAGGTAATTTTCTTCCATGAAATAAAATTTTCTCGCAATGGAAAAAAATGTCAAGAAGCCATTCACCAGTAAAAGCGATCAAACGTCAAGGCATTTTAAAACATATATATTTTGAGTTAAATATAAATGGAGGCGCTCAACGTAGAGGTCAAGACAACTTTACTCATTAGGCCAATACATAACTAATCAACCTTAATCCTGAACCTGAATATCCGCTTGCAAAAATTGATTATTTATAAATAATATAAGAACCTTTAGAAATATCAAACAAGAGTAATGCGAAGCTGTTATAACTACAATAAAGGGCAACAGTAATAGAGATTTCAAATAACTAAACGTAGTTTTATGGAATAAAAATATTTCAAGCGCAAAACATAAACGTCCAAAGGCATTCTACATGATATCGTTTTAAATGTACAGCGACGCCTGTAATTGGCCTAACGGCTGTTGGCTGAGTGCTAAAATAAAAAATAAATATATAAATAAATTGCTCTAGTTTAAGACCCGGTAATTAGGAAAAATAAAAAGCTCAATCTTTAGAGATAGGCCCCTGTTGTCGAAATTAGAAATTATCCAAAGACACGCGTACCAAATAAGAGAACATTTAAGGTTAAATGTCGCAGGTACAGTCATATATAGCATAAAAACCAATACATACCCTAGTACAGTCGCATACAATGCATGGTTATTATAATAGATGTTCTAAAAAGATATATAAGGGCAGAGAATGCTATCGATATACTGGAAAATTTAAATTAAAGATGTTATCTACGAAGCTGAAACATTCGACGATTGTGAAACAGGAGAGAAAATACAAAACTTCGCCTATATACGATAAATCTAAAATCCGGCAATGGCAGTTTTGTTCAGTTCTAATACATTAGGACGACACTAAACAATGAAATGCTTTTTCAACGAATTTGCTATTAATCCTACTGGATTGAGAAATACAAAGGAAAAGAAACTTAGTGCTTGAACTACTTGATTGTAGATTGAGAAGTATATAAATATGTGCACATGCTCAAGATGTGCTTGATGTTGATTTATAAATCTGCCTGTAAAGACCATAATTTAGAGATAGGAAAGCTACATCAGCTTATATAAGATAGACCACGAAAATAGAGGCCTGTTAGAGACTTCAACCGAACGTACACACTTCATTGCAACACAGATACGCTTTTTTATATAAAAGACAGATTGATCAGAGTTGTGTTATATTTTCAACCGCCCTTGCTAGGGTGAATCACTGAAAACTGCAACAATGATATTACGGCTACTTGTAGTTAATTCTGACAGCTCTAAGTTTACCGACCAGTAATATGACTCAATTCATAGAATTTAAGTAGCAAACATAGAAATACCGACAGTATTTTAGTGTAGTGTTAATGTTTGTACGTGAGATGGTAAAAAGGTAAAAACTTATATCGAAAAACCTGATTTGATTTGGCCAAAGAAGTATATCTGTTAGTTGTAATAGCGTGGTTGGTTTTATCTAGTTTTCGAAGTTGCCAAATCGAAAAAAGTACGTACAGATAAAAAGGCGGGACCAATTTAAATGTTTTTTGGTGTGAAAACCACCCCTTTTGGGTAGCCAGTTGCCAGAGTTTATTGATTGCTTCTATTTATTAGATTCAGAACACTTTGGATAAATTATGTATAATATCCTTCATAGTACGTCCTATTCTTATAAATGAAATGAATTTCAAAACGTATGTATATTAATTATAATGAAATAAAGCAATTAAAAGGACGCCAGATGGTTGCTAAACGCATAAATAGGTTCGGAACTCGTCTGGTACGTCGGCGAAGGGGCTCCAGGGGCCAGCTGGCTTTCATGTCGATGCTGCGTACTGCTGTGCTGTCTGGAGGACACACACATTTGTGAAGCTAGACGCACCAAGCAATTAAGCATATCGTCCCCCCGCCTTCCGTACCTTTCGGTCTCTCAGGCGGGGACGCTACCGATGCCGCAGGTCCGGCATCGGCCCGGTCGAGGCCTATCCAACCTCTGACGACTTGTGGGGTCGCCACCCGTTAGCCCCCGCCGAGACGGAAGCCCCTTTCCCAGCATATTGGTTACCACTACCACTACGAGTCCTTCCGCAACTGGTCAACCACGCTCGTGGTACCCGACACCGAGGTGCCGAGTATCTCGATGCGCGGGGCTTGGTGCTGACCACCCGTAGTACCCGTGTAGACGTTTGACGGGTCACCGTTCGAGAGCAAGCTCTCTACCACACATATCTCTGTGCCAGCGGCTCAGCCTTGCGGCCGTACCGCCGCACTCATCCTTCAAACATCCTTACCCACCGTTGCGGAGGCCTCGCGGCTCGCAGTTGTGGGATAGGGTAGAATCTAGAAGTTTTCAAGGGTTGACAACCGTGCGGTCTGCTTCGAATAGGAATTTCATCTCGATAACCCAGACAGCTGAAATCAACAATATTAAGTAACGAAATCGGGTTTGCATATGGTTGTTTTAAGGGTAGTGCAGAGCATCTCACGCCAAATTGCGCTGGCCGTCGAGGTTCGTAGTAGACAAAACTTGACCTCTGAAATAACCCAGTCTAACTTGAGTATTTTCTCGCGCACCTTGGTCTGATTTTTGGTGCCATCGCCGGAATCGTTGCTGAAACTGTAATTTCTATGGAAGACGTTGTAGGAACCATGGTCAATAGGAGATCGCTCTACACGTAAATTGTGTCCTTAATTAATTACGATCTTGGTTATATTCAGGGCGGGCTTATCAACTCGCTATCAGGTTAATTGAAAAAGTTTTAAAGATCCCTTTTACGGAGTTTTGAACCGACTGGTTTGCTCTAGTACCGAGAGTCGGCGAAGCAGATGGAAAGTTTGATACCTGTTCCTAGAGGTATTCTCCTGGACCGATATCGGAGCGTCACAGCTCTGTAGTTTTTTCCGGCAGGCGAAGTCCAGATTGGTTCGGCGGGTCCGTTTCGCTGAAGGAAACTGAACTTCAGGTGTCGGCTCTGGCGACGGCTTGCTTGGCAGGACCAATCGAAAATGACGTCGGCTTCGGACTGGGAGAGTTGGATTTAAGTTTGCTCTGGCGGCAGACGGCTGGAGCTAGACCGCAGGGTAGCGATGGCTGGTGGCTCTTTCGGGTGGAGCTGGATTCTCAGGTCGCTGGACCCAGGTGTCTTCAACAGGCCGAACACGTTTTTCTCATATCCTGCTGGGGATCTATCGTCTGAATTTTCTCCTGGTGAAATTCAGGTAGGAGTGTGTCGTAGTTAGCTGCTTGCGGACTCGCGCATCGCTGGGCTGGTCAGTTGTGACTTAAGTTGGCGGCATGCCAATTCTAACGTATTAATTATGTTTACATTTAATTTATACAGGCACAAACGTTATAATACGATATAAAGTTGACAATTCATATGGCTTTACGGCGTTGTAGTTTCTAGTATATTTTTTTCATTGTGCTTTTAGTTTTATTTAATTTTATCTGGAGGTCGTTAACGTAACGTTGGAATAGAGACTCTTAAATTGTGAGAAACTCCGTAGAATAATGTTGCTTGTTGTCTTAGCACTACTTGCTTGTTTTTAATCAAACGTTGCATTTTCTTCTTTTTAAATTTCTTTCTGCAATCTCAACTAAATGATTTTTAAAATGTCCTAAGAAGTCTAGTCATCTTGTTACTTTCCTTGCTATTTAATTAGCTTTCTATTTACATATAGCCAATCCTTTTTCTTCGCATTTATTTGTAAAGTATAACTTACAGCTATCGGGAATTATTTTTTACATGATGTGATACATGTTATCCTTGCATCGGTATGTATTTTCAGATTCTAGCTTATCGCTTTTGTAATTGATAATGCAAAAGTTAACGAGTCTTTTTGGAAAATATATAGAGTATAGTTATTAAATATACAGGAAAATGTAGCCATGCCAGAAGCGACAGAAGAGCCGAAATATACAAAGCAAATCGAGAAACTCACAATAATGAAAACAATATCATCTCAACACTCTCTTATTTTAAAACGAAAAGTGAAATTTAAATATCAAACTTGGAACTAGCAAGCGGACTATAATGCTAACCTTAATTGCATATGTGTACACGAGCAGAAAGGACTAAGATGCACTATTCGAATGATAAAGCCATATCTTTTCCTAATACTCATTGAATACATCCTCAATACGATAAATCCTAAAACAGTCTAAAAATAATGAACGTATCTGTCCCATTCGTTTAGTTACGACAAACGTCAGATCCGCTACACTATAATAAATAAAGATTTATTTGAATCCTTGTTAGAATAGGGAATCCACTAGATAACGTTAACAAGGGTGGCTCTAACAAACAATGAAAATAAGGTAACGATACTCCAGGTAAATGAAGCGAGATGTGAGGATCGAAGCTAATCTGCATAAAGCTGTTGAGGTACCGTAGATATGAAATATGCCATACTGCATACTTCGCATACAGTATTATGGTAATATCACTATCAAGAAATGAAATACAATGTTATAGTTTGTTAGAATACGTGTTAAGAATGTTTAATTAATAATGTTTTCTCGCGACATGAAATCACAGTGTTGCAGGAAAAACTGACGTATGAAATTACATCTAAACTAGTTTTATACTTTGATATTTCATAAAATTTAAACCCTTTTAAGGGTTCTCTTTTCTACAGACTAAACGATTGTTTATACGTGTCTGCATTCAACTTAGCATGCATTCTCCTATTGTACTGTCGATTACACATATAGAATATTCCAAGCTCTTTTATCTAACTCAATCCACAATTTCCTCGTTCTATTCTGATTTATTCTTGCGTTTTCTAATTTATCTTTCAAGGTTTTATATTTTTATTGAGGATGTTGTTAATGTTGTTGTATTTTTGGACTCTTTATACAAAATTTAATAAATTTGTAAATTATCAGGACACTACGTGGGCACATTTGAAGGACGAATAGCTGCAGTGGAGACGGCTGAGTTCCAATACAAAGTAAGAAATCAATTAACATTGTTATGGACACCAGTCTTTCCAACGACAAATGTGCCCAGATAGAAACGAGAAAAATAAACTTGGAAAGAAGACAGTCAGTCGCTAAATATGTAATCTGAAACAAACTAACATAATAGCCCGATGAGGGTTGCAGTAACCAATAACCCAACATACTTTATGTTAATAAATATATGTAATAGCCAGCAATATTATAATTCAATGCAAACGGCTTGAGCAAGTTTAACGCGGTTATATCTAATCCAAGTATCACAGATTCCCCAGCATAAACTGGCCAACGGAACCATAAATACAGGAAACATAAATGTACAGGTACAAACGCAATTAAATAAAATTGTAGACATATATTGTTGAAAACTTAATAGTGAATATTATTACCAGAACAAATAAAGCTTCGATGAGACCTGAAGGTGTCAATCGAAAGCGATTGGCCCATCGGTGCAACGGCATAACGCATAAAGCAACGTAGAATAGCGAAAAAAATATAAATTTACTACTGATTGAGTGGATCTTAGGGGTCCCAGTTGAAAATGATGGCACTTTGCCCGACGATACAGTCTCTATTCAAATGGATTGGAATAATCCCCGTCAAAAAGTGACTAATAACTGTCCGTCCTCAGCCAAGGAGCAAAGAATTAGTCGATGTCTCAACCGCAGGTAAGCACGTAAGGTTTGAAGCCACGAACATGCCGTCCATACTAAGGGCTTTTAGGTTATAATTCCAGAAGTTCCATAGAATTCGAACAGAGGTCAGTTCATTGGACAGCTAGCACTACAGACAACAGGAGCAGCCATATTTGGGTTAAATGAATAGCATCGAATTTCTCAACCAATACGCAGGTGCCTAATCCGTCATTTAGACGAGAAAATAATTTCTCCTGGCGTGGCTTTCAACCTGAATCCGCCTTTTAGTGAGGACAAAAAAAGTCCTCAATGTTGAATCATGAGGCGAAGAAAAAGGGAACTACGCCATAGAAAGTGACAGTTTAGCACTTACGCACTCTTGCACAGTTGAAAAGCGAAAGAAGCAAAGCCGTCCGGAGGCTTACCGAGAGCGTATTCAGACGACCCACGGCCGAAATGGGCGAAATTCGAACCATATGCGTGAAGTAGCTGTTAGCTTGCAGCAACTCTCCTCGTGATTCAACAAATATATTAAGAAATGTTTTGCTCAGGTTGTACATGTACATGTTTTGCTCCTAATGTCAATTTTTTAAATCTACCATGACACCTACCTTTGCCGTCTAGAGTGTCTGCTCATATAGGTTCTCATAGCATTTTATGTGTGTTTCTAGATATGTGAACGATCTGATTCGATCTGTGGTTTTATTGTCCACTACCACTTTGAATTGTATGAGTTTCTTCGTTTTTGTCATGGATTTAGTTTTTTCTCTGGAGATAACCATACTGCATTATGGTTGAAAGCGTGTAACATGCGATCATCTTCTCTGTTGGGTCCCGAGTGGTGTAGCTTGAACAAGCGTCCACGTTCGATCAGCAGAGTTAAGCAACGCTGTCTCTGGTCAGAACTTGGATGGGAGTTCCACGGCTGCATCTCTCGGCGCCTCGTGGTACGGCTATCACGGAAAAAAGTTGGTCCCGGCGGTCATACAACATCATGACAGTCGTTAGTGGGGTTGGAAGTCCTCATAACTGCACAGCGACGCCTATAATTGGCCTAACGGTTGTTGGCTGAGTGCGAATTAAATAAATAAATAAATAAATAGTACTATCATCTACATAACAGACAATTTTCACATATTGCGTACCCATTAAATATTCTTCTTCTTGTTCTTCTTTGACCCAGTTGCATCTACTGTTGGTTAACGGCCTTCTTTGCTTTTTCCCACAATTCGTCATTGTGATCTGTTCTAAACCAACATAATCCTGTTGATCTTCTTAAATCATTCATGCATCTAGTTTATAATCTACCCTCACTGATTTCCCCATCCAGGGACTCCGCATTTCTTTATTCAATTTGATAAGTTTAGCCTACTGTTGTAATTTTATAAAAATAAATTACTATTAACCGAAGTAGCTGCGCCACATGCTGTCAGTTCGTACTGCGGTTACTGTAATTTCGTTGCGCAGATCGTGTTAAATGTATTATTTTGATGTGTAGGATGTGCGGTGTACTCTCAGTGTAGTCGGAATGTCGACCTCTAATCGAATTTGATCAGAAGCCTTCGTTAAATCGATAAGTCAAAGGGATGCTGGTGTATTGTAGTCCATGGCTTTAACGATTATTTGGCAGAGCGTAAATATTGCGTCTATTGTTGTCATCTCTGAATCCATAATGTGATCCTATTAATAATTTTACTTCCTGACTTTAGTGACATAACTATTCTGGTAAAGAGTTTCTCATTACCTTTTCTGACATGGAAATTGTGATACATTCTCCCATATCTTGTGTTTTTGTTGAACGAAGTTGTCAGTTTTATGGTTAGCTGTTTCTCACTAAATTGTTTTTCACTTGTTAGACCTGATCTATTGTTGTTTTATGTAAATTCCTCGTCGTTGTGATGATTCCTAAAGTACTGTACCATCCTTCTGTACTTATGGTATGTACAGATATTTGGAACTATTCCTTTATCCGTCTCCTGTTTCCTCTTCACAATGTCCTCATTTTCTTTTGAGCGCTGTAGAGATCCTTCTTCACGTAGCGTCATTAGTAAATATTCTCAAATAGTTACTCTCGTCTAATTTCTCTTATTCTAGCATATCGATCATTTTTCTATATTTGAAGTATATTCTTCGTTCCTTTAGTATCGTATTCGAGACTTCCTCTGTAATCACAGTATACTTTGATGAGTTTATGTTGACTTTGCGTGTTTCTAGCGCTTCTATCTGATCAATCCCACTTATTTCTGTAGTAAGTTTTTCTGAATTTGCTGTAAATCTGGTTTTACTATTCATTCAAAGGATCAAATGTGCCATTTTCTTGGCATGAACAATGTTTTACAGTTCCTAAAGTATCTCTGAACCAAAGGTCCGCTTTAAGGCAAAAATTGCACACAAGCATCCGATGAACACCCTAGACGATTCAACCAAAAATTTATAGCAGGCCGACAAGATTGACTCGTGTCCCCAAACGGGGTCGGTCAGTCTGATGGGGGTGAGCAAGGGCGGACATGGGGAGGAGACGTATTTACCCATCTGCTCGCGGTTAACAAACATCACTGCCGCCCAGTATTTGCACTTTAAAACCAGGTTTAACGCACACAAACACGGATTTTATTGACACAAATACCGAGGGCACCGGAAGATGGTTAATTCACGCGATCCGCTAATTGATTCCCGGGATGAAAGTTAGTCTAAGTGCTGCACCTGGTCGCGGCCTCGCCGGGGAGCGAGCGAAAAGTTTAAAGGAAATGCACGGCTAGACCAAATGACTTGCTTTTTGTTAAGAAAATATACGACCCTTTTTGCGTCCATTCTTTAAACCGCCGCTAAATGCCCGCGCTTACGGATAAGATAAAAAAGATAAATAGGTACACGGACCGGGCGGCGTGGTGTTTGAAAAATTTAGCACATTTTTATCCCACGGCGAAATCCCCGACAGGACACTTGCAGTTATTTGATGGCAGGATGAGGGATGACTCAACAACGCGGCCGGTTTTTCATAAAAGTAAAAGCTGGACCAACTGAAATCTGCAATAACTTTGCCTTGGACGCTTTACAATTAGGTTTATTAATGTTCCCTCTGTGAACTCAAAAGTTTTCATTTGTATATCATTCTAGAGATGTGGACTTTCAATCCTCTTTCGTTTAAACTTTATATGAAAGATATTATTCAGCTCTTACTCGGTTCCTGTGGGACGCTGTTCAATTAATATAACACCATAAACCACAGTTATTTGGGGTTTTCATAAATTGCTAATGA